>JAHLJT010008446.1:287257971-287379590 GCA_031308135.1 Acheta domesticus | reverse complement strand
TATAACTTTGGTACTCCCAAGATTTTGGAGCTGAGGGTTAATGAAAGACGCGTGGATGAATTACAGAAGTCGAGGATCATAATGACCTTTTTCGGCGCATTGAAAGCGTGGCGCTGAAATAAAGGTACAACGTAGCAAGGGCGCATCTCGGAGGCCTCGCGGCCAGAAGCCTACCTTGCGTTCACGCAGAAGGAGGCCATTTTGCAACAACTTGCAGAGTCCGTGTTTACACAAGGTGAAAATGCGAAATTTTGACTGCATATGCAAAAAATGATAAACAATCGTATATAACACTTAATAGTTTTTCTCTCTCTCTCCACATTCTATAGATAAGAAGACAGTAATTATAACAGGAACAATATTTAATACGATATTTGGGCTAACGTTTTTTGAAAAAGTGACCAATGACAAAAAACTTGTTTGTCAAAATTTTGACTAGGGTTTACACTATTTCCATTTGCGTTCATGAATAACTTAGTTGTACTCTATCAATGGGTCCTGTCTGAGCAGCGATAACTTAACATCCTATATACCGCCACTGCGGAGCTTTTGTACATCTAGTACTTTTAAAACTCGCGCCAATTGCTCAGGCCACTGTGGTCGCGAATTCTAGTAAGCTAGTTATCTCGCCCTGCGACCTTGACATGCCTGCCTTATTGCCTGACCTGGGCTTTTGTTCACGCTCAGAGATTGCCCGAGCAACGAGACCATCAGAAGATTCTCTTTCTGTGAGGATGAAGGCACTTGGCGCCTTCCATCTCGTTAGCATTGAGGCCGATAACAGTTACTCAGGAGAAGGTGTTGCGCGAATGACGCCGTTGCGTTCAATACGTTGGCTGCGCTTCGGAATTTTCAGCGATGACTCAAGGCCCCTCGCCGCGGGTGGAAGCAAAGCTCTCCGCTTCCCGGATTCAGGCGGCGGGGTCCCGGCGCCAAATTGCGACTCCCGCCCTTTACAAAACAGTAAACGCGTCTTAACAAACTCGTTTGGGCGTCCGTGTTTCCAAACGGAACTGTTTACAGAACGTCGACTCGCAAGTCCTTCCGGGAGCAACATGATTTACGTATGATTTACGGAAATGTCGAGACTTGTTACTTGCCGCATCGATCAGGGTCACCAAGGAATCCCCGACGGCGTATGTCGGTTACGATGGAGTGAGTTAGAATTGAACGTCTGGGTTTTGAGGAGATAAGATGATGATGATGATGATGATTATGATAGTGATGAATATGGTGATGACGGAAAGTGAAGATAGCGCGCCGTTCTGTAGGGTGCTGCACCGGTATTTGCATGGAAATGATCAGGGAAACCACGGGATCTTCTGATCAGAGCAGTCGGTCTAAGACTTCATTTCCAGCAGGCGCCACAAACTCGCCGATTTTAAACATTTCAATTAAACTGCCGATACCCTGCCGAAATAGAACCGACGACCTCCCAAGAGCCCGCATGCTCTGGCTCTACGACGTTTCTTTATGCTCACAGCTACCGGTATCGCCGAGGCTGTCTGCCAAACAATCATGTTATTATTAGCATGATATAAGAATATTTGTAGGCAAAGGAAAAATTCGAAACAACTATGAAACTGTTATCAAAAGTTTTAAGAAATTGATTTGCATTTTCATTCTATTGAGTGCTCATATTGGTAATTAAATATTTTATGGCAGTTTCAAAAATTCTAATGAAGTGAAATTAAAAAATTAGTTAAATATCAAAATATCAATAATTATCAATTATTTCAACATAAAATGAGGAGCAACGGTCCATATTTTCCATTTTACCTAACCGGCAATGCCTGATACTCGAAACCATCAACATTCAAGAACGTGACCTCTGTGGTTCATTTCAAGTTATTCTTCAAACGAAAATTGTTCAATGATGTGTACATTTTTGTTACTTTCCTGACAGAGAATAGTGATGTTTGGTTTGATAATTAGACAATTTACGGGGATAAAAATGTTCAATATTACACTCTGATACGCTGTACGCTTTAACAATTCTAATGCTTCATTCAGCTTTATTCAGCTCTCACACGTGTAATCAATTCAGCTCTAACACATGTCTAATTACAGTTTAAAAATGAATACTAAACAGTACGTTATGTTTGTAATTAATATTTTGGTAAAAAACTGTTCGTGAGTTAAATTGAAATGAAGTGGGTAAACAGTTCAGTCTAGGAATGTAAGATGCAATATTATTTAATGAATGAAATTAAAATTAAAGAACTCATCTACAAACTTCACTTTTATCCTAAATCCAACTTTTCTCGCGACGAAACGTATGTTATTTTTGTACGTACATTAGTATAGAAACCATCCTAAAATGCTGTTTCGTTTTAGATTGTAGTACGACTGTTTTATCACTTACGGTAAAACAAGGACTAAAATAATATTAGTTTTGTGGCCTTTCTTCCTTTTCGTATCATACTGCATTATCCTCAATCCACATTCGGGATGCTTCGAAATATTCCAAAAACATTATGAATGAACTTACAGATTTTAAAATATTTTATTTCGTTCAAACAAGTATTTTTCTACTTCTATTTACTAAATAAGTGTAGTATTCTAGTATGTTCCATAGTCATCATGTATAGCCTGCGTGAATCGCGAGAGAGAACTCTAATGCCACCTATAACTTACTCCTCGATCCCGTGTACTTTCTGTATTTCAACTTTATCTTGGTTTCATTTCGGGGAGGCAGTCCAGAGACGAAGAACTTCAGTTTATACCTTCTCAAATTAATATTTAATTATGAATGAATTGTCTAAACTGGTCTGCACCTTCAGGCCATAAGCGATGAAAACTCTACAAGCTTCTCCAATACGTAATTCCCAAATCAAATACAGGAATAAATAAGTAATAAACGTCATGAAAAATAAGTAAGCTAATTGATGTCGAAATATGCAATAACAGTAACAAAAACCAATGTGTAAGCAACACTATGATACATATTAAATAATTACACATATCAAATAAAGACAAATTTCAAATTAATAAACTCATATTCAGATAATGAATCTTAATGAAAATTTAAATATTTCGAAACATTTTTACATTGCACTTCTGAACAATAAAAATACGTCATGAGATCAGCGTCGATACGTAATAAAGAGGAGAAAACAGGCCGACGTCGTCGACCACAAATTCCCCGCGGTGTAGCCGGAATTTGAGCTCAGGTACTCAGGCATGGAAAGTGAGAATACTAATTGCTACGTTATTGGCCGCTCCTGCACATAGCTCAACTGTTCTAACGATACCGACAAGGTACATTGAAATAATATATAATTACAGCGACATTATACGAGATTCCGTATGCTGATCACATGTAACCCGAAAAAACACATCGTTCCGCTTATACCTGCAGGGCTAATGGTTTGGTTTATTTTTTGTAGCTATCACGCAGACGCTTAAAACGACGAGGAAAGTAAAGGCCTTTCAATGAGGCCAGTTGATCCGACGAGCGGTTCCCGAGCCCCTGCAGTGCAGCGCGTCTTTCTCGTTTTGTCCCCGGGCCGCCCGTTAGATCGGTTCTCGTGGACCGGGCCGCCTTGTCCTCGCCACTCAACAGCGGCAGGTGTGAGGAGATGCGAAGAGGGAGTGAGACAGGGAATATGGAAACCGAGCGCGTCAAATACTTGGCTAAATCGGCGTTAGTGCAGCGCTTGTTATATCGCGGAAAGTTGAGGTGTTCCGCGCTGAAACGTGAGATACGGTGCCGACCCACACGTCGACTTGAGAGATTCCCTTCTCATGTATCTCTCCAAGCGGAGAGACACCCCAACCTGGACAAAATCCGACGTCGGTGATGGTGTAATGCATATATATTAAACGTCGCTGTCGTGTATGTAAGGGGAGAGGACGAGTCAAAGTTGAGGAAGGAATGATCGCAGGCGGTCCGCGACTCGTTTGTTAAGGTACCACTTTAGCATTCGACTCGTAATAATCGGTTAAACTACAAAAAATTACCGATCGAAGTTGTCTTCCGCTAGAATTCTGTGGTCACGGCGTAAAAGTTCTTAAGTCAACAATCTTACTTTGGAGAAAACCAGAGTTAAATATTATTGAGCCAATGCTTTTTCCTATGCTCACCGCTATTTACCAACGCTTTTTAGTCATTAAGGAGTCAACATTTGAATTCCGTTGCTTTACTAAAATATAATATAGATACTTAACTTATAGTTTCAGTACTTAACCCAATTTTGCCAAAAATTGACTTAAGAACTTTTACCCCATGACCACAGAATTCTCCTCCAGATAGAGGTTAACTAGAGAACTCTAGTTAATCCCGAAAATTTGCCTTCCGGACTGCAATCTTAGGACCGCTCGGTCAACTTCAGAGGCAATGGTGTTGCCACTGAGTTATCTTCGCTGGTACACATAGAGGAGGGATGCATCTACAACTGCCCATTGCTCCCCGCCTTCCCGCCCCCGCTCCGTGCGGTGACACAGTTTCTGCGGCGCCACTTGAGCTCTCAGTCCAATAGGTCCAGAACGGGTTTGTGGAGCTCGTGCAAGAACACGCACTCGTACGGCACGTCGCCTGAGGACGCACAGCCCGCCACCGTCGCTCGCGTCCTCGCCGCAGCCCCTGCGCCCGGCAGCCCCTGCCGGCGCTAGCATTTTTTCACCGAAGTTGAAAACCGGATGTTTTGCATTGAATGAACTCAATGATCAGTGGCGTAGCGTCAGGGGACGCTGAGATGCTGAGCATCCCCGTATATAAGAACCTTAAATACTGTATTGATAATCTAACAAGTGGTCTGTTGAGCGAAACACGTTTTGTATTAATTTTAAATTGATTTCCTATGATTGAATTCGGCGGGCTGTTGAAGCTGGCCTCTGATTGCATGGAAGCTAAAATAATTCAGCGTCTGCCGCCAGATTGCGACGAGCAATGACGCATGCGCAGATGGCGAGGTCCCCCTCTCCCCTCTTCACCCCTGGCCCAGAGAAACCCGACTGCTTTACGCTAGCGTCTACTGCGGAAAGAAGCTCGTTTGTGCACGAGAGCGCAGCACACTTCAGGCGTTCAGTAAATTATCTTTCTCTCTCACACTCGGGAGTCCCCGCTTGGTCATGGGTACAAACTGTAGAAATAGTGCCTGACTACTATTTCTTAATTAATATCCAAGAAATTGTATTATCTCTTAAATAGATTACATATTATTTAAGTCTGCAATGTATAAATTAACAAATGGTCTTATTGCCATTCGCGTATAAGAATTAAAGCTGAGCCATTGTATAATTTGCTTTCAAGACATCGGCAGCCCTGACTGCTGTGAGGATTTTGTGGGAAGCGCCTACACCGTCGTAAGCAATCGAGATCGTGGAAGTAGTCCCAGTGTATCTGCCTTGTGTTGCGTTCGCCTGTGAGACGAAGTAGTTGATAGTGACATTTTGTGTGTTATTGTTGAGCATCCCCAAACGTGTGAGTCACGCTACGCCACTGTCAATGATATCTTAAATCGGAAGGTGTGCAGCGAAATATGCGTGCTCAGATCAAAGAGCAGACCCGATGACTTGAACCTCGTCTCGTAAAATAAGACATCATTGAATTGAATTGAATTAAATCGATTCGAATTGAACTCAATTGCTCAGACTAAAGGACGTAGTCTAGCCGTCCGCTTGGAAATGTGCGAACAAAGTAGTCAAATTGGTCGTATTGGTCGTATCCAATTGGCGATTTTTTACTGTGCTAATGTAAGTCAAGTACCTTAACAATTTCTACTTCTTGAATCACCATCCATTACACAGCGGATTCCATACGTGTTTCGTTTATTCATTCCTAGCTGTTTGTAAAAGAAATGTTCGCGCCCACTATCATCTCGGAGGCAGCAACTGCAAGCTATCGCAACTACAAGCTACCGCAACTGCAGCTACCGCAACTGCAAGCTACCACAACTGTAAGCTGCCAACTGCCACAACTGCAGATAGGGCTGAAATTAACTTTTTTCTTACTTCAGGGGAATGGAAATTTTTTGGAGTAAGAAATCCGTCAAAAACATTCATACGAATCATTCTAAATATAGGGGTGTTGGCGTACATATAAACTTAAGCCTCCGAAACTAAAACTTCGTAGATCGGGATATCCTAGTTTCGAGATTCGACGGTGGGAGGAGTTTCGACACGTGCTAAAGAGCGTAACTTCTGCTTGCTTCCGAAACTTCACAGATCGGGATATCCTAGTTTCGAGACTCGACGGTGGGAGGAGTTTTGACACGTGCTTAGTAGCGTAACCTCTGCTTGGATGCGAGTTCTAGAGATCAATTGCTCCGACTGATCGTTCCCACGGTTTCCTTCGTTCAGTTTCAGGCAGACGCCGAAGTAATGCCTTAGGCAAAGACATCATAAAATAAATCAAATCTCCAATCAGCCCGAGAACAAATTCACCAGCTGTTTGTATGAAGAATGTAGGAATAATCAATTTTCCTTTCTTTTCTCGCACGCCATCAAAACCAACAAAGAAAAGTTGATAAATATCACAAGCAATTTCAGTTAATTTATTTTCATTTAAAGAAATGGTGAACGAAGCTTGTGTGAAGTTTTGTTATCTCCTCATTGTTGATGAGCACATGTCTCGTCTGTTCCTGAACACGTGAATCGGACTCAACGTTCACTTCGGCTGTAATCTTGAGAGTAATTACATGGCGACGCGTTGGCTCCTAGCGCTTCTACGTTATTTGCGTCTAGAAAACGACACCACAACAATGGTCTGATTGTGAGCCATACTACATATTTATTCATTATTTATTCGTTCCTGAAAATGCAAATACAGCATTTAATTGGGACAGCGATTATCGGTGGTTCTTTTCCCATTCTTGTGGGTAGCTTTCCTTCCAAACTCCGCTGCCTCAGGAGGGGGAGAATATACACTTCAGGCGGAACATGCGTGGGTGTTTAATTTAATTATTGATGAAAACCGTTACATGAAATATTCCTGAACGTCGTTTTCCAGGCTGATCCGAGATTCTACCACCACAGGCGATGTCTTGCGATGGAGTTGCCACGAAGGTGGAGACGAAAGGTGCACATGGATGAGAAGGGGGTGACGGCAAAACACGTGAAACTTTGCCCCAACAGATTATTAGTTTTACGTCTCATGTCATCATAAACTATCATACGAGTATACGGAGCTCCTTGTGCTACAAATTTTCGATCCGGAAATATTAACAGTATTAAGTAATCCTTTATTCTGGTTTGATTATATTATTTGCGTTAGAAATGACAAAATATCACAATAATTATAGTAATAATGCAAACATTCTTTCAAATATAAAAAGAATGACAATATTATGGAAGTAACAAACACTAACAAGATTATACTCTACAAATAGTCATTCCAACAGTATATTTTTGGTACACATACGCTTGATACAATCAAATGCATCTCACATGAGAGGGGGCTCTATCCAGCTTAGACGCTATGGTGAAAATAGCTCTAAGTGAGTCGAAATGTTGTCAGGGTAAAGCAGGAATATTTGACTTTGTGAACGTGGAGAGAATAGTAAGCGATCACAGAAACAGCCAACCACAGACGGCAGAAATAATGCATTATATTATCGTTCACAAATTCCTAATTCCCCAGAGGTACAAGGACTTCTCAACTAGTGAAACCATAAGAATAATGCATTCGGGCAGTGGAGTGGGGTCTCCGTTGGGCGGCGCCGAGCGCAGAGGAGGCGCGGGCACTTTGCGGACGGCGTTGCCGAGCGTCGAAGGCCGGCTCGTAGGTCAAAGGTCAGCGAGCGCCCCGCCCTGGCCGGCTCCCTCTTGCTTCGCTCGCCCCGGCCCGCAGGCCCTGATCTGTTCTGATGCCCCTGCTCTGCACCTCCGATCCGCTCCGCTAGCCCCGCCCGCGCCCTGTTCGCCCTTTCCCAACGCTCCGATCCTCCCGCCGTGCTCCGCTCCTCTTGCTCCGCTCCGCTCCTCACGGCTCGCTCCGCTCCTTTCGGCCCGCTGCTGACGCCCGCTCCTGTCTCTCCACTTCGCTCGCCCCGCCTCGCTCCGCTTGTCCCGCACCACCCCGCTCCGCTCTTCCCGCACCGTTCTTCCGGCTCCACTTGCCCCACTCCTTCTTCTCGTCTCGGTCCGTGCCTCTCGCCTCGCTCCGCTTCTTTCGGCCCGCTTCTGTCATCTCGCTCCGCTCTGCCCCGCTCCGCTCTGCCCCGCTCCGCTCTGCCCCGCTCCGCTCGCCCCGCTCGCCACTCGTCGCTTCTGTCCTCTCCTCTTGCCCTGACCGTCCTTTTCCACTCTGTCCCTCGGTGACCTATGATAGCAATTATTTGTGAAAAATAGGTGCAAAAAGACGTGAGAAGAGGACCTTACAAACGATTCCCCCTTAGTAAGCGTAAAGGAGAAAGATACCGACAAACAAAAAGATGGCACCGTCATTTGACAGAATAAAGTTTTATTCTGAACGGAGTCGTTTATTTCACTCCTAAGGAAAGCTTATTGCTCTGAATACTGTTTGTCTTAGCTGCATATAAGAAATATTACAAGTAAAATATATTCATTTGTCGACATAAGTGCTGAACTTATAATTGAGGATCTCGGAAGAGCATCTTTTCACGTGCACTGACGATCTTGCCTTCATGAAAATTTCATTTGTTATTGCTAGCGACGAAATATACTACGTAAAGAACCGCACAAGTTTATTGGGAATGCGCCAACCCGTTACTTCAGACTACCCTGAGGAGCAGCTTCCCACTTGTGGCCTCGGTAGCCCAAAAGTCCCTCCTTCGGTCGGAGAAAAATTGTGGAGATATAGTTCAAACGGCCTTCAGTATGTTGTGAAAAGTACGCCTGCGCAAAAAACAAACAACCAGGAGACACAAAATATGAAGTTGCTACTCACCTCCAAAAAGTAGATGCATTTTTGATACGTTTTCAAAAACAGGAGTAAAATACTTCCTTATTGTAAATTTTAGTACCCATCTCTTTCGTTTTAAAATTCATCACATTTTTTAAAGTGATGAGCAAGCTGTATTTTACGGTTTCGCACATATTGTCAGGTTGTTTGTTCCAGTTTAATAGGATTATTGATATTACTAATAAGATTTATCGTTCTCATGCATCCTACAAATGTTTAATACATTTTTCGATTTCCATTTAACTGAACAAAAAGTTATGGTTGAAAATTTCTACTTTGTTTTAAAGCAATAATTGTACTTTCGGACATTTTTTAATTTTATTTGTTCACGTTATAATTATTTACATAATTAGGACGGTTTACAACATATTCTGGACGTGCCTGAAATTTGTAAACCGAAAATATGGCGGGAGTGTTATTTGCGATGACGGCCTTTTGTTGTTCATACTTTTCGATATACGCCATCTTACAGAAAAGTAATAAAAATGTCAAATATTTTCTTTGGAAACACCATTTAGGTAAATCTCATTTGTTTCCAACGGACGCCGGGTTTTTAGAATCCTTAACGGGCACAGGCAGTAATGAGTGATATATCAATCTCGTTTTCTAACAATTTATTTATTTACTTATTTATTTACGTCAAAAAAGTTAAAAACTGCGTGTGACGAGTTATGAGGACAAGTGAATTTTGTGCACGTTTTCATAATTCTGTGATCTCTATCCTAAACTACATTCTAGTGGAATTTTGAATACGGAAAAGAGTGTTTTCTTTGAGTTTTGTTGACAAAAATATTCTCTCCTATATAATAAAATATATTTTCAAAGGTAAATTAGCTATGAATTTGTGCCCTTAACTCTCATCATGTTTTTCATGAAAGAATAATACGTTTTGCCGCGACAATATGGAAAAAATTTCAATAACTATATTTCCCACTGAAATTCAGAGGACGTGCACAAATAATGTAGTTACATGTATGTCCAGAAGCAAAACAAGGGACCATCTCAGCATCGGAGACTCTTCGTGTTTGTAGAAGAGTTTTTAACTTTCATTGATTGCTAGTGTCATAAAAACAGTCTTTGGTGGTTTAAATGAGCGTTTTGAGGGTTTTGTTAGAGTACCGATGTAGCACACCTCTCTGAAATGTTTGAAAAAGAGCCCTGTCCTGTGTCTCAACAGCCCGCTACGGGCCTTGGCCGACCAGCTGTCCTGGCCACGGGATATGGGGCGACCGACCAGCTTCTCGGCCATGGGATCTGGGGTTCGTGTGGTTAGCACGAAGATATCCCTTCACCCTATACACTGGCCTTCATAACCTTAGGGTGAGCTTTCTGATCATCACACAGCAATACACTGGGACATTTGAAAGGAAAGCGAAGTTACCATTTATCCGGCCGGAAATCGAACCCGCGGTTGCGCCATGGAAAGCGAGCATTCTAACCAACGAGCCACCTAATTGGGCCTTGGAAAATAGTAGTAAACAACGATTTAGTAATTCTATTTTTGATTATTTTATCAGCCCTTTGGCTCAGTCTCGGGGATCACAAAATACGCAAAATAGGCTTTTACACTAATGATCAAGTTTTTTTAAAATCGAAAACCATTTTCCTTATGGTGAAATACTAGCGGGCCACACTCATATATTAATTGAGGTCGTTGGTTTTAAAAGGAGCAATCTCCAGTTTTTTAAATTTTACAGAATAGGCAATTTTTATTTAGCTCATTTTGAGCTTCAATGTCTGCATAATTTATTGCTAATAATTATAATAATTATTTTATGTAAATTATGAAATAATTTTGCGTGAAAAATATTTCGACTTTGAGGTTGGAGATTGTGACTTTTGATTTGTAATCCTGGTTTCTGATGGAAATGGTTCTTTTTGATAGTCACGTATCTGGAGAATGCACCTTTTGTAACTGACATTTTGATAAGATATATTACTGAAGTTATAACTATATTCTAAAAATAGAAATGACTCTGTATTGTATCACTGTGTTTATTATGTACATAACAAATGAAAATATTTTCATTAGATTAAACTACCAACAGTGTATCGTGAACAAAATGACTTTCACACAACAAATCGTTTCCTTTAGTACTGCCACTATCATCTCCTCCAGTTTCTGCTTTGTTCATTACACGCACATAGTAAATAAGATCATTGTGTGTTTCCCACTCATCATCAAAGTATGAGTTCAACAGCTTAGCAATATCTTTCATTTCGCAACGAATTCATTTGCGAAATTGTATAGTTTTTTTCTTTGCAATAAACACTTTTGTACTTTGGTCGAAATGGTATGACGTTTCACTCCTGTACTTTACATTACTTTTTCTTGCACTGGGTATTAGTATTACACGTTTGGTTAGAGCAAATTTGAAATGCCATGCACCAGTTTGTTGCAATAAAACCTCCATACTAATTTTTCAGTCCAAAACTTTACAATCTATTCTCAGCTGGAAGCTTCCGCTCATGTTCTACATTTTAATGATTTTGTGATATGTTTATACTTGCATGCAGGCGGTGTCGGCAAATCCTTAGGGGCACACATGTTGAAAAGAGAGTATATTCTAGTTAATCTCATTCTGAATTTCTTACATAACCATAAACCTACTTAATGTTATCTTTGTCCTCACTATTGTTATTCGTTTCCACAAAACTTAGGAAAACTTTCCCTCTACTTTTTAGCAACATGTCTTTTCCATTTGCTTGGCAGCTGGATCCTCTTCCTTGCTTTAGTAGAAACACATTGTCAGCAGTCAGATGTGTGGGTGGTCGAATGTGTGGGTGGTCGGATGTGTGACCTGTCGAATGTGTGGGCGGTCGGTCGGATGTGTGGTCGGTCGGTCGGATGTGAGGGGGTCGGAAGTATGGGCGGTCCGAGGTTTCGGCAGGGGGATGTGTCGGCGGACGGAGGGGACAACGAACGCGGGTGACGGCGGACGGAGATGACGGGGACGGTGATGACGGCGAATGGAAGTGACGGGGCACAGAGGTGACGACGAACGGCGGTGACGGCGAATGGAGGTGACGGGGCACTGAGGTGACGGCGGACGCAGGTGACGACGAACGGTGGTGTCGGCCGTCGCAAGTGACGAAGTGGGGTGAAGGCGGACGGAGGTGTCGGTGAACAATGGTGACGGTGCACGGAGGTGTCGACGAACAGTGGTGACGGCGCACGGAAGTGTCGACGAACAGAGGTGTCGGCGAACAGTGGTGACGGCGCACGGAGGTGTCGACGAACAGTGGTGACGGCGCACGGATGTGTCGGCGAACAGTGGTGACGGCGCACGGAGGTGAAGTTGCCGACAGCGTTGGTGGAGGCGGTGAGACGCAGGCGGGGGTGCATCGCCGGCGGATCAAAGGCCACTTTCCCTGTTCGGCTGCACGCGCAACGCCTGCCTGCCTGGCGGCGGTGACGCAACTGCCTCGCGGGGCTGCAAATGCGCGGAGACACAGAATGGGACGGCACCGTTGACTTCAACGGCATTGTTCTACGATGCAAACTGCAAATACCGCGTACCACGTTGTTTGGAAATATCAAAAGTGAAACACTCCGACGAAGCTGTTTTAGTTAGAAGCTAATTACATTCAATTTAAATGAAGTGTTTGTGTAAACGAACTTCGTTAGTTCGAACATAGGCAATCAGAAAAAACCTATAATACAGGTTTCAAAACGTTGGCATTCCTCACAGAATCTATATTAATATGTACCATTATGAAGAAATGAAGAATACGTGATTATCTGTATGACTTGTTAACATAGAGAAGATAAACTTCTTGTTCATTTACATGCAGCAATGTAAGGTAATGAATAATGATCTGATGGCAACTACTGTTATATACTTCCCACTCGAGTCATTACATTAGAAGAATATTACAGCAGCTACTACATTTAGTCCTACTGAGCTGCAAGTTTGATGAACACAATGGCAATTTGAACTGGTTGTCAATTTGATCTGGTTGAAAATTTTAAACAGTAATCCTTGAAGGCTGGTGACCTGGTTTGGCAGCTGGGTCCCTTTTGTCACTAATACTTTTAGTGCCGTAAAAATTTTACAAAAGATTTAAACCACCAAGTTATCATTAAGCAATACAATCTCAGTACATGTAAAAGAACACGTAACAAATATGTTGAAATATTAGAATTAAAATTTTATCTATAATACGAGTCATAAATACGTTGACGCGTGGTAGATCTTAAAATTTTGCGCTAATGAATATATGTATGGATGCAATGGTCCAATCTCGCATGGGTCCATGATAGAGCAGCTTAAAGGAATATTACGTATGTATATCTCACGTAGGCACAGTTAATATAAACCTGCGATTATCTGTTCTCTTCTTTTTGCGCTTTATATAATTTTCGTATGTACGTAACGTATGCTGCCAATGCGCTAAAACTCATTGGAAATGTATGGTTAATAGCGCCTAATGTCAGAACACGCTGATGTCTCATAAGAATAATCAGTACGGCCTACGGCACTAGTGATTCAAATTTATCCCACACATTGCTTTACTCGCTTCTAAGCATACAAAGGGAAAGAAAGCCCATGGTACGATATACGGTGGAAACGGAGGATGTGGCAAAATGACATGCTATCTTACTAACCTTTCTTCGGCAAGCGTGGGCCTTTAACTAGGGACTTATCACACAGCAACAGCCAATTCTAGTCGCGCCAAAATATATCAAACCTAGAAGTGACATAGAAAACTAATGTCCTTGAAATCATGCCTGTTTAAACTTGCTTTTCGTGGCACGCATTCCTTGCGGACAATTTCCGACTAGTGTAAAAACAGCTCAACATACCCCAACAGTTAAACTAAAGATCGCGGCTTTTCCTTTCAAGGGAATAATTCCCGATTTAGATGCAGATTGGACACAAAACACCACTTCAAGTCTCCTCATCTGACCTCGTTGAGAAACTCCTCGTCGTCAGCACTACTGATCAGTTCATCGAAAATGGCCATGCAGTAGTCGCTTTAGACTTGCGTAAAGATGCCTGGAACGCGGTGTTGGTACCACGCTACGAGTTCAGGTTATCAAGCAGGGATTTGTTACACGTTCCATGGCCAATGCCTACAGTTGTGCGTGGGCATCTGCCAATTGGGACAGATTAGCGCGTATCATCGCTGCAAATTTTTCTATTGGTTTAGCCTGTAGTAGGCCGATTACTCCACGAATCCTCCGAATTGTCGTTCACCAGTACAAACTATTTGATATTTAAATACAATGGCTAATATATCGTAGTACATTACGAAGTTATTTGAAAGGTTACACCAAATGACTTGGCTAATTGGCTTGGGAGAATGGTGTTATGTCCGCTGTCTAATAGTTCAAGAATCAACGTGACAGTATCTGAAGAAATGCGTATGGACATGAACTCTATTACAGTAACAGTAAGATTAATAAACAAGGACTAGTCGTGTTAACAGCTTCTTTAGTAACAGAATGTAGTTATCAAACAGGTGCCATACGCTCGAAAATTAACAGAAATATTTTATTTTTCATATGTTGATAGAAGATGCTGAGGTGGCTCCTGGATAGCGTGCTAGCTAGATTTCTGTAAGATGGTTCCGAGATCGATTGCCGATCTGGGCAAAAATGAAAGCTGTAGCTTTCTAATACAAGTCGTTTCAAGTTCTATTGCTGTGTGACCGAAGAAAACGCTCAAGCAGGCCAAGTAAGCTAGGTACGGTGTTGGGAATATGTAATGCCCGTCACATGTCTCCTTTACTTCCACGCCCCGATAATAAATAAAAACAGATCCCAGGCCTGAGAACTCGACTAGCTGACAAAAGTCGGATTAATCCAACTCTAAAATATAAAATACATACGTATATATTTTGTCTGAAGTTATAGAGTGACATAGTATATGTCCCAAGTGAAATCACAAAAATGGAACTTTCACTATTTATTCTTATGTAAAGGATTTGAGGAAACATACCTTCTTTTTAATAACGGAGATGCTGCAACTGCGTACATTTGTTGTAGCGATTTAGATGGGAAGTTTTCAAACATCCCCCAATGATCCCTTGACACCTTGCTACTAGCATGTCCTTAATCTTTTTAAAAAAGGACTTAAAAACAATTACCCGACAATAATGAGGTTCGGGTCTTCGTTGGAGAATTGTTCCATAGGCAATCCCGGAGGTTCTTCACTCAAGGTATTCATCATCATCTGGACTGCTGGGATGCCTCTAACTACCTCCAAGCCAATTATGTATATCCATTATGTTCCACTTGTAACACACTTTACTTTGTATAATGACTACACTAGTATCATTAAACAATTTGTCAAATGGACAGCAGTCCCACTTTCACTTGGGTGGTCTATATGGTAAAAGTCACTTTTCTACCTTCAGTCTCACAATCAATGTCCTCATTAATGTATTCATAGTTCTCAATCGTAGATTTCCGTATTTTGTCTGTAAGCAATGCCACTCCTTAACAAACTGTTGGGCTCTGGTAAACTCCTGGACATATATGTAACGTCTTCTAAATCTTTGGTATATTTTAATTTCCTTTTTTGTTTCTGTCATTGCAGTTACATTAATTTTATTTCTTTTAAAATCTAGTTTAGTAAACATTGATTTTAACTATAATTAAAAACATTGACAAATAGTATTAGATGTCAAACGAATTTGCATTATTATTTTCATTATAAATGGTTATATTGTAGTCGAAAAAAGTGAGCTACATAAATTTTGAAAATGCATGTCATACCTCCTTGCAGGTTTTCATCCATAATAATGACGTAATACCTGTAAACCAAAACTCAGGATATTTGTGAGCAGAAGAGCGACCAAATTTATCTATTCATAGATAAAATACAATGATAATCCCAAAGAAAAATTCTGTCGATGGTACTTTCTAGCATACATAAATATTTATGAAATAATCGTTTATCTCCTATCACTTTTGAGTATACAATTTATGTATAACATCCTTGAGATGCGTAAGTATTCAAACAAAAATAGATGAAATTCACATCTAATCTGATCCTGGACTCGTTTAGTAGATATCGAAAGTTCAAAGGACACAAAACCTGTATTCGAAAACGTAATTACTCAATGCGTCTAATATAAATACTTATTACGTAGGTAAGTTCTATTTCGGATACTATAATGAAGTAGTTAAAACGGACACAGCCACGCGATATCGAAAATGAGGGTCGAGTTCTCTTCTAAATAGAAGTTGGTCCTAGGGGTCGTCCATGAATTATGTAACGCTAAAGAGAGGGCTTGAGGCAGCGTTTTGCTGCATTACATAGGGGGTAGGGATATTCGATTTTATTTCGTAACATTGATATTATTTTACATTTTTTTAATATTTGTTGAAAATAATTCCTCTTTGTCTTATATGAAAACATTAAAATATTATCTAATTATTATTTAAACAAATGATTTAACGAAATTAAAAGTTGTTGAATGAGAATATTGAAAAATGGAAATATTAATATTTTTTTCACTTTTGCGTTGTATTTGCAAGATTACGAAGAATATATTTTGAACTGATCTGTGCTATTTTGTAGAATACAATTACATTGGCGCAGTAGATTCTCGCCTATGCGCCATCCAAAACGGCGGCGTGTGCACGGCTTGTGATCAGACATTTTCTCGTGATCCTTCACTCAAAATTTATCTTAATCTTATTGTTAGGTTTAGTCAGCATCGACAATTATTTCCGACTTTAATTATCATAAATTTTAATATTCAACTCCAAAATATGAATACAATTTTTTGAATGACCTGTAATATATTTTCAGTTCTTGCATTATATTATCTAATTATATTTAAAGAGGGATAATTAATTAATTAACTAATTAACTAATTAATATAAGAGGGATGTCGTTGCATAATTATTTAAGGGCATTTCAATCACGCGTTACGGGTGAGTTACAGGGAGGAGAGGGGATATTGAAAATACTTCAAATTTGCGTTACGTAATTTATGGACGGCTCCCTAGAGCAAACCGCGCTGCCTCAGTCTGTCAGGCGTGAGCAAGGCGGCTGCAGGGAGCGCGCGGCAAACCTTTGGGCCGGGCAGCCGGTGCATGCGGTGACACCGCCCGCGCGCCACTTTCTCGCAGGTGCGTGTTAATAGAGCGGCCACGAACCCGCGGGTGGGCGGCTGCTTACGGCGGGCGGCCACGGAACGCCGCGCCGCGACGCCCCCACCTACGCCGCCACCGCCACCGCCGCCACCGCCGCCACTGCCGGCGTCACCGCCATTGCCGCCGCTACCTCCGCCACACCTCCGCCACCGCCGCCGCCACCTCCGCCACCGCCGCCACCTCCGCCACCTCCGCCACCGCCGCCACCGTCGCCACCGTCGCCGCCGCCGCCGCCGCCGTCGCCGCCGCCACCACCGCCGCACCCATCGCCACAGCTTGCACCGGCGCCGCCACCGCCACAGCCACCGTCACGACTACCATCACCTCCTCCATCGGCCCGCTATCGCCCTCGCCATCGCCCCCGGCCATCGCCCCCGCCATCGCCCCCGCCATCGCCACCGCCATCGCCACCGCCATCGCCCCCGCCTTCACCCCCGCCATCACCCCCGCCATCGCCCCCGCCATCGCCCCCGCCATCGCCCCCGCCATCGCCCCCGCCATCGCCCCGCATCGCCCCCGCCTTCGCCCCCGCCATCACCCCCGCCATCGCCCCCTCATCGCCCCCGCCATCGCCCCCGCCTTCGCCCCCGCCATCGCCCCCGCCATCGCCCCCTCATCGCCCCCTCATCGCCCCCTCAACGCCCCCGCCATCGCCCCCGCCTTCGCCCCCGCCATCGCCCCCGCCATCGCCCCCGCCATCGCCCCGCCATCGCCCCCGCCATCGCCCCCGCCTTCGCCCCCGCCATCGCCCCCGCCATCGCCCCCGCCATCGCCCCCGCCATCGCCCCCGCCTTCGCCCCCGCCATCACCCCCGCCATCGCCCCCTCATCGCCCCCGCCATCGCCCCCGCCTTCGCCCCCGCCATCGCCCCCGCCATCGCCCCCTCATCGCCCCCTCATCGCCCCCTCAACGCCCCCGCCATCGCCCCCGCCTTCGCCCCCGCCATCGCCCCCGCCATCGCCCCCGCCATCGCCCCCGCCTTCGCCCCCGCCATCGCCCCCGCCATCGCCTCCGCCATTGCCCCAGCCATCGCCCCGCCATCACCCCGCCATTGCCCCCGCCCTCTCCATTCCCTACCCCTCATCGTCCCCGTCACTGTCACCGTCTCGCCTCCGCTACCGCCCTCACTCACACTACAGCCGCCTAGCGCCACCGCCACGGCCAGTTCTCCTGCTACTTACTTCCATCGCTATCGCCATCACCGCAGCAATAGCCTCAACCTCTGCAATATCCCCTCCCATTGCCAAAGGCACCGCCGGCATTACATGCGTCATGTTGTTGCCACCTCCACGACCCGTGCAAACGCAACCACCATCGCCCTCACTGCCGTCAAAAGCAACCCCACCGCCATTCCATCTCCATTTGATCACCGCTGTATCCGTCACCACCGTAACCACCGTCATCCCCACTGCCTTCCCCAGCATCGTCAGCGGTTCCTTCGCCACCATTGCCACCAGCGCCGCCTCCGTCCTCTCCAACGCCCTCGCCAACACCAGCAGAGCCGGGAGAGATGGCCCAGGGCATAAGCTGATGTCACTGCAGACCCTCTGACCGGGATGTTCTAGGTTCGACTCCCGACGGCGGCAGGATTTTCGACACTATCTTGTCAGCTAGGTCGAATTCAGTCGCTATCTGGATAATTCTAGCGGCCGGCTACTCTGATCGGTAGATTTCTGTGGTTTCTCCGATCAATATTAGGCGAATGCTGGGGCTGTACCCTAACAAAAGGGGCACGGATTGCGCACGATCTTTCTTCTCTCTTTCTTGTTCTATCCTCTCCCCTTAAACACACACTAACATGCACTACACTGACACTCATGCCGGGAGACCGGTCGGAGGGTTAGAGCTTGTCGCGGCTGGAGCGGTATCTCGATGGTGGGAGATACCTGGATGGGGAAAATCCCGCTTGCCTATGGTAGGTCGACGCCAGATCTCGCTTTTCCAGCGGGGGAAGACCACAGCCACCGTCCGGTGAAAAACATGCACTGCACTTACGGGACTAATGACCCTCTTTACTGACGCGTCCGAAATCACAATCAATCAATCAACCAATCAACCAACACCAGCGCTTTGGCCCTTGCCACCTCCGCAAAGACTTCCCTAACCGCCGGCGTCGCCGTTTCCTTCTCCACCAACGCAACCCACTCCATCGCAGTGCCAGATAACCTCACAAGCAGACGAAGCTATTGCTTAGGGCTTCCGTCATATTGAAGCCCCATCAAACGACGAGATTTATTGATGTTTGGCATTTTTTTTAAAAAAATTAGCAATATTATCTAACTAATTAAATTTGAAAATATTTCTAAGTGTATATAAGGTTGCTTGTATACACTTATAATAATATTAATATTCATGAGTTCAAAATACAAATTTTTCAAACTTTCAAACTTTGAGAGATTAATTTTTTCTATCCAAAAGTGCTATTATTCAAACCAACTTTGTTTTTAAGTTCAAGTTCATTATGGGCTTACAGCACTGTTATCGGTATTCTCCGAATTTCATGTTTAAACTTGACCAAACAATAACATATAAAACACAAAAGAGAAGGTGTAGTGCTTTAAGTCGCTGTGTTATATAGCAATTTGTCATAAAGATATAAATAAAACTATAAAAACATCCTATTTATATAGATTTTAAATTAAAAATTGGAGTTTAATGTATACATTTGGACAAAGAAATTGATCAATGGGGTCTCAAAATATTTACTGCTTAGGGCCCCGCGGACTGGTAATCCGGCCCTGTTCCATCGTCATCGCCGGAGCCGCTTTACAGGGAAGCGTCGTGGCGGCGCCGGCGGTGGCGGTGGCGGTGGCGGCGTGGGCGGGCGGCACGACGCCGGCGGCGCGGAACCACACTTGCGTAAGAAGCGCAAGGCGACGGAGGCGGAGACGCCAGGCGCGAGGCGCATTTCGCATTTGGCCAGGCGCTTGCAGCGAAAGGGCACGGGGCAGGGGGACGAGGGTGGGGTGCATGACTGGCATGACTTCTCTCCCGGGGAAATATAGCTACGGAGTCACAATCTGTAGTTGCACTAGGTCAGTGAAGTACACACGCAAGGAAGGATTGGTACTGAATTTATAGCGAAAGCTGACAAGTGGCCAATGAAGCGATAGGCATTTTTGTAATGTTTACTACACATTATTTTTGTAGTCGGTGAAAGAAAGGTTGGCTGAGGAGATATGAGTTGAACCACACTTTTCGCCGTTCGTTATTTATCTTTCACTCATCTATTTGCTATTCCTTTGCCTGTTTCCATTCATCCTCTCATTCATTCATCGCCGTTTGCTCTGCAGCAATTGTTGGTTTCCTCTCGGCCTTCGCTACTCACCATCGGCATTTTCTCTTTATCGTTCTCTCTTCATCTTTCGCATTTTAATATGTCCTTTATTAATAAGGACAAAAAAACCATGTCCCTTATCGTTATACGAAAGTTTGGTATAATCGGTTTCCCATCAAAAAGTTTCGTTTTCGAGAAATCTACATTCATTTCATTGCTTCCGGGTGCACAATTCAAATACTGAATGCTGCATGACGACGCTCTTTACAGCTGCGCGGTTTTGGGTAGTAGAAGAGAGAGGTAGTGGCAATGAGTATATTTAAGAGACGAAATGGAATGTTAAAACTTATTTGTCCGGTTAGCCTTATTTGTCCAGCTCCCGTCAGCCTCTTATTTTTCTGTACAGACCCTTATTAAGCCTTCTATCAGCCAACTGCATAAAAGTAAGGGGAAATTTAAAATGAATCTGATGTCGAAATTTAAAAATTCTGTGAACTCATTTTGCATTGCCATTTATTTTTATAATTAATCATTTTTAATTACTTGAATTAAAACATCAGTCATTTTATATTCTTATAAATCTCGGTTCTTTGGCTCTACTCGAGGGTTTGGTGGAATGGGGAGGGGAAGTGCGACTCAAAGCAGGAAAATAGTGTCGGAAGCAGGAAAATCACGATAGGTTTACGGCTATCGATTCGCTCCTTGTCAACCACTCAACGCAACGCATATATTCGTGCAGCGTAAACTATTTGAACTGCGCGATCGGAAGTAGCAAAAATTTTAGATTTCTCGAAAGCGAAAATTTTCGACACCCAAAACGATTGCACCAAACTTACTCCAAAAATGATAAACAGCTAAATGTTTTTTTTTCTTTTTCTTAGAATAATACCAGAACTCGTGTATTTCCATTACCCACAGACGAAAAACCTTTCGCAGTCAGTCATTCGCCATTATCCGTGTTTTGAAACGGAGTAGTCTTAGGTAATACAACATTTTATTTATGTCAATATTGTCCACCCTTGATTTGCTATTTTTAGCCAGACAATTTGGAGAATTATACAATTGAAGAAAAGAATCCCCCCAGCCATATAGCAACCCTGAAAGTGGTTCAACATATTAAAAAAATAATGTTATAGTTTCATTCTCTATTCAGCATGTTTCAATTACGTATTTACTAGTAAAATACAAGTATGTTGTATGTAAATAAAAATGTTTCATATAAAAGAGTTCAAAAAATGTAGTTGTCCCAGCTGTTGTTTAGGCTGCTCATGCCTATGCTCTTAGCTATTTGTCTTCTCTCCTTGGGTGTTTACAAGTTGCCCTCCGTCTCTCGCCCCTGGCCTTCCCCTTGACGCAACTGGCGAGAGGCAGGCGTGCTCGGCAAATGCAACTGCCCTCTCACGTTCTCCATTTCCAAGCAACTTTGCCGCGATTCTTTCCAGGTTACGCAAACGAGTTCAAGCCAATAATTGGATCGCTCCGTGGAAAAAGAAAGTACCTTCGTGAGATATCGAGGAATTGATAGCATGCAGACCGTAAATATGCAGTTAGAACGTGGTAAATATTTTAAAAAATACTTCGTGGATGCGAAAATGCACGCAATGCTTAAGCAACCGTTCAAGCAAGGTGAAATCATTCGCTCTAATTGCGTGAATTCATCAACTATATTGAGTTACTCTGAATGTCTCAAATGCGTCATCCCAGTGAATTATCGATGGGGGGGGTGGATTTTAATGAAATGTCATTTTTTTCTTTTCACTTCAGAAATATTCCGTTTATGCTATCCCTATCACAAACGAAATGGCCCACTTTTATATGTCATTTTTTTGCATTTTCCATCAATATCGACTAATACTTTTTTACCTTTTTACGTAAATTCTAATGCAAGTTTCTCGGATTTCATCGATTTTAATATCATTTTAGTGGTACTTGCTTCAAACAATATTTACGAGTTGCAACAAATGATCACCACAGAATTCCTGAGTAGCCTCTTCGATTTCTTCATATATTGTAATGTCAGCCATTGTGAATACTATGGAATCTAAGATTCCTGTGACGCCTATCAGCGCCATTGTCAGTTCGGCCGATTTCGTGATAAATAAAGATATAGTCTTTTTTAAGAACAGTCCACACCAAAAGTTAGCTAGCTGAGTTAACTTGAACAAAAGGAAGAAGCCTCGATTACACCAGTAACATATCAAACAGCGAAAGTTGTTCATCTGAACTGGTTTCGATCAAAACATTTTTTCGTCATTTTTCTTTGTTTTCAGGGGATTTTAAAAACATTTTGTTGATAATTTTGGCAATGTTTTAAGGTTATGAAAATCCGCCCCAAGTTATCAGTCTACCCATCGAACTTTGCCAGCGCACGAAGTCCTAAAGGGCCAAAATTTCAAACTGCCCATCAAGAGCTCTTTAGAATGAATCAAACCTGGGCTCTTTTATATCAGCGAGATAAATATCTTACTAAATATTACGAAAGAAACGATTAGCAGTTTTTATTGCATAACCACCAAACACGACTACACACGACATAATAGGGAGACCGGGATATTGATGTTGTTTCAAGGAAGGATTCAAAAACCTAAACTTTAATTTAAACACGATGTCAACACAAAATGACTTACATTTTTATACATTTTTTCACAAGATAATTGATATTATGAATTTTTAATTTCAAACGTCAGTCAAATCCACGCACTGACAAAAATGAAGTGCCTATAATTTGGTGAAAAAGGAATGAAACTGCATATGTTGAAAATCAATGGACAGTAACGTAATGATTGTAACAGCAGACGCGACTATCAAAAATCTTACCACATTCAATTAATGCCGTGCCAATAAAATATGTCTACCCTCGAATACGTACACAATTTAATTTGAGAGACTCACAGTCGATGTATCCTCATGAGAAGGAAGTCGGTCTGTAACATTAGAACAGGATTTTTGTATCCGGGCTAGAGGTAAAGCACTCGATTCAGGCTAGAAGCACTCGATCGGAGTTTACGTGGATCCCTCACATAGATCCCACACGTGATTCCCACTCGTGATTCCCACTCGTGAATCCCATTCGTGAATCTCATTCGTGAATCCCATTCGTGAATCCCATTCGTGAATCCCATTCGTGAATCCCATTCGTGAATCCCATTCGTGAATCCCACTCGTGGATCCAACAGGTGTTTTTTTAATGATCAGTTGTCCTGGGTCAAGAACGTCACATATACTCATGGGCCGTGAGAGGACGAGGGTCGTGTTATTGTTCTGTGCGAAGGTATAATTTCATGGGAAGCAATACATCAGGTCTCAAATGTTCCTAGCACAACGTACTATTAAAATTTCGGGAATCACTTTGCGAAGTGGCATAAACCATAAGGTTCCCATATTCGTCTTCCTCCAGTGTCTAGGACGGACACTATTATAAACTTTTGAACAGTTATTGAACCTATGTTTGCGAAATGTTTAAGTTGAAGCATTTATTTTCAGTGCGTCACCTATTTCTCAGTTTATTTTAATTATCTAGTACACAAAACGTTCACTTTGATTAATTGACTACCATCACTACATAAGAATTCAAAAATATTACAATATTGTTCCATTGGGATTCACATTCTGTGAACATAGTACTTTGATTAAAGTTGAATTTTTTAATTATTTTGAAATTATTGTGAATGAAAATAGACTTTGTGAGAACGAGAATTGTAGGACTAGATAGTCTAAGAAATTCTTATGCTCCAAATTATTAATTGTTGAGGAAAAATAAGTCGTTTTTCTCAATGATCCCATTGAAATATGTTCCCGACCAAAACAAGGACCCGTAGAACCAACGAATATTGAGCAGTATTGAGCCTTATGCGAGAACCCAACGCGGTATCTATATTAAGGCAGCTTTTCACTACAATTAAATTCATATGCTACCACGAGGCAAAATCAATGTACC
The DNA here is from genome assembly GCA_031308135.1 of Acheta domesticus. Lineage (NCBI taxonomy): Eukaryota > Metazoa > Arthropoda > Insecta > Orthoptera > Gryllidae > Acheta > Acheta domesticus. The sequence continues at coordinate 287,355,397 of JAHLJT010008446.1, read as the reverse complement.
GAAGGAAGAAAATTTCACCCGGAATCGAACCGGTGTCCACGCACGCCGAATGCATGTTAGCCGTGTGCTACCCGGCGCCTCGATAAACTCAGTGCTAAACCGGCTTGCGCTCTCAGTTTCTATCCGGTGTCACAGGTGAGCTTGCGTTGGGGCGGGCGCAAGCGGTGAGGGAATTAATACTTAAGCTAGAGCCATGTTTATTAATAGCCTACATAGACCTGATTCTCGAATCTAAAAATAGGAAGATTTCGCAAATTTTGGAAAGAAAAAAGGAAAACTAAAGTAATATAAGTAATATTACAACGGAAACTATAAAAGGAAGTGAGATTGGTGTTCTCGGAACATCTGTATGGAATAGATTAATATAAGTAACAAGTAAGGTACTCAAAGAGGTTTATGAAATTGTTACAAATAAATAAATAAAAGTGTTAAACAAGCTTAAGGAATATCTTAGAAAATATTATGGGAAGAGAGATTTTCACAAATATCTTAAAAATGGGAGGCTTGCAAGGAGTAAAAGAAAAAAGATTCAAAGTCGTACGAGGAGAAAAACAAACGAGATGAAAGAATGAAGGAATAAATGAAGGAAGGAAAGACAATAAAATAAAGAAGAATTGAAATTTGGACGTAGCTTAAACTGGCATTTACATAAAGAATGAGAACAAGATGTAAATTAAGCAGGAGAAAGAAGAAAAAATAAATGTAAATAAAACCATTTACTAGATGTTTTAACGTTAATACATCAATTATGAAGCATGTGCGCCCCGCATTTCAAAGGCAGTGAAAACTTTAGATATACTTATCACACAAATTTTTTCGAGGACTGTCACTATTGCAGCTCATGGACGATACGTTCTTAGGCCACAAATGTCCGCTGGGCGGTATAAACTAAGCGGATTGTTTCATTAAATGGCAGATAACTATCTACACGACAATTTGGAAAAAGAATTCTCTACTGCCGGAACAAAGGAGGTGTAGAACACGAGTGCAACCACTTTCGGGCTGCAACGCCCCCGCAATGAACCCTCCGCCGGGCGGGCGCAGGTGGCGCCATTCGCAGCCTGGGGGCGGGGGCGGGGTTGCGGCGCCCACAGAGGAAGAGGAAGAGGACGCCCGCCGCGTAATCAGGTTACCGGTCAATTGGACGTCGCCAACTGGTGCCACCGCAACAGCATCTCGCGCGCCCCACCCCGCCCCGCCCCGCCCCGCCCCGCCCCGCCCCCGCCCCGCCCCGCCCCGCATCACACCGCCCCACCCCCAACCCCGCCCCACCCCGCCCTGCCCTCCCCCGCCCCACCCCGCCCCATCCCGCCCCACCCCGCCCCACCCCGCCCCACCCCGCCCCACCCCGCCCTGCCGGTCACGCCCCGCCCTGCTCCATCTCACCTCGCCCCACCCCGCTCCGTCCCGCCCCGCCGTGCCGTTCCTCCCTGACCCGCCCCACCCACTCCCGCCCGCGTCCGCGGCGCTCTCTTATCGGGAAATGCAGCTTCTCGCCTTCCGCCCGCGATCGGCCGCCCGCTCGCGCGGAAAATGGAGGCGAAGGCGCCTCGCCTCGTTGCGCCCGCCGCTGCGCTGCCGCCCCCGCGCAATCGATGGTGTCGCACCCGTGGACGATGGCACACGAGCCGAAGGGCGATCCTCTTAGGGAGAACTGGAGCACGAGGGCGACGACGCGGGGGACGGCGAGAGCGATGATGAGGACGTGGGCGACGAGGGGGACGGCGAGAGCTACGACGAGGGCGAAGACGAGGGCGAAGACGAGGGCGAAGACGAGGGCGACGACGAGGGCGACGACGAGGGCGACGAGGGCGACGACGAGGGCGACGACGAGGGCGACGACGAGGGCGACGACGAGGGCGACGACGAGGGCGACGACGAGGGCGACGACGAGGGCGACGACGAGGGCGACGACGAGGGCGACGACGAGGGCGACGACGAGGGCGACGACGAGGGCGACGACGAGGGCGACGACGAGGGCGACGACGAGGGCGACGACGAGGGCGACGACGAGGGCGACGACGAGGGCGACGACGAGGGCGACGACGAGGGCGACGACGAGGGCGACGACGAGGGCGACGACGAGGGCGACGACGAGGGCGACGACGAGGGCGACGACGAGGGCGACGACGAGGGCGACGACGAGGGCGAAGACGAGGGCGAAGACGAGGGCGAAGACGAGGGCGAAGACGAGGGCGAAGACGAGGGCGAAGACGAGGGCGAAGACGAGGGCGAAGACGAGGGCGAAGACGAGGGCGAAGACGAGGGCGAAGACGAGGGCGAAGACGAGGGCGAAGACGAGGGCGAAGACGAGAGTGACGACGAGGGCGATGATGAGGGCGACGACCGGGAAATTTCGGCCAATGAGCGTGTGACGGTTATTCAGCCTAGAAGGTGAGGGCATCGAGTTGTGGAAGCATGGGATTTCAGGTGTAAGACTTCTGGTATTTATTTATTTATTGGTCAAAAGAACAGTAAAAACTGTGTATGACCTATGGGGGAAGAGATTATCTGCGAACATTTTCTTGAGGCCCAGAATAAAAAAATTAAAAAACACGAGATTAACAACATATGAAAAACTAGACATTTTCCATGGGGCATGGATGGAGTAATATACGGAGCATGGAACGGGGATATGGAATGCAGGACGTGAGATGTGGAACACTGGTCGTGGAACACTGGTCGTGGAACGCTGATCGTGGAACGCTGATCGTGGAACGCTGATCGTGGAAGGCTGGTCGTGGAAAGTAGTTCGTGGAACGTAGTTCGTGGAACGTTGATCGTGGAACGTTGATCGTGGAACGTTGATCGTGGAATGTTGATCGTGGAAAGTTGATCGTGGAACGTTGATCGTGGAACGTTGATCGTGGAACGTTGATCGTGGAACGTTGATCGTGGAACGTTGATCGTGGAACGTTGATCGTGGAACGTTGATCGTGGAACGTTGATCGTGGAACGTTGATCGTGGAACGTTGATCTGGAACGTTGATCGTGGAACGTTGATCGTGGAACGTTGATCGTGGAACGTTGATCTGGAACGTTGATCGTGGAACGTTGATCGTGGAACGTTGATCGTGGAACGTTGATCGTGGAACGTTGATCGTGGAACGTTGATCGTGGAACGTTGATCGTGGAACGTTGATCGTGGAACGTTGATCGTGGAACGTTGATCGTGGAACGTTGATCGTGGAACGTTGATCGTGGAACGTTGATCGTGGAACGTTGATCGTGGAACGTTGGTCGTGGAACGTGACGCGAGGAACTTGAAAAATGAAAGGAAGGCATTGACATGTCATACGGGGACTGGAAAGTGAAACGTGGTGCATGGAGTAAGGGCAAAAAGATGAGATGAAGAATGTGGAACGAGGGGGGAAGACAGAGGGGCGTTGGAATTGGAATTGGCAATGGACGTCCCCCCCGGGAGAAAAGGATAGCCAAGGAAGCGTCAAGGGAAGAGGGGTAAGGATCGTGACGCAATGAAGTGAATGACGTGAAGCATAAAAACGTGAAGAACAGGGCAAGGGAAGACGGAACCAAGAAGAACAGAACCGGAAAATGGACGCCAGTCAAAAGGTTTCAAGAAAGGGGCAGGGAATCGGGAAGCTGTGCAACTGCACGGTCGGCCTCCCAAGCGACTGCCTCCTGCGCTGAAGCAACCTGTTGCCCGCGCAAGCAAACGCAGGCCCCTCGCTTCGTGCACACTTCAGCAAAAGCACTCGAGATCCTCAGGTGGTTCGCTCTCCATCCAGCACGGGATGAGTCGCTTGAGCGGCTCTAAGCACGACCCAAATCAGCGACTCTCTGATAACATTCAACTACTGATTATATATAATAAAATAAATATGAAAATACACTATAATCTCTTCAATAAAGCCTTAGTATATTTTTATGTTTATGAAATAATATAAAAGTATGTTTAAAAAGCATTGGGGATCTATATACCCGGGTTCTTAAGCATGTGCTTAGCGTGCTTATTAATCCACCCTTGACTGGACCTCTCCCGAATTCGGTGAGGTATCCGCATAGTGAAGAGATTTTTGCTTCTCACTAGCAAATGTTTTCTCGGAAAATTACCAATAAAATGCACGCAATTGCGTTTCTCTTCTTCCTCCTTCTCCTGTCTTCGTCAAAAATTTGTCAGCTAATTTTAGAATTCGATGGGGTCAATTGCTGAATTAGGTTTCTACCTTTATTTTCACGAATGCTTCTAACTCTCCTTCCGAAGAATTTTTATTAGCCTTGATTCGTGTACTGGGCGAGCTAGACACTTGTAGATCAGTAGGTGGGTAATGTATATAATTATATGAGTAACACTTGTGCAATTCTAATCCGCGATGGCGAGAAACGTTCTTGACACAGTGCTCTGAATAATCGAGGACTCAACATGCACTGGGGCGATGCGGAATGTATTTTAACAAAATGTCAATCTTGTATAAATTCAGCGAAATCGTCAGTAGCGAGATTCTGAAAAAGGAGATTGCCTTCGTTGAATCAGGGAGACAATAAAATCTGTTAGTTTTTTGTAGGGGTCCCGTAATTTTTTTTAAATTTTTATATGTGAAGGTCTGGAAACTAGATAGTCCTATGCCACATTTCCGTCGAAATTGTGGTAATCTTGTTAACGTACTCATCATATCGATTATTACATTTTGTGTAAATATTGAAATGCTGGTGTAACAAATGTCGCTACACTACGAAACCATACTTTACTCTGTGGCTATTGACGGATTGAAAACTTTATCATCTTATTTCTCTGGAAGAACATGTTGTAGCAGAGCACCATCTAGAGCCAAACCCTTCATGCTCCTCTCTCTGTGATTACACAACTGGATGCATGTGCATATATTGTTTGTTTTTTCCAGTTGATGTAATATCGGTAAACTTATTTAAATATGCCTCTGCATCGGTGAGGTATTGCAGCTCATAACGAGGAAAATGACTAGTACTGTCAATTCATATTTTATGCGAGTTTCAGGTTCGTAATTTTCAGATCGGCTATCGGAAGTCAAAACAGTCAATTATCATAAATCTGACTTGCGTAAATGATACACCTGATGATAATTTACTAAAAATATAAAGAAAAAGTAGGGAATTATGGCCTCTTTTTTTGTTTTTTATAGAGTGATTCATTTCTAATATTGCACATTTGTCGAATTGCAACATTCGTCCGGATTTCCTGCAACCACAGCTGCTGTAAGGATTCCGGTGTTATCTACGTTTGTCTGTGGTAAACATGGCTTCCTGTTTGTTTCCTCTTGTACCTCCTTTTACATCCTGCTTGTGGTAGCACGTAGCATAATGCAGTGTATCGTATAAATCATGTAAATGGAATTGTGACTGTATAATTTTAAACCGTCTTTGTGTGCAGTTCCAAAAATATGTCATTAAACTTCCAATAAATATATCTTCAGGGGGACATGAGTTTCATGCGAGTCTTGTAATTGTTTCATTCAACCATTTATCAGTAAGCTGATATGATAAAATATTAAATTATATAATGACAGATTACCTTAAAGAACTATTATAGAAGACCTGATCCACGTGCTTCATAGCTTGCAACTAATTTAGGATTGAAGCGAATGGTTGGACTTGTGAAACAAATCATATTTTCTCACAATCGGGTTGTAATATTATCATTTTAGCATTGATGTATATCTTTCACAATCACCCAAGAGTATTAACATCAACACAAAAATATCTCCGGGCTTATAGTTCTTGGCATTCAATTCAATTCAATTTGCTTTCATCCGTATTACAGTATCTCGTGGGGCTCCAGGATTGAGTTTGATATTCTTCGGGCATTAACATAGTGTGTTCGATCGATACTAGTGAAGTACCCAAAAATGAGAGTAAAACGCATTAAATGAGAGCAAAAGCGACTGAAATGAAATTCTGCTTACAGCTCTTCACAACAGGTTGGGGTAGTTCTGTTAGGTGCAAACGCCCATTTAATTGTTTAAATTCAAAACTTCTGCAATTAAAAATAATGATCTTAAGATATTTTTCTTATTTTTGAGACGCATATAAACGATAGGTTCAATAATTCAAATACAAGGTTCTTAATAATTGTCTTCTCAATGCGCGTTCGTGTCTAAAGATCTGCCCAGTGATCTCCCATCACATTTTGAAACACAAAATTTAGTATTTACAAAGCATATGATTATATTCTGCTTTCCTGATTATATTTTTTGCCGGAGGTCTATATTGTTACTAAGATAGTTGATTCAATATATTAAATGTTAATGTGCATACTTAAGTTAAAAGATAATTTTGGTTTCCAGTACCACTTTGAATTTATTTTCTGGTATATACCGTTAGGTAAATGTCTTTCGTGTGATTTATTGTTGCCAGTTCCTGTGACATCTTGGGATCTGTAAAGGTTGCTCTGAAATATCGACCACGAGAAAGTGATCCGATGATGTTGCAGGAATCGTGTTTAAAAAAGTGAACTGAATTCTATTGCAGCCAAGCGTATCACGCCCATTTCTTGGCTCAAGGTGAGGAATCCACGTACTATAGGGGTGACGGGGCAGGATTTAAAGATACAATGAGAAGAGAAATCGAGGTGTTGCAAAACGAGATGGATCGTTGAGATAGAATGGAGGAGGGACGAATTTAAGGCGGAAGTGTAGAAGAGGAGCAGGAGGGAGGGAAACTATGAAAAAGGACGAAGAACAGAACAAGAAGAAATAGATTCTTAACAATTAAAAGGAAGAGAAGAAGAAAGATAAAAGGAAGAAATAAAAATAAAGTAGGAACGAGGAGTAATAAACAAAAAACGAAAAGAGAGAACAAGAAGAGAAGATTACAAAAAAGAAGAAAAAGAAGAAGAAGAAGAAGGATAAGATAGAGGGTGCAGGACACAACAAGAAGGAGAAAAAAGGGAAAGAAAAGACAAAGAAAAGTAGAAAGAAAACTAAGAAGAAGAGATGAAAAAAGAGAAGAAGAAGAAGAAGAAGAAGAAGAAGAAAAGAGAAATAGAGAGGCGGAAATAAATAAATGAATTAGAATAGAGGTAGAAAAAACTGAAAGGGAAAGAATGGCGAAGAGGAGAAAAGGAAGAACAAAGCTTTCCACGCGTACGAAGAAGAGTAGGATGAGAGAGAAAGGGAGTGAGAGTGCAATAGCGTTCGCGGCGCGTGTCTGTGTGCGGGGGAGGAGGCGGGCGAGGGCGAGCGAGGTGGGCAGCGCGGCACACCGTTAGGCGGCCAAGAGTCGCGTCCTCCCGTCCTCCGCTCGTCCCCGTCACCGCCAGCGCCACCGCCCGCCGTCCTCGCGCAAAGGCCGCGCTCGTGCCCAGCTCGCGCCGGCGCGGTGAGGAGAGGCGAGGCGCGTCACGCGGGCGGCGCGGCGCGGCGCGGCGCTTCCTCGTACGGCGCACATTGGGCAAGATCCCGAAAAGGTGGCCAAAAGTCGGAAAAAATGTTTTTATTTAGGGAATTTTAAGAAAGCAGTTGGGTAGACTGCTTCCCAGAGAGTCTAATTCCACGGTCAGAAAAGGTTCGAGGAGTTCGAAAAGGTTCGTTCGAAAAGGTTCGTTCGAAAAGGTTCGTTCGAAAAGGTTCGTTCGAAAAGGTTCGTTCGAAAAGGTTCGTTCGAAAAGGTTCGTTCGAAAAGGTTCGTTCGAAAAGGTTCGTTCGAAAAGGTTCGTTCGAAAAGGTTCGTTCGAAAAGGTTCGTTCGAAAAGGTTCGTTCGAAAAGGTTCGTTCGAAAAGGTTCGTTCGAAAAGGTTCGTTCGAAAAGGTTCGTTCGAAAAGGTTCCTTCGAAAAGGTTCCTTCGAAAAGGTTCCTTCGAAAAGGTTCCTTCGAAAAGGTTCGTTCGAAAAGGTTCGTTCGAAAAGGTTCGTTCGAAAAGGTTCGTTCGAAAAGGTTCCTTCGAAAAGGTTCCTTCGAAAAGGTTCCTTCGAAAAGGTTCCTTCGAAAAGGTTCCTTCGAAAAGGTTCCTTCGAAAAGGTTCCTTCGAAAAGGTTCCTTCGAAAAGGTTCGTTCGAAAAGGTACGAGGCAAGACTTCATGGTTCGAGGCGTCACAATGACGCTCTGCATCATGGGAAACGTGGCCCTCGAGCGAGCAGCAGTAACACGACACAGATCGTAAATCAGCCGTTATTTTGAACCCGTGTGGAAGTTTTCGGTTTTGAGCAACTTTCATCATTCAAAATGAACGAAAATCGTGATGGGGAGTGCAATGTGTATGTGCATTACAAATACTTTCAGAAACATAGTAATATGATTTAATTAATAATTCATGTTGAAACAAAATGATATAATCAATTTGTTGCTTTTAAGTGATATAATCAATTTGTTGTTTTTAAGTGGAAAACAGTTACAAGTTCCACAACGAAATTTGTAAAAACTTCTCTATTATTTGACTATTGAAATGTAAAAAAGCTGCCATTAGCTGCTATTCTGCAATTCGTGCAGCCCAATGATTCCAATGGTTGAAAAACTTTTAGATTTTTTAATTTTAATCCGCCTTTTTGTTTTTTGTAATGTTTACATCGGAATCCGAATCAACAAACCCATAAAACCCAGTACACAAATTTTTATGAAAATTGAAACCCGTTTAGGCGTTTTTTTAAATTTTTAATCCGCCATATTGGATCTGCCATTATGTTTTATGCAATGTTAACATTGGTATGGAAATCCACGAACTTATAAAACGCTGTTTACCCATTTTTATGAAAACTGAAACATTTTAGACGTTTTTTAAATTTTTAATCCATCATATTCTATCCGCATTTTATTTATTTATTGCAGTTTTCACACTGGAATCTTAATCAGCATTCCTGAAAACCATTGTATGCAAAGTTTGATTAAATATGGATACCGTTTTCATATTTTGGCCAGCTTTCCCGGATCTTGCCCCAATGTGCAGGGAGCGGGGTCGGGACGGGGCGGGGAGCGAAGGCTGGGGTGGAGCGGGGCGCCGCCGCCTGACTCATCGCTCGCTGGCGGCTACCTTCGCGCCCGTTTAAACGCTTCTAAAGCGATGTGCCGCGGAGGCAGTGTGGGTGAGGTAATCTTCATGGTTTGCAAAATAGTCACTTTACTTCGGAATCTGATATTTGTGGATTTTAAATTATTTTATGTTCGTCTCTGTTTATAAATGAATAAATAAGACTAATGCAACCAGGTGTGTACTTACATTATTTTTCTTAGTTGGTACTTCTTAGTTAACAATTAATTTAATTCTAATTAACTTCTAAGTACTGATTAACGTCTCGGAAAGAATGATTAATATATTTCAGAGTTCTGTCGGTTTTCAACATGATATTAGTTTCAATAATGATTACCGCGCAACGTATCAAAATCGAAACGACAAATACTTATCGATTAATATCGTATAGTAATCGATTACATCTAGAGAATAAGAGCAATTTGAGTACAAACCAATTTTTGCTTTATACAACATTTACACCGTGTATTTTAGACAGAGCAGCTCTTCTTTGATGTCAGCAAAGTGTCATCGAACGTCTCTCGTTTACATGACAGGCGGGTTAATTAATTGGTTTTGGTATCCTAATGTCCCCAACGATTGTCTCCCTCCAAGTTTTTCATATAGCCTTTCATTTCACTCTTTAGTAAAACGTTCTTTTAAATGAGAAATAAATAATTCATATTTTTCATTAATAAATAAACTTGAGTCAAGTTACATCGGAACAATTTCTAACTGCTCACTTTGTTTTAAACATTTTATAATTTGTTCTTTTGAAGAAAAGTCCATTCCAATTCTTCCCACAAATTTGCAGGTCTTAAACGTAAATTTTTTCCCCTTTGCATTGAAATGGTTTCCTACTCAAATTAATTGTAAGCAAGTTATTATTTTTGGTGAAGTTACTTCAGTGCATTAGTATTTTAAAGATTAAATATCTTATTACTGCAAGGAACTTCTAAAAATGTACATTCGCAATCTAAATTAAGTTGTAAACTATTCCCACCTCCTTAGTGACAATTTATAAAACCGAGATAAACGTTCTATTCCACACTACGTTTTGTAGGTTTACAAATATTTAACAAATCGTCAATTTAAAATTTATTAAAAAGTATTATCTATATAAGTAAATAAAAGATTATATACGAGTGTTTTTGGATGTTGAAGTGAAAACGTAGAGCAATGAAGATAACTTATAAAGGTTTACAATTCTTAGAGTTCTTAGAGTTCAGGATATTTGTAATTGTTCCAGCAAATACGAAGCATAGAAAATCATGGAATACTTTCATTATGGAAACCATTGAGTGCGCGAGCAGCAGTTATGGACGGAAGAACGAAAGAACTCGTTTATTTATTTCTTATGTACTCATTTATGAGAGCGTCTGCTGGAACACTTCACATGATCTTGTCACGAATGACTTATAGACGTTCAGGCATTCGCTTTGTTCAACTTAACTGGAATTACGAAAGCGGTTTACTAAGTTAACGAAAGAAAAACTGTTTAATTACATTTTTGCATCTCAAATCGGAAATCGCATGTTCCATTGAAAATGAACAATATGCAATTAGCTGATGTTGAGGCAACAAAATTTTTAGGTCTTTCAATTCAAACAAACCTCAAATGGAATGTACATATAACAGAATTAAACACTAAATTAAGTTCATTATGCTACGCATTCAGAATTCTTTCAAATTCTGTCAGCCTTCATGCAGCTCGTTGCGTTTATTTTGCAAATGTATATTCCCGCCTGAGATATGGCATAATATTCTGGGGAAGCTCATCCTGTAGTATTCAGACCTTCAGATTGCAAAAGAAAATTATTCGAATAATGAAAAAATGCCTTCCACGTGATTCCTGCAAGCCTCTTTTCATTGAGCTGGGAATATTACCATTGCCTTGTCTATTTATTTAAGAATCTGTAATATTTGTCAAAAATGACCTACTTAACGGAGGGAACATATTTTCATGCAATATTGATATTTATAATTACAACACATGCCGTAGAAATCACGTGCATCAAGTGTCAGTATCAACAGCTCAGTACAAGAAATCAACATACAATACATGTACGTTACTTTACAACGTATTGCCAGATGACATAAAACAATTAAAGTCGGTACACAAATTTAAGTTTAAAGTAAAATCTTTTCTGCTGCAAAACTGTTTCTATACAATTAGAGACTATACTGATCGTGAAAAAGAAAAATAATGTTTAATGTAACAAAACAAAGATGTATAATGAATTAGTTTACGTTTGCATTGTATACATTTTAAAAAAATATTTAATTCGCCTGTAACAAGTAATGTACTTCAGCTTCCGGGTCAATGACCCCCATCTCGATCAGGTTTTTGTCCAGTTTCCCTGATCCATTGAGCAAATGCTGAGATGGCCCCTTGTTTTGCTTCTGGACGTAAATGTAGCTTCACTGTGCGCACGTTTTGTTGAGCATTCCTTTTGCTTGTAGTTCATTTACAGTTAAAATTGATTTTCTGTAACTCGGGAACAAACATTTTCCAAATATTTTTATGTTTCCAAAATAATTATTTTCTAAATTCATTTTTCGTTTTTTTTTAAATTCTGGCCCTCAAGAAAATGTGCGCAGATAAATTTCTTTCCCCACACGTCATATACAGTTTTTACTGTTTTTTGACAAATAAATAAATAAGTTACATACTCTAAGAGATCTATGCAGATATTGTCGCAAGCAATAAATTAAGTGGATTGCCTACTACCAGGCACTGCGCCTACTTTTCTTTCATATCTGAATCCAAGGATCCTAGATTCTCTGACAATAACCATCAATGGGAAAGTTCGGCGTGTTACTTCGTCATGACAAATTGTTTCAAATACGCACAGCGGTATAAGCAGAATTAGCTTGGACTAGAGGCCCTGCTGGATAGGTCCCCTACCCCATATTTCTTTTTAGTTCATATCAATCCGTAAATGTATAACAAATAATGTTAAATTGTAATTACATTTTTGATTAAGATTTTACTTTTTTCATCCATTTTAATTTTCATTACGTATTTTCTATATTTCAGTGTTATTAATAGGCCCCATAGTTTTGCCATGCGTAGGGCCTCATAAGTTATTAATTCGTCTTTGAATGCGAATCATCATAATTAGAGCTGATGAGTTATTTTCTCTAAACGAGTTTGGCAAATAGTACGTCCCATACCGTACTTCTTCAAAGTGTAATGAGGATATTTGTATCTTAGAATAAACAACTATATTTTTAATACTTAAAAATATGTATAACAATTATTTACATAATAATAATAATAGTAATAATAATAATAGGAATAATAATAATAATAATAATAATAATAATAATACTTTCAAATAATTGCTTTAAATTGACAACCAATTTTAAATTAACTATTTAAAATATAATTTTATAAATATTTTTACAACAAATACTTGTTTGAGGCAGAAACTATTTAAATATAAATTTGGAGTCATATTTGAAATATACATAGCTTGTTTGCTATGTACGCAGAAATTAAAAGGAAACTATGGAGATACTGACCATTTAGGAGATGAGTGTGGATTTCTTAGATGTGCAGGAACTCAGGAAAATTCTAAAATCAATTGAACAGTTTCGATCTTGTCTGAAATATGCAAATATCTGATTTTTATGCCGCCTATTCTCACACTGAGCACTCCGACTGAATTCTTATACTCAATTCGTCACTTCTTACGACACATCTGGCCACATGTGACAGTGAGGCTTCGAGGAAGAGACTTTCCACCATTAAATGAAGACCTTGGGGCAATAACATTAATACTGCCACATTTCTGATAAATTTGATATATTAGATTTTTCGATGCCTCATAGATGTATCTAGATATTGGGATATCATTTTAAAGATTTCCCGCAAGATAGCAGATGGTAATTCACAAATTAATGTTCCTTATGTAGAAGACGACGTCAAAACTGTCAGAACTTATGTACTGTGCCATAGCATGTTATTGCCGCCCCGAGATCTTGAAATATATGCTATTCATATGTGTTAAGGAACGGCAAGTTTTTGGAACAATTGTATGATAAAATGTGTGTTGTGATCCAGTATATTTTAAAGGAAGGTACGATCGTCATGGTTTGCCTCCGGGGTCATTAATAGGTAGCTGGCTTATAGCGAGTAAGTCAGTCTGAGACTAGAATTAGTACGTAGCGACAGAAGAAAAGGTAATACAATTTTTCGTGTAATGCTGTAATGGAATAATTTCAGTTTCAGAAACGAAGATCCATAACTGAGAAATTATCCTTAAATTCTTCCTTTTATTTGCATAATAAGCATTTAAAAATTTATGACGGACAAAGTATATGAGAACCGTCTCATCGTTGAGAAAATATACTCATGAGAACGTCGTGGAGAACTAGCGGCGAGCACAGCTCTTACTATATGGGTTCAGAAGTGTAATTTTTAGTCGTTCGATGGACATATTCGTTTTCCAGTTTCCTGTATTTTCTCTCCTTTCCAGTCCTCTCAGTTGCGCACCCCAAGAAGGGTCCTCATGGGGACTTAGACCTTCAACAGAAACCTATGGCAGGTTCAGAAATAATTTCTAACAGTTTCTGTAGTAACCAAAGTCATCGAACATCTAAATTACATAAGTAACCGCAAAACAACAAATAAAAATTGATTTCAATTCTGCTTAAATGAAAAATGCTTTAAGAAAACACCACGTCGACTGACACTATACTGCGAGCAAATCTTCTGCCGACTTGACAGCCGGGAGTGGGGGAGAGCGATGTTGCCACTTACTCGGGCGGCAGACACGTGTTCGTTCTTGCGTCAGATCAGCTGTTGATGCATACACGTCCAATTATTGTATTTTTGGTAGAATTGTAATAATGACACTAGTTTATTTGATGAAATTCTGTTACACAATTTTATTGCAGTCCCTTACACTATAATCCTGCCAAAGCCAGCAATAACGAAATATTTTTGCACAAGCAGATTAAAGTAAGTACAGCGATACGCGTTTTAAGAAGGAAGATGCATAGTATTCATTGTGAAAGATTTATAAGAGAAGTATCTAAAAGCAAGACATCTGGGTTTGAATACCTACCTTTACAGAACGTTCACACTCACACACACACACACACACACACACACACACACACACAAAAATTGCAGGACTTTTCGAAGTTACTGACTTTGCCTGTTATTTACAAGGTTTTCAAAGAGGCGTCCTATTGAATGCATTGGCATAAAGATGAAAATTAGAAATGTCCCGTAAGGTGGATGTACATATACATCGTGTCATAAGTATATCAGCTATTAACAGTAGATGTCACAACCGCTCACACGATGCATAACCCAACAAGTAATGGCGCTCCTCTTGGCGCTCGGCGCTCTTCAATTTTCAGTTGCTTCGCGCTACTACATTTCATTTGTTTCTTAATAAACTTCGGCAACTCTGTTGTGACATCATCACAATTTGAAGCCTCCGATTGGATAACGGAACCCCCTCTCCCCTCTCAGCCTGGAGCTGTCAAGTTGGCAGAAGATTTGCTCGCAGTATACATCTATATCCCCCCTAGAAAGGTACTGGTCGCACCAGTGCCTCCTAGCTTCCACCACCTGTTCGAGCCTTTTCGTGCTTATTTTCCTCCGGAACTCAAATCAGTAGATCATCGATGTAGCTCAGCGAGCGTATCATACCATAGACATAATTATCGTACATTGTATGGGATACCGATCGCGAGGAGAATTTTAAGCCTTAATGTGTCGGTAAAAAAGTTACGAGTTAGCTGGGTTGTTGCTTCTTCCCAAAATAATGATTGCGAGTGAATGGTGAAAAATGAATGAGATGCAATAAAAATAATGGCACGGAAACGGAAGAACCACGAGAAAATCTTCCACCAAAGTGTTACAAATTCCTCACGTTTATAACTCACAACGCAGACATGAGAGAGTTGCGGACATGTACTAAGAGTGTTAACTAGCTTTTATTATCATGGAACGTTAAAAGTACATTTCTGTCGAGCGGAACGCTATTTTACAACACAGAACGTGAACCTACAATGGAGAACTGTATCTCTGAATTTTGCTAGAAAACTAAATAAGATAACGGATAGGCGTACAAGGTGTTTTGGTTTTCCGAGAACATCTGCGTACCGATTAGTCATTCAAACCAAATAACATGATGCCTTTTCTTCTCTTCTTCTTACACACCAGCTCCAAAATTTTTAAGTTTCAAATTACGAAACCAGTTCCAAAACGTATATCTAAATACTTTATTTTATAATTTGTTTACAAGTAGATTTTAAAGATTTTTTCGTAGTTTCCAGTAAATGTTACATCACCCAAAACACTATTTGAGAATCATGAATTTAATGTGGTACCGTGATTCTAAGCAAACGTGAATGTAGTTTCAAATTTAGAATGATACATCGAGTAGAAACTGAAGTTCATCGTTGAAAGGGTAATAAGGAAATTATTTATTTTGTTTATTTTTAATATTCGAAGAGTTTAATATTCGAAACGTTTATTGTTAATATTCGAAGTGCGATTGTTCGGTTTGAGAGTACTAAGAAAATTTAAGAAACATGCAGATAAAGCAAATCTAAAAGGGGGAAAAGATTGAAGAGAATTGAAATGAAAAGAAACATCGCGAATCCTGTGAGATGGAAACTTGCAATACGTCGTTCAGAATGATTTTATTTATTTATTTATTTATTGGTAGACATACGTATACAGCCATATAACAAAATACAATTCAAAGTATACTCAAAAACTTATAACTACTTCACTGTAGCATGTATTACACTAACTTTATAAAATCTTGCAACAAAAATTAAATTTGTTTTTTTGTTTTTACAAAAAACTCACTTACAATTGGGATAACATGTATATCTAATTTTTTAAAAATGTCCACAGCATTTTGGACTAAGGTAATATTAAGATGATTAAGTTTTTCCATCATTATATTTCTTATGTTGTTAATAATGTACAATGCCATAATAAATGATCAGCAGTATCATTCTCCTTACCACATTCACACAAACCTGAATTGACAATTTTGAATCTATTTAGACTATGATTTAGTGATGAGTGATTTGATCTCAGTCTGTTAATGATAACAATTTCTTTTCTTGTTAATTTGAAGTTTTGAAACCACGGTATTGTTCTATAATAATGTAAGAAGTACTCTTTGCCTTTAGAGCGGCCAAGATTTTCAATATTTGCAGAGTTTTTTGAGTGCAAATCTCCTTGTTTATAGCAACAGCATCGAATACAGAAATACTGAATGGGTAAACCATACCATCTATTATGGCTGATTTAGCTTCTCTATCGGCCTTCTCATTTCCATTTATACCTACATGGGCTGGAATCCAAATTACACAAATTTTGAGGTCATTTTGTCTTGCATATACACATAATTTCTTGATTTCTAAAATAACATATGACTGCTTTTTAGTTCTATTGCTATATATTAGTTCTATTTCTATATATTTCTATATATTTAGTTCTATTTCTATATAGAGAAACCAAAACACTTTTTGAATCAGAGAAGATGATAGATGAAGTAATTTTGAAATCAATAATCAATTTTACTGCTTCAAGGATAGCTAAAGCTTCAGCAGTAAAAATGGAAATTGTACTATTAACTTTAAATTTTCTATTTAGCCTGTCATCAGTGCTCCAAATAGCAAAACCAACTGGCCCCTTCAAATCATTCTTTGAACCATCAGTATATAGAAAAGTACATTTCCTCTCAACAACATCTGGAAGGCTGAAAAAGTGATCCATAAATAAGACATTTGGGCAGGGAGAAATTGCAACGTTCAGAATGATGAGGAGAATGCCTGATCTTTTGGATACTAAAATGATTTTGTAGTTCAAAACTTGAACTCCAGGGTTTCTAGTACGAAAAGCTTCGTTTGAGAGAACTACGTATGTTACGAGTTCGCATGTTCCCCGCTAGAGAGCATTGCAATGCTTTGCAGCTGGTGCGTCCGTCACCCGCAGCCTAGGCGCTCTTCGCTTGCAAATCGAAACACAAAGCTGCACTGTCAGCATACGTCATGTAAACAGAAATTGAAAAAAAAATGCGGGATGATAATTACAATATTCCGAAGTGTGGTTACGAATGAAGAAACCGCTTTATCTTTAAATGGCTAAAGAAATTAAACGATATTTGGCCCAATTCGTTCAAAGTGACCGCCGAGCCTATGAAATTAATAAAAACTCGTTTAATTGCATTTCAGCGATACAGATGATAAAGTAGCCTTAATGTGGGAAAAAAAACTAGGCCAACCCCGATATTCTTTATTTTCATTCCTTCAAAAATGATATATTTCTGACGAAATGGATTAAATTAATTGTTCAGAGACAAGTGAAGCGCATGTTAAAAGAAATTTCTGTCATTTTTATTGCTCAGTTACGTAATACCAACTACTATAGGATGTCATCAATTGCAGATAATTATCCATAATACCATAGCAACACCATCAATATTTTCCAGCCAATATTCCCATAGCCAAACATAATTTTATGACTTTCACACCAGTTTTTTATTTATATCTTTGTAGCCATATTCCCCCTTTTGAAAGCCATGAACTGTTTTCAAGAAAATTATTTTAAATATCAACAACTAAAATTATAATTATTCGACTCGAGGTTCGAACTCAGGTTCTTCTAGTTAACATGCCAGGCATTGTATTCCTACACCATCAGCCCAACGATTGAAACTACCCTTCCCGACGCTTAAATAACTAGTGATTTTTTCACATTATTTCTAATATTTGCAATTTTTTTAAATTCAAGAGATACAATGAAATGTGACCTGCGACATTTTCATCATCATTTACTGTATCAGAGCAAAAAAATACAGAAAAAATTTCGAGCCATTTATGAAAATTATTTAAAAGGTCCATTAACTTCCAACACCAATTATCGAAAATTATTCTTTTTTCAAAAACTTGAACATATTCCATGACTTAAAACATCACCGAAATGATCAATAAAATGCTCTTAAAATGCATTATAAGCAAAGAAAAAAAACGTAAACAAAATTGATCAAAACCAGTTCAGATAAACAACTCAAGCTCTTGGATATATTACTGATGTAATCTTCCTTCCGTTCAAGTGAATTCAGTTTGCAAACTTTTCGTTTGGACCGTTCTCTGTCAGGAAATCTCTGACTAGTTATCCTGAAATCGGCCGAACTGCCAAAGGCGCTGATAGGCGACATAGGAACCTAAGATTACTTACAAAGACTGACATTGCAATTGCTGAGCGAAGAAATCGAATAGGTAACTGAGTAGTTCTGCGTAGAAAATTTGTTGCATTCCGTAAATATTACATGTTGCGACTACCATTAAGATGGTATTAATATCGATGAAATCAGCGAAAAATGCTTTAAAAATGACGGAAAATGTAAAAAAATTACTTAGTAAAAATTCACGAAATGTGCAAAAAATGCCAAATAAAAAATGGGTAATTTGCTTTTGTCATAACAAAATTAATATCTATACTAAAAGGCATTGTTCTAAAGTGAAAAGAAAAAATGTAATTTCATTGAAATCCGCCCCTTTCCTTGGCTTTATTTAAATATCTGCATTTGAAGAATAGATTCCATTACGGAAAATAGTCTATCTTGGATATTGTAGTTGTAGGAAGACGCCAAAAAAATTTGAACTGTTGCAATTTTCTAAAAATTACGGATATCAACCAAAATTCGGCCTAAGCCATTCTTTTCAGCGTTCTTTACACTATCGAAGGACAAAGTTTAATAAAAAACTGCAGCCAATCTTGAGAAAAGTTTAGCAGTGTTGTTGAGGCTTCTTGTAAACCCATATTGAATCCATACACAATTTTTTACATTCGAAACTTCCTACATGTTTATGTAAATTAACTTGTTAATAGCTTTAGATTTGCGCAAGATTATCTTTTTCATCGTTTACGTCACCTTATTGTTAACGTTACTTTTACGTTGTTATTGAAAATAATTTATATCGGTTCATCAAAATAAGTGCACTGTCACACCTTACATCTGGACCAAAAATGTGAGAATGAGCGGTTCCAATGTGATTTCTTCGATGGTATATTATAAGCCATTAAATCAAAGTGCTGAAGTCCATATTCTACTAGAAATTATATTCAGATGGCAGCCCTGGCCAAAACGTGACTATGTCGGTAATATGGATGCTAATATTCTGGCTATGTATGAGTACTAATAAATCTGTGGTAAAGGAAATTAATATATTTTTTCCTGTTGTTGGCCACTCCTTTCTGCCACCTGACAGAGTATTTGGATGAATAGAGAAAGTAGTTATAAAGAGGAAACCATCGTAATGTCACGCAAATTCAGACATATTTGCACAAACTGCCATTGTGAAAGAATTACGAAAATATTTTGTGGTTTACTACTGGTATTTTATATTTATAATTTTTTTAATTTAATATTTTAAAATTTAATATTTTTAAAATTTTACAAAATATGTTATGGTTTATAACTGATTTTAGCAGTGAGAGCTAAAATCAAACATCCTTCTCAATGGTATTTGAAAATTTCTTATGCTAAAAGGATTATTCTGAAGAAATTCACATCTTATATAAATGAGTTTTGTAAATAGGGGAGTGAATTACAACACCGACATCGGAGTATTTAAATCCCTTGTTAAGAGGGACAAGACCGTTTCACAAATAGTTCCTAAAATACTTCCAAATCATGTACCTATGCTACAAGAAACGTTTATTGATATAAAACACCACGAGAATGAATGGAGAAAATTGTGCAATCTGTCAACCTAAAGGAACATTTTTCGATAAGGGTACGCCCATGAAAATGTGTTCATTTCTTGTCAAAATCAAAATAATTCCTTGCACTCTGCACATGAATGTATAGACAGGACTGTATAGACTGCACATGAATGTATACATTGGACAAAAGATATTGAAATTTTCGTTTTGATTGTAAAATTAATACTGTGCTTGTTTTATATTATTTTTTCTCGTTTAAATTGAAGCCGTCGGTTGCGTTAGAAACTATAGTGAACAACTAATATTTTCAAGATTTGTTTTAAGAGGAATGAATATATTGTGTAAATCTGGGATTTTGTTGGTTGTGTTTCTTTTTTACTCTTTTATCAAAGATTCCACATTAATGTTTCTTCACTCAAATTACATTATATTCGAAGAAATTCGTATCCAAAGTGTGTATCTATATTGTACGCATACTAACAAAATTTTAGAGAAGTTTCGGTAAAAACCCGTAAAATGCTGCTATGTTCTGGAAACTTTCAAACCTCCTAGTACTTGTATTCGTTCAGTAATGGAGGTAGTTATGACGCGTTTTAAATATCCGAGATTGAAACAAAAGCATTTGTTTTTGCGTCCGAATATTAACGGGAGATGAACCAACATTCCCAGGAGATTCAATACCCTGTATCCAGGGGGTATAGGATCAACACGTGAGAGGCAATATTGTGACTCGAAGCGAATGTGCAAGGTTAGCTGCATTAATCTTGGGAATAATAGTATCTTAAAGGAAAGAAAAGCCAATACACTTGGAAATTGCAATAAATACGTGTTGTTACATTCTTGAAACAATTTGAAAAATAGTTTAGGGTATAGAGTATGGCAAAAAATACTGAGAGACAGAAATTATATTTGGAAAGACGTAAGAATGATCCTAATTACGAGATTAAGAGGAATGTTACAATGAAACCTGTAGTATGCGGACGGCAGTTCAAAGTTGCCGCGCTAACTGCGCGGCAAAGAGCGCCGGCAGCATGTTCCCGCCTCCGGCAGCGCGCAGCACAGAGCGTCGGCATCAGGCGCGCTGAGCTTCGTCAAGCGCGCCAAGGGTGTGCTCAGAAACCAGCCACGCCTGTTACCTGGGCTCCGCGCACTGGTGAACCGGCCAATCAGGGGAAGCCGCGGGAAGCCTTGCGCGGGAGCTGGCCCAAATAAAAGGACGCCGGCGGAGGATCACCGGCAGTAGAGCGCTCGGCGTGGTTTCAGCCAGATGGCAGATTGTTTTTTGTATATGAAGTTTTGTGGTAACTGTACATAGCGGCCGAGTTGGCCCAGATTTTTGTAAATAAATATTCTTATGGAAAGTGAGTGTTTTTGAGTTATAACAGTGGCGACGAGTAAAAAGGAAAATGAACGCGGAACAATTTTCACAACTGATGGCGTGTCTACAGCAGCAACAGCAGCAGCAGATGGCGATGATGGTGCAGACATTGCAGCAAGCGGCAATTTCGTCACGACCGAGCAGCCCAGCCCCGCCGTTCGCAACTTACAATGCAGCAGAGGAAA
This sequence comes from Acheta domesticus, assembly GCA_031308135.1. Lineage (NCBI taxonomy): Eukaryota > Metazoa > Arthropoda > Insecta > Orthoptera > Gryllidae > Acheta > Acheta domesticus. The sequence goes on along the minus strand of JAHLJT010008446.1, from coordinate 287,334,181 downwards.
CCTGCGAAGAATATGTGGCCAGATTGGAGCAACATTTGTTATGCTATGATATTAAAGAGGAATCTCGTAAAAGAGCATTTTTTCTGGCCACAATCGGCGCACCGTTAAATAGGTTGTTACGTAAGTTAAGCAAGGAAGAAGAGATTTCGCAGGTGTCATACGATATACTTAAACAGCGGCTGCTAGCTCATTTTTCGAGGGAGACGCATTTAGTGGCGGCACGCTACAAGTTTTATTCATCCAGAATGAAGCCAGGCCAAACGCATGCCGATTGGGCGACGGAGTTGAAGGGTTTGGCGAAGCGTTGTGCGTTTGAATGCAACACAGAGAAATCGTATGCGGAGTCATTGATACGGGACATGTTGGTAATGCATACGCCGGAAAAAGAAGTTCGGTGGGCATTATTGCAACAAAACAACCCGTCTTTGGAAGACGCCTTAAAATTAGCAACATCGTATGAGGTAACGAAGCATACGGCGCATCAGATGACGTTAGGCGATAGAGTAGCAAGAGATGTAGAGGAAATGAGTGTACAGGAGGAAAATTGGGTAGCCAAGCCACGAAGCAGGAAGCAGCAGGAGAAGAAAAGTCCTTCCACCAGCAGAGGCAAGCTATTGAAGTCTTGTAGACAGTGTTTTATTAGTCACGACAGGAAGGTTTGCAGATTCCTCAGAGCGGAGTGCTACAAGTGCGGTAAGAAAGGGCATATTAGAGAAGTGTGCAACAGTGGTTCTGCTGAAAACAGACGACAAGAAATGGACATCGATGAGGTGAGCGGGCACGTCAGAGAAGGACGCAGCAGTGGTTATGCCGAAAGCCAGCGGCAAGAAAGAGGCATCGATGAAGGGGATGGTGATTGTATTTATTCAGTTATGCAGTGTGATGACAAAAGTAAATTGTTTGTAAACTTGGAAATAGGTGGTAAATCTGTATTATTCCAGGTGGATACAGGTGCAGCAGCAACTCTAATAAGCATGACTACTTATGAGCAGCTGGGTTCTCCGCCTTGCGCCTCGCTGAACACAGTTTTTTATGGATATGCTAGACAGAGGATCAAGACGAAAGGTAAGATAAGCCTGCTAGCGAAATACAAAGCGATGGAAAGACAAGTAACACTGGTGGTTGTGGACAGTCGTGATGCGGTTAACATTCTAGGAATGGATGTTTTCACAATTTTTGGATTTACGGTTCAGGACGCGTTTGTCATTCAGACTAGCGCCCTGCCAAAGGAGGTAAAGAATGTGATAGACTTGAATTCAGAAGTTTTTTCGGAGCAGTTGGGAAAATGCAAATTTTTTGAGGCGCATTTGCAGTTGAAGAAAGATGCCACCCCTAAATTTTTTAAAGCACGACCTGTTCCCCTGGCAGTGAAAGATAAAGTAAAAAAGGAAATCGACAGGTTAGTAGATTTGGACGTCTTGACCCCCGTCAGTACTAGTGCATGGGCAACTCCAGTAGTCATAGTAAAAAAGAAAGACGGTAAAATTAGAATGTGCGGAGATTTCAAGAGCACCGTTAATGCGCAACTCATGGTAGAGCAGTTCCCCATCCCCAGAGCAGAAGAGCTTTTTCAGAAGCTAGCGGGCGGGCAGAGATTTTCAAAAATAGATTTACGGGACGCGTATCTGCAGATCCCGTTAGATGAAGAGTCTGCGAACTTATTGGTAATTAACACACCGTTCGGGCTTTACCGATACAACCGGTTGCCTTTCGGGGTCGCTTCAGCTGCGGCTATTTTCCAGCGCTGCCTGCATACGCTGACAGCCCAGGTGAAGGGCAGCGCCAACTACCTGGATGATATAGTGGTAACGGGCGAGTCGGAGGAGGAACATCTACAAAACTTGAATCTCTTATTAAAGACTTTAAATGAATGGGGCCTAAGGGTTAACTTGGATAAGTGTGATTTTTTAAAGAACAGATTACTTATCTAGGTCACGTGTTGGATAGCTCGGGGATCAGGCCAACCGGAGAAAACTCAACGGCGATTCAGCAGCTTCCGGTTCCCGTTAATTTGCAGCAAGCTACAGTCATTTCTGGGGAAGATTAATTACTATGGCAAATTTATCAAGAACATGGCGGAAATAGCAGCACCCCTCAACGCGTTGCGTAAGAAAGGCGTAAAATGGCATTGGTCGGCAGATTGTGACAAGGCATTTCGGAGGTTGAAAGAGAATTTAATGCAGGCAGTTAAATTGGAACATTTTTTGCCAGATAGAACGACTATACTAGCTGTAGATGCATCAGAATATGGTATTGGGGCAGTCCTTTCGCAGAAGGATGCTAAGGGTGTTGAGCGGCCAATTGCTTGTGTGTCAAAAACGTTGAATGTTCACCAGAAGAATTACTCTCAGATAGAAAAAGAAGCTTTAGCAATTGTATACGGCGTGAGAAAATTCAATGAATACTTGTATGGGTCAAAGTTCATAATCATTACTGATCATAAGCCGTTGGTATCTTTGTTCTCGCCACACAAGCGTATCCCAGATAATACGGCGCGTAAGATGCAAAGGTGGCGCTTTTCCTGTCTGATTATAGTTACAGGATACTTTACAGATCTACATATCAGCATGCTAACGCAGATGCACTATCCCGTCTTCCGCAAGGGCCGGATGCAACTTTTGACTCTGAGGACATCGCCTGTCTCCAGCTGGACCAAGCCGAAGAGGAGGCAGTATCAGGTTTTCCAGTCTCGTCATATCAAGTGGCAAAGGAAACAAAGAAGGATCCGCAGCTCAGGCAAGTGCTGTACCACGTACAAACTGGTTGGTCCAGCGCGCATAGGCGAACCAGGGCGCTGACGGAATGGTATAAGCTCCAACACAGGCTGTCGGTTAAGGGCGGCGTATTATTACTGGCTAGCGATGAAGGAGTTAGGGTAGTGATTCCGCATAAGTTGCGACCAAAGGTATTACGCCTTTTACATGAGGGTCATTGGGGTATAGCCAGAACAAAGCAAGCAGCCCGCCGTTATTGTTATTGGCCAGGAATAACCAAAGATATAGAGGAGATGAGCAAGCATTGCGAAGCATGCCAAACTAGTCAGGCAGCGCCGAGAGCGGATTTAAGCTCATGGCCCCAACCCTGCGAGCCGTGGGACCGCATACATGTAGATTTTGCGGGTCCTTTCTTAGGGCATATGTGGTTGTTAGTAGTGGACGCATTGTCAAATTATCCGTACGTGATGCGCATGCAACACACAACTGCACCACATACAATTGATGCTTTGAAGAAAGTTTTCGTAACAGAAGGCCTCCCACGAGTATTGATCTCCGATAACGGCCCGCAGTTCATATCAGCGGAATTTCAAAAATTTTGTAAAGTAGCGGGATACAGCACATTTTGGCTCCACCGTTCCATCCTCAGTCAAATGGAGAGGTGGAAAGATTAGTGCAGACGTTCAAGTCAGCCATGCTTAAAGCAACTAGAGCGGGTGCATCAGTAGAGCAGGCGTTACTTAGCATGTTGACCACCTATAGGACGTTACCAAATATGTCAGGTAGAAGCCCCGCTCAAGTATTGCATGGTCGGCAGCCCCGTACCTTATTGTCCTTGTTATTCCCGGAAGAAGTGCCAGTGTCAACCAAAGGCGCTAAATTCAAGAGAGGAGATAAGGTACTGGTAAGAGTGTACGGAAGTAATTGTAAGTGGCAACCAGCAATAGTAACTGCAGTAAGAGGAGGCAGAGTTTACGTCCTCAGGACAGAAGATAGAGCAATCTCTCGGCATCAATCACAGATTAGGAGACGGTACTACGATTCTGTAGTAGATAAGCAACAGGCGGGGGGGCCAGCGCAGAGCAGGGCAACAGAAAGTGTAATGCGTTTTCCCTTTTCAAGCCAGCAGGAGGAGCGGCCCACACTGGATTCCGGCGCAACCATCGAGGAGCCATCTCTACAGTCGCAGCAGCGGCCGGCATTGCGGAGGAGCAACCGACTGCGTCGTTTCACCCCCTACATCACAACTTCGGTGGGGAGGGGTGTAGTATGCGGACGGCAGTTCAAAGTTGCCGCGCTAACTGCGCGGCAAAGAGCGCCGGCAGCATGTTCCCGCCTCCGGCAGCGCGCAGCACAGAGCGTCGGCAATCAGGCGCGCTGAGCTTCGTCAAGCGCGCCAAGGGTGTGCTCAGAAACCAGCCACGCCTGTTACCTGGGCTCCGCGCACTGGTGAACCGGCCAATCAGGGGAAGCCGCGGGAAGCCTTGCGCGGGAGCTGGCCCAAATAAAAGGACGCCGGCGGAGGATCACCGGCAGTAGAGCGCTCGGCGTGGTTTCAGCCAGATGGCAGATTGTTTTTTGTATATGAAGTTTTGTGGTAACTGTACATAGCGGCCGAGTTGGCCCAGATTTTTGTAAATAAATATTCTTATGGAAAGTGAGTGTTTTTGAGTTATAACAAAACCCAAAGAAAAGGCAAAGAGATCATTGAATTCATTAAACATTGATATGTATTTTTTCGATGGGGCTGCCTCACAACTTAAGCAAAAATACAATTTGGCTTACATCGCTCTTTTAAAAAAGGTCTTCAAATTGGAAAGTTTGAAATGGACATTTTTTAAATTCATTTCATGGTAAAGGTGCCGAAGATGGAATTGGCGCAATTGCCAAACACTATGTTTGGAACAAATTTCGTTCTCAAAAATGGCTCCAAATTTTTTGTTCAAATTTCTCGAATGGATAGTGCCAATTACACTCTTTAATATGACGTAAAGTTCTATTAGGGATATTTTTTTTGTTTTTTTCCAAAAATTACACAACAGTAATTTTTTGAAAGTTCTCTCATACAGTTATATGCACATTTCCAGCAATTTGTAAACACTATTGAATTTGTGCGCGTAAGTGCATCAAATGACTTCAAATGAAGTGTTTCGAAAACTCAAAAATTTTCTGTGAAAAAGCGCTTCAAATTTCACATGTACAGTAGCGCTTAAACGTCATTTTCTTAAAAACGGCTCCAAAATTTTTCGACGAAAGTTGCCATTTAGAACAAGGTTTTACTTTCTTTTAATATTCTTGAAATAATATTCATGTTTTATTAGAAAACCCAAAATTAAGCAAATGTAAAAAATGTACTTTGGGTGGCGATAGATGGCAGCTGTCAAGATTAGTGGCAAGTCCGAATAGCAAGTCCAGACAAAACAAAAAAGAAAACTAATACGGGAAAGTCTGTGTCATTCTGTAGCAACACTAGTTTCTTTAAAATTTCTTTCCATATGTTTCAATTTATAAACTAGTGGGGCTACAGATTGGCACATTCTTTCCCGTAATAGTTTTCTATTTCCTTGGGTCTGGGCTAGCTATTCGGAATTTGTCACATATCGTGCCAGCTGCCGGCTATCGTCATCCACACTACATTTTTTTGACATTTTCTTAATTTTTCGGTTTCCTAGTGGTAGAATAAACCATTAATTTTAGAATATTAAAGAATACTAAAACCTCGACCTAAATGGCCAAATTGACAATTTGTTTTTTGGAGCCATTTTTAAGAAAATAGAGTTTATGCGCTACTAAAAATGCGAAATTTGAAGCTCTTTTTCACAGAAAATGTTTGAGTTTTCGAAACACTTCATTTGAAGTCATTTGAAACATTTTAACTTACTAATATAACATTGTTTACAAATTGCTGGAAATAAGCGTGTCATATTAGAGAGCAATTACCACTATCCGTTCGACAAGTTTGAAGAAAAAAATTGGGTTCCATTTTCGAGAAAATGGCGTTTGAGCGTTCCTGAAAATGCGGAATTTTGAGCTAGTTTTCACAGAAAAACTATTCAATTTTCGAGAAACTTTATTGGACATTATTTAAAGCACATGTACTCAAAAATATAATAATGTGAATAAATCGCTGCTAATGTAGATATTAACGACAGAGAGTATGTAGTGTGGGAGGCGATAGAGGTGACAAGAGTATGAGGCAAGTATGAATAGCTAGCCGAGACACAAAGAAATAGAAAGCAAATTCGGCAATGTTTGTGCCATTCTGTATCACCACAAGTTTTAATTGCTATACCGTTGTACTGTGAATATAATGTACTCGGTAATTTCAATATTTGATAAGACTGTTTTTTTTAAATATTTAATTTATTGCATTGTTGTACGAGAATGTTTTGTTTTTCTTTAGAAATGTGGATGTTGTATTTTGGAAATCCATTTCGGGTGGGTTTGCTCTGCAGACAATTTGCTGCTGCAGACCACTAGTATAAAAAATAGTTACTTAAATATTTTTTTAAATTGCCTTTTTCCTGGCTTATCCCATATTTGGCCGTATTGCAATTAGCGATGCGACATCGAGAACAAATATTGATGTTATCAAACATCGATTTTCAAAATTAAAACATCGACAAAAGAACATGTCAAGCTGGTTTAGGAATCTCTAGCATTAAATTCGTGTACAACTTAATTTAATTTGACAGTGTTTGTGTTTATCAATTCATCAAATAAGGGCACGAGAAGAAGGAGCTGATCTTGCGCCCGCAGAGTATTTGTTGATAACTTCCTAATGCGCAAAATGAATACGAAGAAAGACGAAATATAACGGTATCGAGGTCATCTCGGGCGAGAGAATTTGGTCGATGAAGATAGTACAAACAGCGTTCCTTTGGTTCCAGCACATGAACTAACAGTGTTACCAACTAACCAGTGAACTAACAGTGTTATATTTCATATTTGAACTTGCACAGTTCTGTGATCGTGGGATTTTTTCTCATTCAGAAACAAAAGATAGGAAAGAAAAAACACCGATATTAAAAAACACATCGGCGTTATTACGTCGATGTTTAAAACATTGATGTTTTTACAAAAACATCGATGTTTTGAAAACATTGACATCGATGTCGCATCCCTAATTCTCTGGTCACGGGGTAAAAGTTCTTAAGTCAATTTTTGGCAAGACTGGGTTAGGTACTGAAACTACAAGTTAAGTATCTATATTTTATTTGAGTAAAACGCCCGAATTCAAATGTTGCCTCCCTAAGGAGAAAAAAACATTAAGAAATAGCGTTTAGCATAGGAACAAGCGGTGGCTCAAAAATCTGCCCCTTGGTTTCTCCAAACTAAGATTTTTGACTTTAGAACTTTTCCCCCGTGACCTGAGAATTGCAGTCGGGCGGAGCTGGAGCGAGTGGCTAAGGGTTGGCTGTGTGGTGTGCGCAGTGCGCCCTGTCGCTGCCCGAGGGAGTGGCGCGAGCGCTGCGGCCGCCGGCCGACTGCGCCATGTGCCGCGGCGTGCACGCCGTGGACCGCGTCGCAGCCATCTCCCCGCAGCTCTTCGAGCAGAGGTGGGTGTGCCTGGGGCCTCCTGCCCCTCCCCGCCCCCAATGCCATCCCCTGACCCGTCCAGCCACGTTTCGTCCCGTCCCACCTAAGGACACGGAGTTCCAAAGGACAGCAGAAGTCTAAAACTAGCGTGAGAATGATGAGTAGGGAGCGGACTTTTATGCTCTAAAAAATCTGTAAATATGCTCTTAAAAATATGCATTTATGACCTAAAAATTCTGAAATATTCCCTTTAATATGCACTTAAAATTAACAATATTTCATTTCTTTTGCAAACCTGTCTTCATAAAATTCTTGGAATGAAATGAAAATTTGCTTGGAATGAAAATATATTTTTTGTGCAAACGTGATATAATCTACCCTACTTCGCGAGAGAAATAATCGAAGTAAATACTCACCTTAGTGAAGTACATTGTATAACTTGTTGAATTTCTTCTGACTGGTTAAAAAATATGTTCTCAAAAAATGTCCCACATTTGCGCAAATATTTATCATCTACAGAAAACCAAAACGCTAACTGTGACTGGTCTTTAGAATCAATGAACGCTCACAATTACATATATAAATTTCTTCGTTTTTTAAGTCTCTTTTTTAACGAAATATGCAAAATATGCGCCTATATTACACGAATATGTACCGACAGAAAAAATCAGCCAAATATGCACTAACATATTAATCTATATAGCATCATCTTCTAACCAAACGTCGAGAAATTTCACTTAGCTATGTCCTGAACCAACGAATAAAAATACGCAAAATCATAGAAATCCGCTTCCTAAAGATGAGGTATAGTTCTCATTTTTATCATAGACCAGTGTTCTTCTCTGGTGGCAATGTTTCTATAGTATATGTCAAGTTTTATTCATTTATTTAGCGTCAAAACAGTTAAAACTGTGTGTAACGTACTGTGCGAAGAAGTGTATTTTGTGCACATTTTGTTAAATTCTGGGAACCCTGCCCTGAACTCATATACAAGTTGAATCCTTAATACAGAAATGGAAATGAGCGTTTTAGCAAGAATTTATAAGAAAAATATTTTCTCCTATGTAATAAAAACTATTTGCTAAGGTAAATGCGCTATAGATTTGGGCTATTATTTTGGATGTTGCTCTTCTTGAAGGAATCGACTTACTGCCGTGAGAACTTGGTGATCGATATTTGAATAACAATATTTCCCACTGAACATTAGAGAATGTGCACAGATGGAAAAGTTACATTTATGAGTCGTATTTTTGTTGGCGCACGTTGTAGTTTGCGCTTTGTGTTGACACATTATTGGTGGGAACAGCTGTAGCGCACATTAATTGACTTTATTGCCGAATTTTCAGGAGAAATGATGAACCTATTGGTAGAGTGCTATCACAAACAGGTTTTCTACGTTACACTTCACGTGTGAATAACATTTTTAGTCCGAATCATGTGCGGATAAGCAATAACCAATAAGGAATGTTAGATCTTATGAAGGATCATAGACCCATATTTGTTTCCGTGTTCTGTATTCAATGTATGGACTTTTTTTGACACTAGTATGTTCGGGCATAGTTTGTAAGGTGTTACAACCTAGAACCAGTATTATGTGGTAATGTTACTCAAATTGGGGCGCGCAACATGTCTCTGGGTGTCTTGCAATTTTTTGCAATATTCTCTAAGCAGTTTTGTATTCATCAGCTGATGTTTTTTCAAATATCCACTCTCTCAATAGTCTCACACACTCTCTCAAGTTGGAAGTTAGTAAACGCTTTGCTCTATGTAGTAGTAGAAATGTTTTTCCCAGCTTAGCTCACAAGTGCAATATACTATATTTTGTTCTTTTTTTAAATACATTTTTTGCATCATATTACTAATGAAATATCATAAAATATATCGTTATTTTATATTAGCAGACACTGGTGGTTTTACAAAGGCCGAAAAATTGAAGTGCCATAATTTTGTCCGCTACCTGCCAGCAGAATCTCATGAAACTAGCAAGCAACTTTCAAAAACGAAGCCCAAACGCCATAGTCAGATTTTATATTCGCCCAAAGAAGTAGCGACAAAATCGGAAAGAAATCTTGGACCGAAATGTTGCTCTGACGGCGAATATGTAGTAAATTAAGACGAAGGGTGATCACATGGTGCAGAAATTCTTTAACTCCAGTGTTGGACAAGTAATAAATTTCAGAATTTAGAAAATGCAACACGAGTTAATTAAAACAGTAATATCATGTGAAATTTATCTATTCTGACTGCTTTATCTAAACAGAATTTATTCCATTATTGAAACATTTGGATAAAATTGTTAATCTGAATTTAAAAAATGTAAACTAATCTATATCATGCCTTAAGTAGGCATATCTCCTACAGGAGACTTTTTGTTTGTTGCTGTTGCATTTTTGGTGAAAACCGCCTTTATTCCGATCGCGTTTTTAATGTTCCCCCCTTGCGAAGTATATGAAGTAAATAACGTGATTGTCCATTGTTCTGTTTCTAAGCAGTAAATATTGAGTTTTTACCTCCAAAACATCACAAAATAACGGGATAGGAAGCAAGAGTCAAAAATGCTGATAACGAGCACGGTGGTAAATACTGCCTCCTTCCAATGTGAGTTAGGAAATAATCGACCACAACAATAACAGTTATATTTTTTACAACACATTATGGGATGATGTTGTAATAAATATAACGGTTATTGTTGTGGTAATTCCTAACTCATGTTATGGAATACCACCAGATATCTGCTACTATCATAGAATTTGGCCTCCTCACAAATTACTCCACAGGATAAAAATAAATGAAAATCGATTGAGCAGACGCACATGGCGTTTATGTCTTCAGACAATGATTTTCCAAAGTGTAAAAAAATAGATACAAGAAATCCAAATAGAATAGAAAATTTATTGTCATTCAGGAGTACATATGTGTTTTCCGGTGAGAGGGCGTTTTCCAAAAACATTTACTAGATATGAAAAGACCAAACAAAATATTATATTAATTACATATCTACTTAATACAATTTTACAGAATTAACTTCTGATCACTGTCCGGCTAACGTTGACATACTAACAAAACAATAATAATAATAATAATAATAATAATAATAATAATAACAACAACATAATAACTCCACCTAGGGAGTACACGACCTTGGAGTTGGTGGTGGAGCTTGAGTACCCCCATGAGCCTGAGAGCTATGTCAGTGGTAGCCTAGCTACTGGTAGGGCCTCCTTGCTGAATAGGTTGAAGGTGAGGGGTCAGACGAAGAAGTACTCCATTTTGAGGAGAGTGGGGAGTAAGCAGAGGGGGAAGGGTCATGAACCTTTGGACTTCCTGTTATCGGCCCATGGAGGGTACAGGAGAGAAACTGGGTTGGCACACCAGGCCACTGATTAGAGTGAAGGCCCGAACCTTGCATTAGCCAGCGAAGGAGGCTGCCTTCAGCAGTCAGTGAAAATCCCGTAGGGTTTAGTAATGCCGACTGGCGATCGGAGGGACCCCTTGCTGAGCCCTGCGGGGGGATGCCCCGAGGCCACTGTGGGTCGCAGTAACGGATCGCAGGAAACAACCCAAAGGTTAAATGTGATCTGTGAACTCGAACTTGCTACCTGCGAATCTTCACTTGAAACCAATGAGCAAAATGAATAGAACAAGCAATGTAATGAACCTTAACGTGCCTTGTTCTACCAATGTCCCATACCTGCTCAGAAACCGAGCTAATGTCACCTTGTCGACATCTGGCTATCCCACGGATGTTAGTCCCAGGGACCCAGAGCCGGCAAGTAGCTCGAAGCCATCGTCAGAGATGACCCGGGATGAATTAATGGAGGTGATGTGGTGCTTTTACTATGCAAAAGCGAAAAATGGGGGCTCAGAAATAGAAGTTTTTAAGATATGGAGAGAGCGGAACCCAGATATGAGACCTACCCTAGACTCAAAGAAGCTTGCCAGTCAACGACGATACATACTCAGCAGTGGTAAATTCACATCAGAACAACTTGCAGACATCCAGAGAAACGCAGAGTATATTCATCGATCAAACCATCCACATGACGAACATTTAGAACCATCTAATATCCCTGAAAACGATGATCCCCTTCAAGGTTCATCTCTTCCAAATGAAACATTCGTCAGTGGTGAAAATTCATCTGGCCATGAGTCACACGATAAGGACATGATGCGGAACCTCCTCCGACGCGAGATAGAGCGAGTTCGTCTACTTCCATTCGAATCTCGTGCACCGTTGAGGAGAATTTACGAAAATGCTAAAGCTAAGAGAGTGATAGAAACAGCGAATTCTGTCTTAAATGAGGTTGTACAGGCCTCAAGTAGAGATCTAGATATTACTGAAATCATCACATCGTGTATGCAACTGGATATCTAATATCTCAGATAATCTTGGGGCCAGCCAAGAACACCGATGGCCGACAGCCAGACAGAGTAAAAAGCTCCGTACCTCCATGGATGAAAAGAATTATGAAACGGATAGCCGACACACGGCGTGAAATATCACTCCTAGCCGAGGCATCTTCTAAGTCAAACCACACGTATAAAGTTCAACAAAAAATACTCCATGTTGAACAAAAATTCCTAATTGACAATGATACAACAAGGCTAATGGTAGCTGAAAAGCTAAAAGAAAAAATCCAAGCATGGGCTCAACGAATAAGGCGGTACAAACGTAGAATCGATTTCCGTGTACAGAACCGGTTGTTTTGAAACAGACGCGAAGAGATTCTATCGCAGTCTGACTCAAAAACCGAACGGCAATGCTGCCCCTCCTTCAAAAGATGACGTCGAAACATTTTGGTCAGGAATCTGGGAGGAAACCAGATCCTACAACAAAGACGCATCGTGGCTCCAATCTGAAGTTGATGCTGCCAATGGACTCGTGGAAACAGTGGAACATGTTCAAGAATTCTCCAAAGAGGACCTATGCCAAACAATTAAGAATATGGGAAACTGGAAATCCCCTGGGGTTGATAAGATCCAGATTTATTGGATTAAGAAATTAACAGCACTACATTCTCATCTTGCAAAGGCTGTTAATAACATTTTAGAAAACCCTAACGAACTCCCCCGAATGGCTCACTCGCGGCATCACGTATTTGCTACCCAAAGGAGGAGACAGCTCTTTGGCGAAGAACTACAGGCCAATTACTTGCCTGCCAGTAATGTACAAACTTATAACTGCAGCCATTGCTGACAAAATGTATAGGCACCTAGAGAAGAACCATCTGTTGCCAGTTGAACAGAAAGGATGTCGTAAAGGTTCCTATGGCTGTAAGGAAATCTTGCTTCTGAATAAAATAATTTTGAATGATGTAAAGAAACGAAAACGTAATTTAAGCATGGCTTGGATTGACTACCAGAAAGCCTTGACAGTGTACCACACGATTGGATTTTGAAGACCCTGGAGATCTATCGATTTCATCCTAGACTTGTTGAGTTTTGCAAGGCTAGTATGAAGTCGTGGAGCACCAGGTTACTAATCCACAGCGGAAAGGGAGTAGTAGAAACCAGAAGTATTCAGATTAACAGGGGAATTTTTCAAGGAGATTCACTATCCCCTCTGTTGTTTTGCATTAGTTTGATCCCACTATCTAGACAGCTGTCGCACACTGACTTTGGTTACAAGCTCCATGGTGATGAAAGGCCTGTATCACATTTATTTTACATGGATGATCTTAAAGTGTTTGCTAAGAACGAAGCGATTCTCTCCCAAATGCTGTCTGTCATCAATGAATTTAGCAATGACATCTGCATGAAGTTTGGTCTTGACAAGTGTGCAAAAGTCAACTTAAAAAGAGGCAAAATGACAACGTCAGAGAACATTGAAGTTGATAGACACACTGTGATTCAAGATCTTGAGCCAGGTAAAACTTACAAATATCTGGGCATCGAAGAATGTGAGACCATCTCGAACGACACAATGAAAGAGAGAATTCGCAGGGAGTATTATAGGCGAGTGAGACTTGTCCTGCAGTCCGCTCTGAACTCAAGGAATAAAATATCAGCAATTGGTAGTTTGGCGGTGCCTGTAGCCGAATACAGTTTCGGACTAGTAGACTGGACTGAACAGGAAATACGCATCATGGATCGAAAAAACCAGAAAACTGCTTACAATGCATCATGTCGCCCACCCCCGAGCTGATGTACATAGACTTTATGTTTCACGTAAGGAAGGAGGAAGAGGCCTGAGACAAATTGAAGCCTCCTGGCACAATGCAATAACCGGGATGGGAAAGTATGTAGTCAGCCATCAAGATGACCCACTAATGAGGCAGGTCATGAAATCTGACCGAAGAATGGGAAACAGAGGCATTGTAAGTGTAGCAAGAAGCATTGCGAACAAGACTATGCAAGACACCCAGAATGACAGAGACACTGAACTTCTGATGCTACTTAACATGAAATTTGAGACACAGAAAATGTTAAAGAAATCGTGGAGAGACAAACCACTCCACGGACAATACCTGAAAAGAATGGACAAGGTGCAGATCAATAAAGATCATCATTTATGTGGCTTAAAAGGGGAAGAATGAAGCCAGAATCGGAAGCACTTGTAATAGCTGCCCAAGATCAGGCCTTGAGAACACGACATTATGATAAAGCGGTTCTCAAAATTTCCCAAGATGATAAATGCCGCATTTGTCAGGAACACGTAGAAACCATTGACCATATTGTCTCAGCTTGTCCAATTCTAGCAAAGACCGAATATTTGAAAAGACACGACAGGGTGTGTAGCTACCTCCACTGGCAGATCTGTACCGCCCTCGAAGTTCCAAACACATGCCCCAAGTGGTACGAACACTCACCGAAACCGGTGACGTCTGTTGGATTGTGTACGATATTGTACGACCAACAAATTCAAACTGATCGCACGATAGCAGCAAACAAACCGGATATAGTCATCCGGGATATGGAGAAAAAATCATGTTTACTTGTCGATGTTGCTGTACCTTGCGATCAAAACGTCGTTACCAAGGAGGCAGAGAAACGTCTTAAATACAAGAGTTTGGAAATCGAGATCAGCCGAATGTGGGGCGTAAAAGCACAGGTCGTCCCGATAGTTATCGGAGCTCTGGGATTTGTTCCGCAAAATTTTAGTAAGAACTTGTCTAAACTCCCAGGTAATTCAAAGGACTGGGAAGTGCAAGAAATAGCTTTATTTGGAACAGCCCACATTTTGCGCAAAGTACTGTAGAGGCACCGATAGTCCCTAGATCTACTCCTTAGGTAGCTGGTTGCAACCTGGAGTAGATTTTATATTCAGCCGACTTATAACATCTTTAGTCGTGATGTAATGGAAAAATAATAATAATAATAATAAATTCATTTTAATGTGAACATACTCTAAAATAAATTACACATTATTTAATAAAATCTTAAAATGATAGACATTCTGAGGGAAAGTATCCAGTAACGCTGCAGAAAATGTATTCTAATTTTCTATAGCTCTTTTCACAAATGAAAATTTACCTACATCTATTCTGTTTTCTTTCCCAAAATGTTCAATCAAGATCCTTCCGCGCGACGTACGTCGTCTTTGATAATCTTACGCGCACTTCTACCCGCGGATGTTCACACCTTATTGCTTTCAACACAAAGTCGCAATTTCTCGCTGCGTTTTTCCAAAGTTTCCCACGATATCAATCCAGAATGAGTGCGTCCTCTCCAAGCAAATTTCGCACCGTATTTTTGTACTTTTTCGCGTGATCTTTTTTGCCCTAAACGTCATGGGTCCCAACTTTTGGATCAATATGGATCGGCTGCTCTTGAGGTGTGGACAATGACTTACGGCCGACTTCCAGGAAAACCTTTCTGCTTCAAAAGACAATACTCTATGAATTACCTAATAGCAAACAATAACACACAAGATGTTCGTTCAGAAGCTCATTCACAAAACACAATTTTCTCTCACACATTTTAGTGTGTACACATTCTTTATTCAGCACTGTACCGAGATCAGACGCAATAAAAACTATTGAATTCGTCGGTGTGACACCCGTTAATTGCTGCGTGCTACGCCGCGCCGATGCCAAAGCATTGGGCAGTCGTCGCAGTCAGGCTTCGTTCTCGCGGCCTTGCAGAAAGTACCTGCAGCGATGACTGCCATTGATACAGACAGTAGAAAAAGGAAAGATAAATATTTCTTCGCCGCGAAAGAGGCCACAACTGTAATTCTAGTTGCTGAACGTTTTCGTTTCCAAGCCCACTAAGGCGTAAAGGGAGGCGGATATCAGCCCCTCTGAAATAGATTTACGCTAGTTGGCTTTGATGCCTTTAAATGCGCAATTGTAAATATTACCGCTAATCTAGTCGAATTTAAATATATTTGGTGATGTGTTTTTTGCTGTCCTCTGAGCTCGTGGTTTCAATATGGTATAAAAAAGTCTGAACACCATGTAAACTATTACACTGGTCTACAAAAAAAAATCTTTTTTCTGTAACAAGAACAAAAGACACTATTTCTGGTAGATAATTTAACTACCAATTCGGATCCAATTTCAGAATTTCTGAATCGGTCTGTCTTAAGTTATGATAGTTTTTCTAAAGGCATGTCTTCTATGTATTATAGGTATCAGGCAAAATGACATGCTTTAATAACAACAGATTCAAATGTATACAGTAAAAATACAACAGAAGTGTTAAGAAAAGTGAAAAATATTTACACGTTCTTGATCTCGTGACCTCTGTTAATAATATTATTCTTTAGTGTAGGGTGTGTGTGCATATATATATATATATATATATATATATATATATATATATATATCAGTCAAAATTGTGAAATAGTCCAGTAGATATTAGTTTAAGCAATCCTTGTGCGTAATGTGTATTTATATAAAAAATCCGTCTGTTTGTAGCCCTGACGAAGGCTAAATAAAAGCCGAAACGTTGGCAGGTTAAAAATGGTTTTGTATAATGACCTACACTCAAGAATCATTCCATAATAATAATAATAATAATAATAATAATAATAATAATAATAATAACAATAATAATAAAAATATTTCCTTCCAAATTTCATGCGATATTTTGCCTTAGGTATATCTCTTCGTTAAGTCCAGCAGTAGTCGGGAATCATGTACTGCTATCAGATTATTATACAAGAATCTATGAACAAGCAACATTCAGCTACATTGGGCCAAGAGTCTCCATAATGAAATCAATATCATTACAAAAATCTGTCATTTTATTGGAGAAATATTTTGAAAAAAACTACTTGGCGATTACAAAAAACACTCACTTCCGTTCAGAGGGGAAGACGATTCCATCTCTTTATAGCCGCGAATCTAAAAACTCAGACTGTTGTTTTGATAAATTTTAATCACGAACAAGATCGTTTAGTTCCCCTTGAGACAAAAAATGTGGCTCATTTGAATCACAGGATATTTCAAATATTGGATCAGCGTCTCCTCTGTTTTCCGAATGTTCGTTACTACAGCATTCATCTTCAGTCACTCTCACTACTTAGGAGGTAGTGGTCCGGCACTTCTTCATTGGGACATGCAGGCCTTATAGTAGCTGGTAAATTAGGATATTGTAGTTTTCTTCGCTTTTAAAGTGATTCCAGATATTTTTGCCAGACATAAATGACAGTCTGTTATGTGATCCGTTGGGAATGTAACATACGTCACACAGCATATATAGGGGGGTCATTTCTTGTGCTGGTCACCAACACTACATCGGGAATAAAATTCGTAACACTACCTTATCAGAGGTTTAAGGTTAAGTTTTTGGGATTTCAGAATTAATTATCAACAGAATTTGAGTTAATTTAATTTAAGCTAATTTCCACGCTATCAGATCTCTCAATGCTGGGACACAACTGGCAAGAAACTAAATGCGATTCTATCTGTTCGAGCATGAATTGCCAAACCTTTTTCATTTCCTAGTGGTGAAGTTTTTGAAATCATTGTCATGTATGGGAATTCCTTGCACACATTTCGATTGTACCTGAGCTATTACATCTGCAGAATAATTAAATGACGCTACAGCAAAATAATCAATCAATCGATCTATAATCAAATAATAATCAAAATAGTCAATTTTTATTGCTGCATAACTGTTTGTGTACAATAAGAGACTGAACTGATCATCAATCAGAAAAATGATATTTATTTATAGAAAATGTGATATGCAATGCATTAGTTTACATTTGTATTGCATAATGTAAGAAAAGACACAATATGCCTGTAACAAGTAATGTACTTCAGCTTCCGGGTCAAAGGCCATCATCAGAGCAGAAAAATCGAAACTGCAATTCGTTTACCGATGCAAATAAGTTTTCTATAACTCCGGAACGAAAATGTCTAGTTTTCCAAATGTTAATCTCGCGATTTTTAAAATTTTATTATTTATTTTGTTTTGCTTTTTAAACTTGTATTCATCTCTCAATTATTTATAGTTAAAATATTGGGAAGGGATTTTGGTGATCAAGAAAACGTGCGCAAATTTTCTTCTCCCCCATACGTCACATACAGTTTTTTCCTGATTACACTGGCCAACAAAAAAGGGGTTTCAAAAAACTTCTTCAATATTTATAGCTGCTTTTTATAGTTTTCTGGGTGCAGAATTCGCTTCTGAACTACATTTATTTCCATCACCCACAGTTTAGTCAGAATTTGATCTATTAAGATAAGGAAAAATATGCTATATATGCAGATAAAATGAAAAATAAATATCCTCGAAATATCAACAGAACTTTATTTAAACATTCTTAACATTACATTTTACGAGGTATTACGTGTCCATTGGCGTATATTTTCTTTGTCTCTTTTCTTTAAATCCCTGATATTGCCTGTTCTCCTTTGGAAAAACAAAAGAATAGAGCAATATGGCGTGTTTGTCATCTCATAAAATACATTAGGCACTATACCTATCAAAAGTTTAAAGAAAAATTTTGGAGCCGTTTTTGAGAAAATCATTTTTGTATTTTTTTAAAATTGCACATTTTGCACGCAATATTGCACGAAAACTACTAAAATTTTCAAAAAGTGTACATGCCTTAAAGAAAGAACTCACTATGAAGAAAAAAATTTATATGAAGGAAAAATCTCTATCTGCAATTTTGTAGTTGGAGGAAGACGCCGAATAAAATTCAAACTTTTGCAATTTTCGAAAATTCTGAGTTATCCGTGAAAATTGGACCTATGCCACTTTAATAAGTGTATTTTACTCTATTCCTACGAGAAATTTAAAGAAAAAATTTGGAGCCGTTTTTGAGAAAATTTTGAAAATGTCCGTGGGGCTTCATGTAAAGTACCCTCAAATTTTACAGAATCTCTTTCAAAATCTCAAAGATTTGACTAGAACCAGATCGACCGGGAATATCCATTTTGGAAGAAATCGTACGTATGGTTTAGTCTCTAGCAGTGTTCACAGACAGATGGACAGACGGACGTTTTCCTTTCTATTGGCTTTTCGGTATCAAGGACCCATAAAACAAGGTTTCTGGCTACATCACGTGTTAGGGGATTTTTTTTTCTTAATTTAGCAACTGGTTTTATCCACTTTTTCGTTATTACGGCCTAGCAATGAATTTTTTTCCGCCGAAGAGTTGCCATTTTTTCGCGCAGCATTACATAACTTTCCCTATACTACGGATATCACTCCGTGTATACGTACGTATACGGGAAAGTAAAAAGTAAACCTTGAGGTTCATTAAACATGTCAATTTCTTGAAAACATTCAGCTTATTGGCAACAATTGCTTGATAGTCAGGGTCTTTTTGTTGGCTAAGAACTTAACGACGTGATTAAAAGCACTCTACGCTCCATTTTCATTTTCTGTCACATGTAGTTCAAATTGGGGATCAAACACCACTTTTCTAATATCAGTCTCAATGAAGATACCCTCGTTTAATAATTTTGCTGTAGACAATTGCGAAAACTTTTTACAAAGGTACTTGAAACACTGCTCATCTTTAGGTAAAGCAATTGTTTCCTGAGACCAAATTTTATGGGCAATGGAAGTATCAGAATCGTGTGTTGATCTACTAGATGTTCCCGTAGAATGTTCTTTTCCCCTGGATTTAAAGATTTTCTTACAGGCCAATTATTTCTAGACTAATGCCAATCTCGTGCCCTACCATTCCATTCACATATTAAATATGGGAATTTATAACTTCCTGCATCTCATATATTTCTAGTTACTCAGAACATCGTTTGCCTAGCTCTACAGAGAAAATGTTAAAATGTGAAAAAATGGTGGGTGATACGACATTTTTAATGTTATTTTTGGAGTCAGCACACTTAAATGATAAGAATTAGGTGAAAACGCACAACAGTTTTTTAGTCGTTGGCCTGTGTTATTGACTAAATAAATCAAGGTAAATCAATGCGGCAACAATGGCCGTTTTCGATCATTTCTGTAGATACAGAGTAGGGTGTCACAAGAAAAGTGAGCCTGATAGGCAAAAATTGATTTCATAATCAAATTCAGTGTCCAAAACCTTAGCTAAGAACACCATTCATATTCTTTGTTACAAAAACCGTTGACCAGTGTTATTAATGGAAATAATGGAAAATTAAACTAAAAATATGTAAGTAGCGCAATTTGCACAGTGACCTACAAACTTATCGAATACCTTTCCGAGAGTTCTGAGTGCATTGCATCGTCAGTACTTCTAATAAAGTTTTCGAACTCAATAAAATGGACAGGACCACGTGAAGAGAACGTTTACCATACTAGTGCTTCATTGAAGTTGCATCATCATACACCAACGTCGTCCCCGTTTTCAAAGGTATCTAACCAAACAGGACTCATCGCAAGCTATTCGTATAGCACTGTCCACTGTTTGATAGGCTGCAGTAACTCAGCGTCAACGATGTTGCCTTAAAAGCATCGTCGCGCCTCATTCAGCATCTGGATGGGGACGCTCTAGTAGGGTTTCAGTCCTGACTATTAAGACGTTTGGGTAAGGTAAAACGTATATTGCATGTGGCTAAAAAACCACTATCTCGCATAGTTAGTAATTGTAACCTCGGGTTGCCACCCTTCTCACATAGTTGCAAATGTAACCTCGGGTTACCGACTTTACATTACTTGCACCTAGTCACGTGTAAGATAAACTATTATTATACTATGTTTTATGCTATTTTACAATAAATTATTTTAAACACACATTCAAAAGTGTCATCTTGTAATTTTGCAGAAAGTAAAAAAATTATCGTAGTAACTGTAGATAAAATATGTATTTGGCATTTTTGGGTCGATATTCCTCCTTTACTGACTAACTAACGGTGACCCCCATGCCTGGGTCTTGTTAAATACTCGTACTTGGGGGAAAGAGCGACATGTGGCGAACTTGACGTATTCCCCTCAACATGACTAGCAAGATCCGCCTGCCAGAGGTTTTTTTCGACACAAAGTTACAGGAAGTGGAACGATTTTAAAGAAAAGCTACCACTCTATCTTTGCCTCGTCCGGGAACCAAACCCAGAACCATACCACGCGAAGGGATATATATATATATATATATATATATATATATATATATATATATATATATATATAAAAATAATGTGAAATAATGTGTGTGTAATACTTTTATGTTAAATGAAGTATATAAACAATAGTTTTGTTGTTTCAAATAAGTGGTCTCGGATTATCTACTGCTCCAGGCATCTTCTTTCCTTGAGCAACCTGGAAGAAACTAATGTCTAAGGTTGCGGAGTGCACGGCGGCTGCCGACGCGACGTCGCAAATACCACGCGTCCCGCATCGCAAGTCGCCCACGCGGTTTTGTGATCGCTGCCAAGCGACGTGCTGCCAACGACCCGTGAGTCAAGTGCTGGATTTTAATGCTCACCAGATGGCACGGAACACTCACTGCATAAAAATACAATGAAATCTCTATAAATGAAACCTGATGTGCCGCAGTATACTGTGTGACGTAGTGGAGAATGCGAAATGAATAGAATGATAAGCTTCATTCTTGGGACTGACGAAGAGAGTTATGTTGCTAAAGGAGAAACAGAATACGATTGATAATTGTCTATTTATATAAAAAAGAATTAGAAGGTCATGAAACAACGTGAAAGATTACTTTGAAAGGTGAAGACTAAGAAAATCAGAAGGATCCTGTAGTACAATGTGGAAAGGATAAAAAGGTGTGAAGATCAAGAAAATCTGTAGATAAGCTTCAAATTGAAGATATATGCTAATAAATTTAGCAATAATATTAATAATAATAGATTTTTTTATTTTGTCACAAACCGAATTACAATACCCTTGTAACTACAAAACGTTAGTATCACACAAAATTCAATGTTAACCACGATAAAAGAAGAAGAGAAACTAGAAAATGTATATTCTCGTCTACAGAGAAAACTAACCAGCAGTGAAGAATTTTACCAAGAAATGGCGCGGCCGAAAAGCCACAGAGCGTTATGTAGAATCGCGAGTGATGCCAGTCTTATACAGTTCCGCGAAGTACTATACAATCCACCTGATGCTAATCACTTATACTCGTAATATGCTGTCCTATTCTAGTCGCATGCGGAATGGAGATCTGAAGGAGAAGATATTTAGGAGACGTGAAGCAAGGTGACGTGTGGCGATTTGAGGCGACGCGAAATAGGACGAAAAGGAAGTGAATATGGAGCAAAGATGAAGCCAAGATGAAGCCAAGATGAAGCCAAGATGAAGCCAAGATGAAGCCAAGATGAAGCCAAGATGAAGCCAAGATGAAGCCAAGATGAAGCCTAGATGAAGCCAAGATGAAGCCAAGATGAAGCCAAGATGAAGCCAAGATGAAGCCAAGATGAAGCCAAGATGAAGCCAAGATGAAGCCAAGATGAGCCAAGATGAAGCCAAGATGAAGCCAAGATGAAGCCAAGATGAAGCCAAGATGAAGCCAAGATGAAGCCAAGATGAAGCCAAGAGGGAGCGAAGTGGGGGGAAGTGGGACGGGCGAGACTTCGGTCAGAGGAGACTTCTGACTTCGGGCTGAGGAGGTTTCTGTCTTCGGGCTGAGGAGACTTCGGGTCAAGAGGGTCGACGCGGAACAGCCTGAGGTGATGTGACGCTACATGGCTCGATTTCGGATAACGTGGAGTGACGTGGGGCGACGAAGGGCGATGTGAGGCAACGCGAGACGACCTGGGAGGGACGTGGGGCGTTGTGAAATGACATGGAACGTCAGGCAACGTTGGGGAACGTGAACGACGTTTCAACGGCATGGAATGTCATGAGATGACGTGGGGCGACGTGGGGAGTCATAAGGTCAGGAGGGCGATGTGAAATGGCTTGGAGCGACGTAGGTGGCGTGGAGCGGGATGGGGCGACATGGGACGACGTGGGGAAACATAGGTGCGTCGTTTGACGATGTGAGATAACATGGGGTGATGTAGAACGACTTGGGACGATGTGGGAAGACGTGAGGCGTCGTAAAATGACATTAAGTGACGTTGAGTGATGAGGAGCAATGTGGGGCGACGTGGGGAGATGTGGGAGATGTGAGGAGAGGTAGGCAGACATAGGATCAGGAGAGCCGAGTGAAACATCCTGGCGCGATGTGCAGCGACGTGGGCGACGTGGGGCGTCATAGGGCGACGTGGGACGACGCGAGGCGCGACGTGGGAGGGGGCGGGCGAGGCGGTGAGGGACGTTTTTATTCAGTAAAAAAAACAACTCTATAGCTTGGCTATCATCATCTGCAGTAGTGGAATTCTTGGCTTTCCACAATACACAACCATTACAACACCACCGTCAGATGAAGTCGGATGCGGAAATCGGGCGCGTAGCATGTCGGAAAATGATGACCAAGTCATTGACAGCTCCTTAGCCAACGCACACGACGTTCATTAAACATGAAGCTCATTTCTTGGAACGGCTATAGCCTGAGGCGCCGTGCCTGCAGCACCTTTCCAAAGAAGGCCGAGCGGCAGCGGAAGGCGTCAACGGGACGCGCGCCTCCGCCGCCCAGCCTCCGGAGGGCGCGCAGCGGAGCGGAGCGGAGGCACGGTGTCAGCGCGGGGGGCGGGGCGGGGCGCCGCGGAAGGATAAGCGTGGGAGAGCGGCGGGGGGGCGGGGCGCGGGGCGCGTCCGGGAGGGAGGGAGGCGACTGCAAGCAGAGGCGAAAGTGGCGAGCGGTTATTTCTGGGCCCGGTCTCCCGCTCCCCGCCTCCGCTCCCCAACGCCACCCGCCCCGCCCGCGGCTTAACACCGCGCGCCGCCCCGCCCCGCCCCGCGCCCGCTGCGCGCAGACGCTCCCAAGCGCCGTATAAAGCGATGGGCGGCGGAGGAAGACAAGCGGCGGAAGGCCCCCCCTGCCACCCCGCCCCACCCACGCCCTCGCCCCGCCGTCAGGCCTCTCCGCAGACGCCCCCCGCCGAGATTAGGGCTGGCTGCAAGCACCGCGTAGGGTCGCGTCTGCTGGTTCATCAGACCACTCCTCTCAGCACACCTCAATTACAAGCGTAGGAGCAATTAAAATGTACCACTCATATTTGGATGCCAAAGGAAAATCGTTGGGAGTTGGCATTAGCACTTTCTACTGCTTCATACGCATAAATTGTAGTTTTATGAGCACTGCTGAAAAGCGATTGAATCATAATTTTTTTGTGGGAAGTTCTAGGATATTTATTTTGGATGTTTAAAACGTGAGATATTATTTTGCCTCAACCTCTGCAATTAAATGTCGATAAAAATCAATCTTGAATTTTTACACAAAACAAATGTAATGGATTTTATGGAGACCAATCATAAGTGATTCGAAATAACTCTTAACAATCGTTAATAGTATACGTGGGAAACGTCGAAAACTTTGGATTTGACACAGACGGTTCTTGGTACAATATTTAGGTAGTAGCTGTGAAGACACAACAAATTAACGTATGATATGATTCCAAAGCATCGAAACTCACATAATAGCGCACAGTAGTTCGCAGCCTCCCCGCAAATCGCGATCCTTGAATAACATCGCAGTTCGTCTCGAAACACTTTCACAGGCGCGCGCACGATAATTGAAGACGCACAACGTTTCCATCGACGCTTGAAACGCTGACGGAGACCGGAGAGAAGCAGCGACATGCTATAAAATATATCGCCGCCTAAAAGATAAATTAGTGGTGCTACAATAGCACATAATTTCTCCCATTAATTTTTAATTTGCCATTTTCGAAACATAAGAAAGTTCATGATCGGCTTAGGTGGCTCAGGGCATCAGTTGATGTCACTGCAATACCTTTGGCCGGGAGGTCCTGGAGTTCGAGCTGCCTCGACGGTGGCAGGATTTTCGACACTAGCTACTTAGCTAGGTCGAATTCAGCCGCTGTTTGAAGGATCGGCTGCTCTGATCGATAGTATTCCGTAATTTCTCCGATTAACACCAGACGAATGCCGGAGCAGTACCCTAACAAACGAGCCACGGGCCTCACGCGATATTTCTTTCCTCTTCCTTCTCTTATCCTCATCCCCTTCCTTACACACACTTACTTTTACGTGCACTACACTACCACATATGCTGGGAGAGTAGTCGGGAGTCTACAGCTTCCCTGCTGGTAAGTCTTCTCCGCTGGTAAGCGATACCTGCGTAGGAGGGAGGAAATGGATCACGAAGCAAATGGAAAAGATTTAGCCTATAACAAAGGAGAAGACTAAAAGGAAGAAATAAAGGACAAAGGAGAAGAAGAAGTGGGCGAATGAGAAGAAAACGAGGGTAAAAGACAAGAGGTTGAAGAGGGTGAAGGAAAAGATGGCGAAGAAGAAGAAGATGAAGACAGAGAAGAAAATCGAACAAACTAACTGATAATGAAATGAGGAGGCAAGAGGAACGGTAGCACCTCATTAACGTCGGCCCTGGGCCCGTTTTGGCCACAAGTGTCAACATTCGAAGTGAAGTACAGCACTTGTGGGCTGATACGCGAGGGCAGATGGCAAGTGCAGCGTTCATTACGCCAGGGGTCCTCCTTTGTGAAGTGGCTCCCTAGATGCCAGGCACACCAAGTGGTGACTAAGGGCTCGGCGTGGAAGCGTGCGTCAACCTACGCGTGCCGAGCGCCCACGCCCTCGCGTCTGATGCACCGCCGGCACGCCAACTGCGCGGCACGATCGTAGAGGACACGCGTGACAGATGCATTGAGCTAGAGAGGTATGCCGTAGCGTCTTCAGAAGTGGGCTGAAGAACTGACGTACCGACTAGGGACGAAAATAATACAAACTACAGTCGGCACCAAGTAAAAGTGAACATTTACAAAATCGAATTCTTTCAGCAATCAGAGTACACTGCGTGAATTATGTACTAATTCATTTGGTAAATGATATTTATATAAGTCAACCTACTACACACAGGAGGAGGAAAATGCTACTTCTACGAAATATGAAATGAAGAGACCTTGTTATTGCTCAGCTCAACGTCAAACGTGAGTGTAGATACAAACCTCAATCTAACCAACACCTATTGATGACAATAATTACAAGACGATACAAAATTTAAACTTTACTTAAAAACAGAACAAAAATATTGTACAGAGCGTGTTAGTATAACGCCAAAGCACGAATGAGTGAAATTATTTTTATTAAATCGCAACCGGCTTTTGTACTCAGAATGATCTATTGTTCTATCCGTGAAAAAATAGACGATGGTCTGTTGGTCTTTTTTTTTTTTCAAAAAATTGTACACGTTCTTATTTAAATATTTGATTATTTAGAACAGATTTCATTTAAGACAAAAATCTCGAACTTCAAATTAGTAGTTTAGCAATGTTAACTTTAATTTTCGAAAATACATAATTTGCCGGAAATGGAACTAGCCCAATTCTTTACCATCCTTTGATACACAAGAAGAAAATATTGAAAGAAAACGTTGAAGGAGTTTTTGAGAAAATAATTGTTTGCAAATTGCCTAAATTTCTGACAAAAGTATACGAAAATTACTCATATTTTCGAAAAAGTGTACATGACGAAATTTCAAGTTTATTCTTTAATAAACAGATTTCGTTAAGAAAAAAAAACTATCTTAAATATTGTAGTTGTAGGAAGCTGCCAAACAAAAAATTAAACTTTCGAAAAAATCTGAGATTTCAACAAAATTTAGTCCTGCGCTATTTTTTAAGCGTTCTTTACCCTATCTGAGAACGAAGTTTGATCCAAAATTTAGGAGCCATCTTTGAAAATATTTTAAAATGTAATTGAGTAAATGTAATTGCTTCAGTTAAAGTACCCCCAAAAACTAAAATATCGGTAAACTTTCACTTGCCAATACTGTGCCAATCTCTCCGAGGTATGAAATCACTAGATCGTAAGAGGAAGAATTCAGTGGGTAGTGCGTTCAGCTCCGCGTCGTTCATATCGTTCTTGAACGAAACGCCTCGCAAATGTGACTTAAATAAATAAACAATACAAGTTTACAGAATCCCCGAGGGGGCAATGCCCTCTCCGAACAACAATAGCTCTTGTTTACTTTCACAAATGAGCTACTTTCGTGGGATATTCCAACTCAATTCCTTGCCAGGTAGGAGATTTAATTTTAGAATAAGAGTTTAAAGTTAATTCACGCTCTAAGAGAGCAATTCCTTTGTCAGTTTACTTTTACTTCACATGTTTAGAAGGAAATGATCGGAAAACGTATAGCAAATACAGAACTTCTGTAACATGCTATGACACTATAAAATGAATTATACTGCACTACACATCCGCCGCAGTACGTACATGCACTGTAATCATTTGAATTTCTAAAATTTCTTTCTTTCTTTCTTTCTTTCTTTCTTTATTTATTTTTTCAAAAAACAGTAAAAACTGTATATGACGTGTGGGGAAAGAGATTTATGATGAATCTTTATGATGAATTTCAGTAATGCATTGATTCAAGGTTCAAGTGAAGACGATAACCTACGTACCGTAGATCAAATAAAATGGCAGGTGCAAGAAAAATTGTCAACTTGGCGGGCAACGTGGTCGCAAGTATGCACTGGGTGGCAGAGCGGGTGTTGCAGAGCGGTGAAGGGAGGGGTGCCTTAGGAATGTTAGCGTTTTTCATAAGTAGTGATGTGGTCTGTCATGCGTATGTATACCTATATTTTATTCGTATATAAACGTTATACTATCCGAATAAACTCGTATTATGATTTTTTCTGATATGTCGATATAATGTTGCTTTTTTGTTGTTGTTTTTTTCCTTTTTGTGCAAGAACGGAGAGCAATCTTTCAGTGAGATAAGGTTAATGATGATCCATATTATGAATGTAGTGAAATTCAAACTAATCAATGTATTGAAATGCAACCTCGTACCAACAAGTAAATTCGATTCACTTCCTATTTTAATCTCGTAGCCAGCTATTTGGTGAACTCGTATTTTAAACTTAGTATAATTGAAGTGAGTTGTTGATTTGCTAATATTACAGAGTATATTTTGTAATTTTATGTTGAAATTGTATTATACTAATGTATCTAATGTAATATATGTTAATGTAATCTTTTGAATGAAGAAAAGGGGGGGAAATTTGAATGATTTAAAACTTCGCTAAAAATGATCAATAAAATGCTCTTAAGATGATTTAAAGATGCTCTAAAAGCAAACAAAAAATATCAAAACCAGTTCGGATGAACATCTCAAGCTGTTGGATATCCAACATCCATGGAATAACTTACGTCACTGACGTAATCGAGGGTTCTTCCTTTCGTTTAAGGGAACTCAGCTTGCAAACTTTTAATTTTAACTGATATTTACCAGAAAATATCAGTCTTTAGTTATCCCAAAATTGGCCCGAACCGACAATGACGCGGATAGGCGTCACAGGAACCTTAGATTACACACTCACAACGGGTGACATTACCATTTCTGGGACAAGAAATCGAATACGCTACTCAGGAATTCTGTGGAAAACATTTGTTGCATCTCTTAAATATTATTTGAAGCAAGTACCATTCAAATTATATTAAAATAAATAAAATCAGCAAAACTATAATTAAAAACGACGGAAAAAGGTAAAAAAAATACTTTAGTCGAAATCGACGAAATATGCAAAAAAAAATTACTTATAAAAATGGGTTATTTTTCTTTTGTCATAATATTTAAATTAATGTCTGTACTAAATAGCATTATTCTTAAGTGAAAAGAAAAAAATGGCATTTCATGAAAATCCGCCCCTAATAATAATACATTTTATCTTATCCGATCACCTTTGTAGGCTGTTTACTTAGTGTCTCGAGTCAATGAAATGGCCCTTTATTACAGCCCTGTCATAACGTTGTATCAATTGTCACACTACTAAACAACAGGCACAACTACTGCCGTCGAATTGAACAATATGATGCACACAAAAATATTGTTTTATTGAAAAATGAAGGAATTTTAGGTCACATACTTAGGAACTTATACTTAAGATTTACACTTTACACTTATACTTAAGTCGCATGTACTATATGAAGTATAAGAACACTTAGCACACTAATTTATTAATGGACCTGCAATAAGAATTGATAATTACTCTCGCTTGTAAAGGAGCAGATATAACTTCCCTCCATACGTCTTATTTTTTTCCCTCCTCCACTCCTAGAAAAATTTCGTATTCTTTACGATATTTTAATGATTGTTATCACCAACGCGAACGAGCGAACAAACAAATGGAGTTCTTTCTATTTCATGATGCTTGACATTGTGAAAAAAACGGCTAACCGCAACATTTCTTGAGCTAAAGAATTCATAATATATCGGGCGTGAATATGACACCAAAGTGTCTACCTTGAAAAGACGCGTGGGTCAAAAGAGGCCCTCTGTTGACGTGGTGTTTATTAAAGTTGAGTATTATGATCGTGTCGTGGTACATGCAGTATTGTATTGATATTTCAGAATAAAATGCAATAAAATTAGACGATACACTAAAAAAATTCCTCTATCGACCAATATATTCGTATAGTTAGTATATAAAAATATAGGCATTTGGAAAAAATCAAAAGATTGACTTGCCTTGGCTGCGGTCGGTGGATTGGAGAGGACTTCCGAGGATGGCGGAGGCAGAGGGGGGCAGCATTAGAGGTAGTTTAGGGGGGCGACAGCGACGATGCGGTGAGACAGAGAAGAAAAACGGTGCGGCGTGAGGCTGCAATTCGGGGTTTAGACGGCAGGAGCGGGCAGGTGCCGGTATTATCCGCGCACATTTTGTTGAGCCGTCGTTTCGCTAGGTGCGACAGGAGTGAGAGATTTGGTAATTTCAACGACAGGACTTTATCAAATATATATCAACAAATATACCTATATCAAATATCTAGCTCAATGCGACTAGTTTCGATTACACGAGGGCAAACATGTGTTAATAAGATTTTGTCGACAAACGCTCGTTGCCTAATTTTTTTGTTAATACTACTGATGTTGATAATGAAATGTAGATGAGGACACCGAGGCTCAAGAAAAATTGCGCGTGGAACGGAAGAAGAGAAAGCATCCTGTGTCGCGGGTACGACGGTCGGGCTGAGGGCGGCGAGGGCGGCGAGGGCGGCGAGGGCGGCGAGGGCGGCGAGGGCGGCGAGGGCGGCGAGGGCGGCGAGGGCGGCGAGGGCGGCGAGGGCGGCGAGGGCGGCGAGGGCGGCGAGGGCGGCGAGGGCGGCGAGGGCGGCGAGGGCGGCGAGGGCGGCGAGGGCGGCGAGGGCGGCGAGGGCGGCGAGGGCGGCGAGGGCGGCGAGGGCGGCGAGGGCGGCTGAGGGCGGCGAGGGCGGCGAGGGCGGCGAGGGCGGCGAGGGCGGCGAGGGCGGCGAGGCGGCGAGGGCGGCGAGGGCGGCGAGGGCGGCGAGGGCGGCGAGGGCGGCGAGGGCGGCGAGGGCGGCGAGGGCGGCTGAGGGCGGCGAGGGCGGCGAGGGCGGCTGAGGGCGGCGAGGGCGGCGAGGGCGGCTGAGGGCGGCGAGGGCGGCGAGGGCGGCGAGGGCGGCGAGGGCGGCGAGGGCGGCGAGGGCGGCGAGGGCGGCGAGGGCGGCGAGGGCGGCGAGGGCGGCGAGGGCGGCGAGGGCGGCGAGGGCGGCGAGGGCGGCGAGGGCGGCGAGGGCGGCGAGGGCGGCGAGGGCGGCGAGGGCGGCGAGGGCGGCGAGGGCGGCGAGGGCGGCGAGGGCGGCGAGGGCGGCGAGGGCGGCGAGGGCGGCGAGGGCGGCGAGGGCGGCGAGGGCGGCGAGGGCGGCGAGGGCGGCGAGGGCGGCGAGGGCGGCGAGGGCGGCGAGGGCGGCGAGGGCGGCGAGGGCGGCGAGGGCGGCGAGGGCGGCGAGGGCGGCGAGGGCGGCGAGGGCGGCGAGGGCGGCGAGGGCGGCGAGGCGGCGAGGGCGGCGAGGGCGGCGAGGGCGGCGAGGGCGGCGGCGGGGCTGATAGGAGGAGGATGGGCACGGTGTGCGTCGTGAGCGTCGCGGCATGCCGCCCCGCTGCCAGTGCGTCGTTGCGCGAGCGTCGTTGGCGCGTTGGCGCGTTGGCACGTGCAAGTGTTGCTGCGGTCGGGACGAGGGACGAAGGACGGGGACGAGGGCAGCGTCGCCACCGCGCGAATTCGTCTTTTCAAGTTGGCGCCGTCGCAGCGGTTGCTGTGCGCAGCGGCGCCCTTGCGCTGCCGAATACGGAGCGCCCGCCTCGCACGCCCGGAGGCGCCTCGACCTTTCTCAAGGGTGCACCAGGCACGACAAACCGCGCCCGCACGAGTGACTTGCCCGCCGGGGTGACTGATTTATTGTAGTGATTCCGAGCGCGTCAACTACTGAGGTCATTAGTCCCGTACGTGTAGTGCATATTTTTTATCGGGTGGGCGGTGATCTTTTCCCGCTGGATGGCGAAATCCAGCGCCGACCTACCGTCGACTAGCGTGGTTTCCCCAACGACGTATCTCCCACCAGCGGGGCATTGCCCCAGCCGGGATAAGCTCTTAGCTCCCGACCGACCTCCTGGCATGTGTGGTAGTGTAATGCAAGTTAGTGTGTGTGTCAGGGGTGAGGTTAGGACAAGGAAGAGGAAGGAAAGATCGTGCGCGGTCCGTGGCTCGCTTGTTAGGGTACTGCTCCGGCAATCGCCTAGTGTTGATCGGAGAAGCTACGGAAAAACTACCGATCAGAGCAACCGGCCCGCTAGAATTCTTCGCCAGTCTCCAGACAGCGACTGAATTCGACCTAGCTGACAAGCTGTCAGGACTCAAACCTACGAGCTCCTGGTCAGAGGCACTGCAGTGTCATCAGATGCACTGAGCCACCTTCCCCGGTTTGCCCACCTGGGGAGCCCGGCGTTCCTAAAGGCACGGGAACTTTCCCTGACTCCGCACTCACTTCTTAAAATTCAGAAAAGGGTGTACATGCGGAAGCTGGAGCGGCGCGAGACGGTGAATCGTGGCTTCATATGAAAATATGTTAGCCAGATTTTGTCTATCGGCAGCATCGCCTTCGTCGGGTTAGTCTTGCTTTTAGTGGCGATCTTTCTTGTAATCTCCTTCCTCTTTTTTGTCGCCTTCTTTTGTGTTATCTTCTTCTTTGACGTTTTATTTTTTCTTTCCTTCTTTGTCGTTTTCTCGTTTATGCACTCTCCCTTGTGTTCTTCTTGGTTTTTGTCACTGTTTTTGGAGGTATATCTACATGCAGGTATATCTAGGTAGTTAAATTAATTGCTGTTTACAAAAACAAGGCAAAAGAATCCATCATCGGAAACATAGAGCAATCCACGGCAGCAGAGATATATGCAGCAAACGCTGTAGTGATGCCTCATTATTCGCGAGAGTAAAATTGAATAGATTGAATAGATGTGGTTAAAGATGTTGCAAAAAGGCCTGTGTCGGAATTAATTTTCAGATTTGATCTAAAATCACTGGTAGCATAACCACTCGAAGAATATCGGGTGTAGTAAAATGCAGTTAAGAATTATGAAATTTTGTTGCTTCCGGAAAATCACCAGTTCCCTCAGCGATTTCAAGATATACTAAAAAACGAGAGATGTCATTTAAAGTATACCCAAAGGCAAAGTGGAATGTGGTTTTTTTTATAAATCTCAGATAGGCAGTGAACAACTCTTATTTTTTAAGGTCAGTTGTGCAAGTTGCTTCATGATCGGAACAAATGTGTTTTTTGTATGAAAAATAAACACACAGTATTCTTTATACCCACTCATTCACACTACAGATCAATTTCGACACTAAACGCGAGCAGCATCTCTAATAGACCCGGCGCGCTGGTATCACTGAGCAACATTTCATTACGACCTACATTTCATTTCTTCATTTTTCTGCATGGCGAAGTTGTTAGACATCACACTGTAACACTGATATCTTGGGGGCGGATTTTAATGAAATATCATTTTTTTCTTTTATTTTAGAACTACGCCTTTTAGTATATGCATTAATTGATGGTATAGACGAAAGGAAATTACTCATTTTTATATGATTTTTTTTGCTTTTTTGTCGATTTCGACAAATTTGTCATTTTTTAATTTTTTTTCCGTCATTTTAAAGCATTTTTCGCTATTTTATCGATTTTAAATATTGTTATAATGGTACTTGCTTCAAATAATATTTACGAGATGCAACAAATGTTCTCCACAGAATTGTTGAGTAGCCTATTCTATTTCTTCGCTCAGAAATTGTAATGTCAGCCGTTGTATGTAATGTCCCTGTGACGCGTACGGCTTAGAAGCTTGTGGTGGAAGCATGCGCCTTTTGCATCTAGGCGATCTCATCCATCAATCCTGCACCCGTTGCATAATAGACTCACATTTAGGGGAAAATATCATCACTTTGATCGACGTTTAATTTTTAACTTCCATGCTCTCAATATATATTCAGTTAAAACAACATGTTTACCAAAACAATTTATAATTTATGTAATTTTATTAAAGAATATAATATTTGAATTACATTGTTTCTTGTAGAGATGATTGAAAAAAATCTTAAAGTGTGCAGTCAGTCCAAACTGAGATATCGGTTACCTAATTTGCTTTAAAATCCCTTGACTAGCGGCTAGCGACGCCAGTTAGCTGGAGTCGTTAACTATGCTACGTGAAGTCATAGAGGTTCAGCGTATTCGAGACATCGCGGGTTCCTGGTTGGGTGACCGTCCCAGGAACCCCGGGATCTATCGGCGCCGAGCCGCTGGCCGAAAGGATAAAAGGCAATGACTCACTACGACCGACGATGACTGATTAAATTAAGGAAGGAATACTCCAAAAGCGTTCCACGCCAGTAGGTGACAGAAACAAACAGAACTTTGTTGTTAATTGTGTGGCAGTAACTGATTGTTACGAATTGTGTGGAAGTGACAGTAACAAAAAGACCTTAAACTAGTAGTGCTACAGAATGGCACAGACTTTCTCATACTAGATAGTTGTCTAATTATTTGGTCGAGGCTGGTTATGCAGTCTTACCACACATTTGTCGCTGCCATATATCGCCGTCCAAAGTTCATTTTTCAAAATTTTCTGGAAATTTCGTTGAAAAATTTGGAGCCGTTTTTAAGAACAATGTGTTTAAGCGTTACTGTAAATGCAAACTTTGAAGCTCTTTTTCACAGAAAATTTTTATTTTCGTAAAACGACATTGGAATTCATTTCAAGCACTTTTACTCACCAATGCAATAATGTAAAACATTGGTAGAAATGTGCATACTAAAGGCGTGAGACATTTTTTAAAAAAATGACATTTGTGTAAATTGTGAAAAGTGAAAAAACAAAAGTATAAAGTTAAATTAATTTTATGTCATCTTAAACGGTCCAATTAACACTATCCGAATGCAAAGTTTAAAGAAAAAATTGGGAGCCGTTTTTGAAAAAATGGCTTTTTAGTGTTTCTGAAAATACGGAATGTTGAGTTCATTCACAGAACAATTTTGAGCTTTCAAGACATTTATATGACATCATTTAAATTGCATGTATTCATAAATGCAATAATGTAAACTAACCAACTCTAATTTAAATATTAACGACGTGAGAGAGATAATACAAAATTACATTTTTGTAATTTTTGAAAAAACAAATAAAAAAAACAAACGGGGCCACGGACCGCGCCCGATCTTTCCTTCCACTTTCTTGTCCTATCCTCACCCCTTCCACAAACTACACCCCATACCCCTTACACCCCTTACACACACACGCACTACACTAGATAAATTTCACGCAGATAAATTTCTTTCCCCACACGTCATATACAGTTTTTACTGTTTTTTGACTAAATAAATAAATAAACTACCACACATGCCGAGAGACCGGTCAGGGGCTTAGAGCTTGTCCCGGCTGGGGCGATGTCCCGCTGATAGGAGATACATGGTTGAGGAAATCCCAGTCGACGGTAGACAGGCACTGGATCTCGCCGGAAAGATTCCGGGAAAGATCATCGCCACCTCCCGATGAAAAAAATGAACTAAGTGATACTGCTATGAATATTACAACAAAACTAAACTACAAAAAGATCGTACGCTGCAAAACAACGCAGAAAACCGTCGAAAATCACCCAAGCAATTTGGTAAACCAATCTTTTCTTCGATCTATCGACTTCGAACCTAATACTCGATTTTGAGTTAAACGTACTGTGATTGGTTCATTTCTTATTTCTTACATAAGCATAAACACAGCAGCTTGAAGCTTGCAAGCTTTTAAGCTAACGTCTTGTGTCTTATGCTTATGCGAAGGCATTGTGAATGAGTTTGCTTATGGACGAAGTCCTAACTTTTATGTTAACGCCATGCTCATGTTTATGTTACATTGTGAATGGGCCTTTACGCTTATGTTTATGTTTATGTTTGCATGTTGAATGGGCCTTCATGCCAACTGGCTTGCGCAGGGTTTTTTATTGATTTATGTTGGTTGTGCACAGTTCAGTATATTTTCAACTTTACATGTTGTAGGAATATCTGTTTTTTTATTTCTGTTTGGTTAGAATTTATTGCAAGTCTGAAGGTTTGCAAGGGAAGGGATTTGGGGTAAATAATGGTAGAAGTTAGTGGTTAGGTATGTGATGTGATGTTCAATGGGATCTATGCTGAGTTCTTTATGAAGTTGATGATTGGTGTCAAACCACGGTGCATTGGTTATTGTTCTGAGAAATTGGTTCTGAATGATTTGCTGAATGATTTGTAATTTTTTTAGATTGGTTTTTGAGGCATTTATCCAGATGAGACAGGCCTATATATTTCGGTTTTTCTTTTTTGGCGCACGGGGGGGGGGTCCATAAAATGGAATATCTCGCGGTATTTCGCATCGTTCTCGGTTGTGCTGCTAGGAGTCGCATGATCGCCACTGTATCGAGCAGTGCTGGCAATCATGCGACTTCTGGCGGCACACCCCCGTCCGCCAAGAAAGAAAAACCGAAGTATAGTAGTAACGGTCTTATGATGATTTTATATATTGCAACTGAAGAATGATATTGTAATGGGTTGTTTCTGTAGATTAGAGGTTTTAATTAAAGGTAAAGGTATCCCTGTGCAGTACACAAGGGCCAATGTGGCCCTAAGGGGAGGTGAAGGCAGGGCTCCACCTTTTCGTCGCCGTCGGCACAAGGAGGAGGTTGTGTGGCGAGCACAACGCCCAGGAAAGATCCTGGTACTCACTTGGAAAGAAAGGTGAGTCGACCTCAGAGCCGCCCTGAAGGGAAAGCACCAGATAAAAATCCCAGCCTACGCCGGGATTCGAACCTGGGTCAGGAAGCCAGTGCCTTGCCACTGAGCCACCGCGGCTCCAGAGGTTTGAATTGCCGTAGTTTTATTTGGCTTGTTGCGTGCGCAGGTACGCGTACTCTGGCCGTCCGGTGGTGGTGACGGACGCGACGGCCAACTGGACGGCGCCGCGCGTCTTCTCGTTCGCCTTCTTCAAGGAGGTGTACGCCCGCGCGGCGGAGGGCGGCGGCGGCGCGCACGCGCGCTTCGGCTGCCAGTTCTTCCCCTACGACACGGAGTTCACGCACCTGCTGCAGGCGCTCAACATGTCGGAGGAGCGCGCCGCGCTCCGCGAGGGCCAGCGGCCCTGGTACATCGGATGGTAAGGCCCCGCCCCCACGCCCCTCGCCAGGCGAAGGCCGGAGCAGTGCCCTAACAACCGGGTCACGGACCGCGCGCGATCTTTCCTTCTTCTCCCTTGTCCTATCCTCTCCCCTTACACACACACTTACACTAACATGCACTACACTACCACACTTGACGGGAAACCGGTCGGGAGCTTACAGCTTGTCCCGGCTGGGGCGGTGCCCCGCTGGTGGAAGACACCTGGTTGAAGGGAAAACCCCGCTAGTCGACAGTAGGTCGGCGCCAGATCTCGCCATCCAGCGGGGAAAAGATCACCACCACCTGCCGAAAAAAACACGCACTACACTTACGCACTACACACTTACGCACTACACACGCATTACACTGCTAAACTCCCCGGTAATTCAAAAGACTGGGAAGTGCAAGAAATTGCTTTATTTGGAACAGCCCACATTTTGCGTATAGTATTGTAGGGCCACTGATAGTCACCGGATCTGCTCCTTAGGTAGCTGGTTGCAACCTGGAGTAGATCTTATATTCAGCCGACTCATAAGATCTTTAGTCGTGATGTAATGGAAAAATAATAATAATATGATAATAAGGAGAAAAAATCGTGTTTACTTGTCGATGTTGCTGTACCTTGCGATCAAAACGTTGTTACCAAGGAGGCAGAGAAACGTCTTAAATACAATAGTTTGGAAATCGAGATCAGCCCAATGTGGGGCGTAAAAGCACAGGTTGTACCGATAGTTATCAGAGCTCTGGGATTTGTTCCGCAAAATTTGTGTAAGGTCTTGTCTAAATTCCCAGATAATTCAAAATACTGGGAAGTGCAAGAAATCGCTTTAATTGGCACAGCCCACATTTTGAGTAAAGTATTGTAGAGGCACCGACAGTCCCTAGATCTGCTCCTTAGGTAGCTGGTTGCAACCTGGAGTAGATTCTGTTTTAAGCCGACTCATAATATCTTTAGTCATGATGAAGTGGAATAATAATAAAAATAATAATAGTAATAATAATAATAATAATAATAATAAACAAAACGATTGACCACGACACAACCGAATGAGGGCGCGCAAGCAATAGCCGTTAATTGACTTGAATATAAATGGAATTCATCTATAGTTGCGAGAGAACCTACGAGGTAACTGAATTTTAGAAATTCGCATAGGTTACGATATTGTAACATTAAACTTCCCTTTTTAATTTTATACCCTTTCGCCCAGAAAACTATATAAACCGTTTGAGGAGGCTCAAAACGTCAACTGATATCGCGGGAGTGCTTCTAACCGGGAGGGCCCCGAGTTCGAGTCCCGACGGCGGCAGAATTTTCGACACTAGCTAGATAGTTCGGTCGAATTCTGGAGGTAGGTGGTGTCTGGAGGAAAATTCTAGCGGCCGGCTGCTGTGATCGGTAGTTTTCCGTGTTGGTCTGAGCTGGATCAGTGGGAGAAAAACACGGCCGTCTTCCGTGACAAAGCAGTACGCACGCGGGAATAATAACGTAACAGTTGAAGAGCCCGAAAACGTGAAATAATAACTTGATAAAATTATGCCGAATTCATCCTACGTTACAGTTCTTCTTACGCTAGTTGCAGAAAGCATCTGCTACACCTTGATCAGAATGGTTGTACTTCCAGACTATTAATACAATGCTACCAGCGGAGACGAAGCGAGAGTTGGAGAGTTATTCTCCTGCATGTGGAAGCTGCAAGAAGAGAAACATTCATTCAAGGAATTCTCATAGGGCATCCGTGCAGCCTGCAGATCTCGTCTTTGGGGGACGGATAGGTGGCATGTGGGGATAGATAGAGACAACGGGACAGTTCGGAGAGAGGTGAAGGATAGAGGGTACATGTGGAGAAATGAAGGACAAAGGTTGGATCCAAATTATGTCTTTAGGCAGTATTCTACAAAATGACTATTTGAATCTTCTTTTATCAATTTAGCAGATTTAGTTCATTTGGATGCCCCTACTCCTCAGCATGGGTGTTGAGAAAAATACAGAAGCCGAAATCAATGTAAAATTAAATTGAAAGGAAAGTACTGAAATAATCATTAACAATAAAACTAAACGCACTGTTTGATTTTCTGTA
Organism: Acheta domesticus; assembly: GCA_031308135.1. Lineage (NCBI taxonomy): Eukaryota > Metazoa > Arthropoda > Insecta > Orthoptera > Gryllidae > Acheta > Acheta domesticus. The sequence continues at coordinate 287,295,936 of JAHLJT010008446.1, read as the reverse complement.
TATTTGAATCTCAACGCTTAACAACATTTAATTGGTATCTCTTGCACAGTGCCAGGCCTTTAATTCTGTAACAAACAGTTCTGGAGATGACCGATCGAATTTGGGTTCGACGCGTGATTTTTGGGGTTACTTCATATGAAGCATGGGCAATATTTTCAAAATATTCTCAAAAGTAGCTCTAAATTCTTTTTAACTCTTTTCCGGATAGAGTGAAGGACGCTAAAGGAAATGAGTCAGGGCACGTTTCGGTTGAAATCCCTAATTTTTCGAAAATGTCAGAAGTTTTGTACAATTTCACGAAAATATGAACAGTTTTTCCCAATTTTTCGTGAAATATAGACAATTTTTAAACAATTGTTGAACTCCATGTATTTTCGAAAATTGCAAGCAAAAAGTGAAAATTAAAAAATTTAACATTGGTAATAGATATTTTTCCTTAATAAAATTTGTTCTTTAAAACTAGATCTTGAAATAATGTCAATGAAAATCCAAAGTTCATCTTTTTTTAAGCATCCGAAAGGCTGAGTTAAGCTGTGAGGCTAGTTGTGTTGGGCTAACGTGAATAGCATGCTACCTTTCAAACTTCAGTTCGAATGCAAGCACGGAGAAAAAACATTCGCTGATTGGAAATATTGATGCGCAGTATGTAAACTGATAATATTGCGTACCCGTTAAAAATAATGTAGGAAGGTGTGCGCCGCAGTAACATAGTTTGAATCATTGACATACAACCAGAAAACACATGAAAGAAAATCTCTCTGGATTTCACGGTTTTCTTGTCACACATCCTTTTATTGCTATGAAACACACATGCGAATTGACATTTTGTATTGGAGCGTATTAAGTTTCCATTAATATGGTTGAATTCATGAGAGATTTTCTGATTTATTTACTCCGAATGAATAAATGGGTAGAGAATATGATGCGCTCTGTTGCAATTACATTAAATCATGAGCCAAATAATTTATATAAATTTAGTTGATATTGAATGTTTAAGACTTACTGTCTTTCTGGAATTTGAAATACAAACTACTCAAATTACTTATTTCTATTTATTTTAATTGAATTTGGTTAACAAAATAAGAAGTTTCTGTCATTTTAATGCGTGGAGTGAGTATAAAACTCACACATTTAAATATAACACGAGTAACGGTTAAACTTTTTCAAGTGTTATTGTCTGTTTGTTTTCTTCTTTTTCTGTTTACATCTGTTTTTGAACCATTGAAAAACACTTGCTATTGCTTTGAGAGCACTCGTCGATAAACATACTCATTTCCTGAATTATTAATATCTCCATCTGACCCACTGACTAACCCCGGTGAAATCAGATACCCCTTAAAATTACGTCGATGATTTCACATGTAGATCTTGCTGAGAAAGTGGAGTAATTTGTTCCCTCCCCGTGGAGGTTTAGATAATCGCAAAACCTGGGATTATCGTGTTACTTTGTTATTTGATACACATTTATTTTAACGTTCTCTGCGCGCACTAAAAATTTGGTTCCGAATCAGTGGGCACAAGTATAAAATCGGGACTCAAGCCAACTGCAACAATGATGTGCTTTTCTACCATCCGGAGTCTCGGAGTAGAGCCTTAAGAACTGGTTTCTTCCATCCACACTATCGTTTAGTGGTTGACAGAAGCACATTTGTATTCTCGATCTCTGTGACGCCACCTTTCCCTAACACCACATTGCACTTAGTTTTCGATCGGGCGGTGAGGACGGCTGGAATGTAGCGTGTAGTGTTACGTCGGCTTTCGTGGTGAATGAATCCACATTTCGTTTGGACACGGAGCATCATACCCGCAGAAGAGGCAGTGGGTCGCAACTCAATGTTCGTTATCAGGTATCCTTGAGAATATTTTCACATCCATGAGGCACGAATTGGATTTTAAAAACTTGCGAAGTGCAAATTTTCACACAATGAAATATATTTTAAAAATATATAGATATCTGATAAAAAAATATACGATGAACATTCTGTTGTTTAGTACAAAGTAACTTGATTTCAAACTCTAGTGGTGTTTTGTAATATCATACATAGAAGTTATCTTAAGCTTGTAAACGCAAGATGAAATACCGTAATAAGATAATATTTACTTTCCAATAGGTTTCTATTCGCAATTATACTGCGATTTTTCTAAGAGCGACCCTCAAGGCCACTCAAATCCCATCTTCGCGATGGAATACGTCACGGCATTTCGCGTCTTTCTCGATCTTGCCGGTAGAAGTAGCGTGATCGCAAGCACTGCTTCATAGGTCGCGATCGTGCGAAATCTAGCTGAACGACTGAGAAAGACGCGAAATGCCGTGACATATTCCATCGCGAAGATGGGATTTGAGTGGCCTTGAGGGTCGCTCTTAGAAAAATCGCAATATAATATATATTTCCAGTGTAATTTGGATATTCTTCTTCACTGCATTCTTTAATCCACGGAAGTGCTTAGATTTCTTGTCGCGCTCTGCAGTGCACTTTTTCATTCCTGGATGTTGGGACCCACATGTTCGTTGCAAACCCATATGCGGCAACATAATAAACAGGATCGCAATCGAACCCCACCCCACCGTCGTGCCCAGTTTTTGTCTCCCCTCCCCCGCCTTTGCGTCTTGGGCTGGGCTCCCCGCACACGCGCCCCTAGCTCCCGACTACGGAGAAGGGGCGTGGTTATTTATAGCGTCTCTCCTGGAATAGCGTGCCGGGCCCTGCTCCGCTCCGCTCAACCCCCCATCCCCGCCCCGCTTCTCCCCGCCCTTCCCCGCCCCGCCCCGCCTTCGTGTTGCGGCTCGCCACCACCCGCTTCCTCTGTGGTCGTAGCGGTGCGCGGAGCGCTTCTTCGAGGATTAGATTCCATTGCGTGGATGTGCATGTTTACTTGCCTGCACATTCTCTCCTCTCGTTTTCCCTCCCTCCGTTTTTTCCTCCTGTTCCATTAACCTCCTGTTCGTTCTTTTCCTTCACATATTTTCCTTCTTTTGTTTCCCTCCTTTTTCCATCTCTTGATTTCCTCCTCTTGTTTTCCTCTTCTTGTTTTCCTCCTCTTGTTTTCCTCCCCTTGTTTTCTTCTTGTTCTCCAGATCTTTTCCCCACCTTTTGCTTTTCTGCACTTTTTTCTTTCTTGTTTTTGTACTCTCATTTGTCTTCTTGACCTCTTCTTGTTTACCTCCTCTTGTTTACCTCCTCTTGTTTATCACCTCTTGTTTTCCACCTCTTCTTTTCCACCTCTTGTTTCCACCTCTCGTTTTCCACCTCTCGTTTTCCACCTCTCGTTTTCCACCTCTCGTTTTCCACCTCTCGTTTTCCACCTGTCGTTTTCCACCTCTCGTTTTCCCCTCTCGTTTTCCACCTCTCGTTTTCCACCTCTCGTTTTCCACCTCTCGTCTTTTTCTATCGCTTTTCTCCTCTCGTTTTCCTTCTCTCGTTTTATTTCTCTCGTTTTTCTTCTCTCGTTTTCTTTTCTCGATTTTCTTCTCTTGTTTTTCTCCTCTCGTTTTTCTTCTTTCGTTTTTCCCCTCTTGTTTTTCTCCTCTGGTTTTTCTTTTCTCGTTTTTGTTCTCTCGTTTTTCTTCTCTCGCTTTCCTCCTCTCGCTTTTCTCCTCTCCTTTTTCTCCTTTCGTTTCCTCCTCTCGTTTTCTCCCTAGTTGAACCTTGGTTTGACTGCACTTTCATATATTTTGGAAAAAATAATTTACCTTTCGATTATCCGGTATGATTTTGAAAGATGTTTCCTGTGTACACTAGCAAGTCAGTGTCCTATATCTTACCATGTTGTATCCGGGGACTGAAAAGGTATTGAATACCGGTAAAAATACCAGTCAAATACCGGTATTTTTTCATACCGGTATAAAATACCTGTATTCTTTTATACCGGTAAAATACCTTTATAGGACGTCTATACCGGTTTGGACGTCCATAAGGTTATACCGGTATTATACCGGTATTTTCAATGGAAATACTGTCGCGTTTGCGCTCCCACACGAGCGTTCACGCTCCCACGCGCTTTCGTCCCCCCACACGCGCGTTCGCGACACTACGCGCGCGTTCGCGCCCGCACGCGCGCGTTCGTGCCCCCACGCACGCGTTCGCGCCCAAACACGCGCGTTCGCTACCCTAACACGCGCGTTCGCTCCCCACACACGCGCGTTCGCTCCCTCATGCGCGCGTTCGCTCCCCACATACGCGCGTTCGCTCCCCCACACGCGCTTCGCGCCCCCACACGCGCGTTCGCGCCCCCACACGCGCGTTCGCGCCCCCACACGCGCGTTCGCGCCCCCACACGTGCGTTCGCGCTCCTACATGCGCGCGCGACCCCACACGCGCGTTTGCGCCCCGACACGCGCGCGACCTTCGTTCCCTTACACGCGCGCGCGAACCCACACGCACGTTCGCGCTCCCACACGCGCGTTCACGCCCTAACGCGCGCGTTCGCTCCCCACACACGCGCGTTTGCTCCTCACACGCGCGTTCGCGCCCCGACACTGGAAATACTGTCGCGTTCGCGCTCCCACACGCGCGTTCGCGTTCCCACACGCGCGTCCGCGTTCCCACACGCGCGCGCGAACCCCACATGCGCGTTCACGCCCTAACGCGCGCGTTCGCGCCCAACACACGCGCGTTGCTCCCCGCACACGCGCGTTTCGCTCCCCGCACACGTGCGTTCGCTCCCCACACACGCGCGTTCACGCCCCCACACGCGCGTTTGCGCTCCCATATGCGCGTTCGCGGCCCCACACGCGCGTTCGCGGCCCCACACGCGCGTTCGCGGCCCCACACGCACGTTCGCGGCCCCACACGCGCGTTCACGGCCCCCTCGCGCGCGTTCTCGCTCCCACGCGTGCGTTTGCGCCCCCACGACGAAAATATGCCAAAGTTGAGACTCGAACCCTAGGACCCTCCGGTCAGAAAATATTTCATGAGAAAATACCGGTAAAATACCTCTATTTAGAGGTATTTTACCGGTATAGACGTCGAATAAAGGTAAAATACCTCTAAAAATACCGGTATTTGACGTCAAAAAATACCGGTATTTTTTGAGGTATTTTGAATAAAGGTATAATAGAGGTAAAGGTATTTCTATACCGGTATAAATACCTTTACCGCTATTATTTCGGTATTCGGTCCCTGGGTATATCCTAGGTTTTAATTTCAGTACACTCATTCTGTCTTTTAACCAATTTTTTAAGTCCAACAACTTGAGAAAACTGACTTTGAAAATATATAAAATTAAAACTTTAGTAATCTCTGGGTGGCGTTTTAAGTCATTACATTCGCATCAATATGTAAGTAACAGGCACGTTTTAACTTGTTAATCCAAGTTAAAACAAATATAAAATAACATAAATTGTTATTTTTGTAATATCCGAAATCTCTCAAACAAACAGTTGTTTTAGTATATTTATTAGTCCTCTGTGGTATGAACAGCTTTCATGATTTGGTGCAATAGTAATGATTTTTGCTATTTATTTTTCAGTGGCTCGGCGGAATTGCTTAATACAATACAAGCTGATACGATTCAAACATACATGCATCCTGATGCGATAACGTAATTCCATTCATCAAATTTCAGTGTCAACGCATATTATCTGAAAGCTAGTTATAACTAATGCACTATTCGTATAGTACTTTACCAAAAATATTAGAAAATTAAATACAATACATAACTTTAAAAAAGTTGAAAGTGAAACGTTCTGCTGGTAAACTGTCTATATAGTTATAGGGAGTATATTAACTTACATCCCTTGAAATTCAAACTGGAAGCAAATACTCATCATCAAACATATTTTAAATTTATTTGCTTTTTTGTTTTCTTTAGTTAGATTTCTAGTCCTCACTTACAACAATACATTTATAATCATTATTTTGCATTTATACCTTAAAAATTGTTTGATTGTGATTGATAGATTAGATGAAGCTTTTATGAATCGATTGTAATTTTGTACATTATGTTATTCATGCTCAATCTCTTTTTAATATGTAATTATTGATATTGTAATTGATATTTGATGCAGAACACCATCTCACTCCTGGCTTTTGTCCAGTTTCCCAGTGATACTAAAGCATTACTGTATTAAGATTCAGATAAATCTTTGCTTCTGATCAGTAATAGAAAGGAGATTTACTCCTCTGTAAACGTCACAAGCAGTGTAAATTGGTCTTTTAATGTAATAAATTATTAGCATAACTCTCCCAGACTGATTCATTACTAATACCCTCAATGCACTGATGTCGGTGTGAAGTCTATTTATGAAGTGCGTAAATGCAATAGGCTATGGTATTTTATTGCGCACTATATAGGCTGTAAGACAGTAAGATCAGTATTTGATTAGTGGTACTATCTTCATACTTGTCCTACATTTATTTTGTGCAACCTATATACAGAATTAACCCACACACTTATAGCATAGTTACGCATTTCATTCATCGGCCGTTTCATTCACTGGACTGCGGCATTCAATTGACGTCACTGAAGCTCTTGAAAATACAGCAACGCCACTGAACGGCGTGTCCTTCAACTTCGAGATGAGATTAATTTAAGTTACGTAATTAATTTATTTTCGCTGTTGATGAAATATATTAACTTTTCGAACAAATGTTAATAAAATCAAAGAAAGATAAGCAGTTTCTCTCTTCTAAATGTTCTAAGCAGAAATCTTTTGAGTTTTCGAAAATCTTCATTGGAAGTCGTTTAAAAGCACCTCTATTCACAAATACAATTAGGCATACAAATCGCTGGAAATGTACATATTAAAGGCGTGAGAGATATTTCAAAAAATATCTATTTGTGTAATTTTTGAAAAAAAAATAGCAAAATTGATTTTATGTAATCTTATAGAGTGCAATTAGCACTATCTGTGCAAAAGGTTTGAAGAAAAATTTGGAGCCGTTTTTTAGAAAATGGCGATTGAGAGTTTCTAAAAATGTGGAATTGTGAGTTCCTTTTCACAGAAAACTTTTGAGTTTTCGAGAAACTTTATATAACATTACTTAAAACCTATGTATTCAGAAGTACAATAATGTGAACAAATCGCCGCTAATGTAAATATTAATGACGTGAGAGAAAAGTAAAAAATTACAATTTTGTAAGTTTTGAAAAAAACAAAAGAATAGAGCAATATGGGTTTTATGTCATCTCATAGAGTACATTTAGCACTATCCTTAACAAAAGTTTAAAGAAAAACTTTGGAGTCGTTTTCGAGAAAATTTTGTTTTTGTTATTTTTTAAAATTTCAAATATTGCTCGCAATATAGCTATTTATTATATACAAACTACTACTTTTTTTAAAATGTACAAGACTTAACGAAAGAACTAATTAAAGCGAAAAAATGCATTTGAAGGGTAAATCATTAGCTTCAATTTTGTAGTTGTAGGAAGATGCTGAAAAAAATCAAACTTTCAAAATTTTCGAAAATTCAGAGTAAACAACGAAAATCGGACCTATGCAACCTTTATAAGTCTATTTTACTCTATTCCTACATGAAATTCGAAGAAAAAATTTGGAGCTATTTTTGAGAAAATTTTTAAAATGTCGCAGGGGCTTCATGTAATGTATCTCCAAATTTTAAAGAACGTTTCTCAAAATTTCAGCGCCTCGAGTCGAGCCAGATCGACCCGGGAATATCCAGTTTGGAAACAATCCTTCGTATGGTCTAGCGCTAGTAGTGTTTACAGACGCATAGAGGACGAACGAACGTTTAAAAAAAACACTTTTTCAATATCAGTGGCCACCAAAACGGGTATTTCCGTTGAAATCTCGAAATCGATTTTCTGCAGCATTACATAATTTTCAGTATACTACGTATATGAGAAACTAATAACATCCCATCACATATTTACAGCAAAATATTATTTATACCCGAACAATTGATGTATATTTGTAGAAAGAGATGGGTTAGATTGGTGAAAGAGTCACAACTATGTTCCCATTTTGTTCTGGCTGAGACATCACCCTGCGTTGGGATGGTGCGAGTTCATTTTTGTTTCATCTTCAACAGTTTGTCCCTGTATTAAACTGGGATTTATCATCGGCAATTTTCCGTTGGCAGTAGCTGTGGCAACTATAAACACCAGTTGTAAAGAAGAATGGCATATTGGCCTCAATTCTTTCATTGGCAACGCCCTACGAATTCAATCTTCGATGCGCCGTAGTTACAACAAATTTTCACGTAAATTGTTAAGTATCATAAGCAAATAAGAGTCCCCAAGTAATATTTCGTAATATAGCAAGTGATACGATAATAATTAGATAATGATAAACATTATCACACTCTTTCAAAAATTGATCCAATTTTTTGTATCAAACTTTGTGCTCTGATAGTGAAAAGACTTAAAAGAATGGCGTACGTTTCATTTTCGTGAAATTCCCTTATTATTCGAAAACTGCAAAAGTCCAAATTTTTCAACGTATTCCTACAACTACAATATTAAAAAAAGATTTTTCTTAATAAAATCTGTTGTTCGATGACAGATCTTGAAATAATGTCACGTGCAATTTTTCAAAAATGAGTAATTGTCGTGTAATTGGGGAAAGTTTAGGTAATTTCAAACTATATAATTTTAAAACGGCTCCAAACTTTTTCTTTAAATTCCCTCCTCGAATGTATCAAAGAACGATAAAGAAATGGCGTCAGTCCCGTTTCCGACGAACTAGAGTATTCTCGAATATTGCAAAATGGTAACATTGCAAAACCTACAAATTTCATGATAGATATTTTGTCTTTAATGATATTCGCTCTAAACATTTATATCTAAAAAACAAAAAAACGAGTAATTTTCCTTCAATTTTTGCTTCAAGTTGATGCGAATTATGAAAAAAAAAAATTCTTAAAAACTGCTCCGAAAATTGTCTTTAAACATTTTCCATGAGTAGAAGAATGGGGCAGGTCTCATTTTCGTTAAACTCTCTTAATTTTCGAAAATTGCGAAACTTGGCATAAACAATACCAGAAAATATATGCTGTTGTAGCATCATGAGTTCAATTTATTGTCAAAAAACGGTAAAACCTGTTTGTGACATAGGGGAGAAATATATAACCTACACAGGAATTCTTAAATTTCAAAATCTCTACCCGATTCATTTACTTTACAATGTTGAATTATTAATAACGGTACCAACAAAAGTTGTTGGTAAAATTTAAAAACTAAATTTCACTTAATATATATACTTAATATACATTCACTAATTTCACTTAATATATATTCACTTAATATAAAACGTATTTTCAGCGGTGAATCAATTCTTCTTGAAAAGAACCTATACATTTGTGTAGGTTTCGCCGTTCAACAATCTTTGGCAAACAAATGAAACATCGAATTTTTAGTAATGCTGACAAAATGACAACGCCTCCATCTTACATCTATCGCAATTAGCAACTAGTGATGCTACAATAGCGCAAACATTCTTCCATTATTTGGAACGGCTAAGCAATAATCCACTACTAAATGTATTTCCAAAAAAAAATTCCCGTGCCTAGATTCTATCTCAGTTCCCGCTACACCAGTCGTAGTGTAGTCATGCACCATCTTTCGCCAACGTTTAAAAAACTAATGATCTCTTCCATTATTTCAATCTCATGCAAGTTTCGAAAATACAGAATTGAAATAAAATGAGACATGTGACATTTTTTAAATGTCCATTGTTGTACCAGTGGAAACAATTAAAAAAAATTAGAAGCAGTTTTTCAGAAAATTACTTTTTGTAATTTGCATTAACTTCAAGCAGAAATTGCATGATAAATACTCATTTTAAAAAAGTACATGATCTTTTTTAAGATCATGTACTTTTAAAGATCTAATTTTTAGACAGATTTTTTAAAGAAAAATCTTTATCTTCAATATTTGATTTGCAATGTCATTATTTGCAATTTTCGAAATGACAGAGTTGTCCTAAAATGGGATCAGCCATTCCATTTTTCCCGTCCTTCTATACACACGAAAAAAATTTTGGTCTGAAAGAACGAAAGAATTTTCGTCTGAAAAAACTTATTGCCGGGCTCTTGTATGTAAAAGGTGGTCAAATCCTGTCGCTAAATATAGAAAAAAACGCATCTAAAATGTTGTTTAGTCAGAATACACGTTTTGTGGGTTTTTAAAAATCGATTGACGGCAAAATGTCTCTCTATTCATCCGCCTGCCTTTTCGTCCGCACGCCCATTCACCCGTCTGTCCGTCTGTCCGACTGTCCGTCTTTCCGTCTGTCCGTCTGTGATCAAAGCTACCACCTAAACCATTCCGCGGATTTTGTCCTAAATTGATATTCGTAGATCAATTTAAAGGAACTCGAACGTTTGGAATGGTATCTTTTGATTTTGGGTTTACTTTACGTAATGCGACATTTTCAAAATTTTCTCAAAAATGGCTTCAACGGTTTTTATTAATTCTTTCCCTCGGATAGTTTAAAGAACGCTTAAAAATGGCGCCGGTCTCATTTTCGTTGAAATTCTTTTTGCACATTCGTGTACTATTATAATATTGTGCAGACGTTACATGTAATATGAGAAACTCTGGTGTGGAACTCCACTTTATTTGAACGATTTATTTTCCCAAATTGTGGTGAGTACCCGTCAACAGTAATGAGAGTGTAAATGCCCCGTATGTACAGAGATATCCTTGTGTACAAACAACCAACGTGTGTCGATGCCCCTCTGACGTATCTATTCCTGTTCGGCGTCACACGATGAAAATAGCGCCTTGCTGGACATGGACGAATTGCATGCGAGTAGTTCAAGCTCTGGCAAAGCTGGCCTCGCCAGACGTCCCCGCTACCACACGCTCCATCACACCAACGCCTTCGGTCCCCGCTTCCGTTCCGTCTCCACTCCCTACATCTGCATGTACTCGCCTACTTCCCGCACTCGCTCCCCGCAACCACAGAATGCACCGGCTCCTCACTGCCCCCTCAGCTGACCCGTCCAGCGTAAGACACCATATGTGTGTTTACACCATATGATTGTGGCGTTTATCATGCCACCACGCATCACCTATTAACAATCATTTCACTCAGCCATTCATTTCTCGTTATAATTTAACCTCCCATGATCGCCTTAACATTCATTCTGTGCGAGACAATGGCAGGCCACCTGATTATCTGCCCTGAAGAAGAAGGGTCAGTGCCATTTTTTACTTTTTTACTTTCTCGCACTTCGTAAGACGAGAAAGTAATGTGATCGTGCGTTAGAAAACGGCGATATTTCGACATAAAAACTCTTATTGCCGGACCCTGGTAAAGAAAATGTGGATAAACTACATTGCGCTCTGTAGCAAATCTCGTCTAACACATGGTGTAGCCAGAATCCAGGTTTTGGGGGACCTACAGCGAAAAGTTCATCGACGGCAAAACGTAGTCTGTCGGTCTGTCCGTCCGTGGTCAACGCAACCGCCTAAACATTTCACCCACTTTTTTCCCAAAATTGGTATTCCCCATTCGATAGGAACGAACTAAAGGCAACTTCCTACAACTACAATGTTGAAGATGGAGATTTTTTCCTTAATGAAATATATTCTTTAAAGACATTTCGAAATTAGAATGTTTCGAAAATATTAGTAATTTTCGTGTAATTATGCGCAACATATAGGTCATTTAAATGGTTCAAACAATTTTTTCTCAAAAACTGCTCCAATTTTTCTTTACATTTTCTCCTCATATGTTTCAAGGAGCGGAAAAAATTTGGTGATATTCCCATTTTCGGCGAACTCCATGTGTTTTCGAAAATTGCGAAAAGTTAACATTTCAAAATTAGAAAATTGAAGAATGAGAATTTTGCCTTCAAGTCTGTTGTAAAAAATTCAGACCTTTAAAAAAAGGTCACGTTTAATTTTTGGCGTCATTTGTGTCTGACAATTATGCAAATTCCGCAAAAAATATTTTCTAAAAATCTGCACCAATTTTTTTCGTTAAATTTTCTCCTCGTATGTAACAACGGACGATAAAGCAGCGAACTGTTTTGCAGGTTTATGTGGTAAGGTAGAGGAGCATTTAGATATTATCCGAGGAAGTATGCGCTGTTGTAGTGCCACTAGTTAATGTTTCATTTCATAATGAATAATGAATGAAATAATGTTGGTACAGTGCCCGCATTCAAAACCTCCTTATGCCGCGTGACACGACCCCTGGTTCTGCAGTGAGTTGATTGGTGGTTTCCATTCCATCTTTCTTTCTTCAAGGCGGACTTCTTCTCGAACTGACGGTGCGCTCCTCCTTGAAATACTCGCACATTCTGGGTAGGCGCCGGAGGGTCACGGATCACGTGTAATCTTCCCTTTCCATTACCCCTGTGCCAGCACCTTGGAAGAGGTCACAACAACAAAAAGACCAAATAGATCTGAGTAATGATAGTGATTATATTTGTAATAATAATAATAATAATAATAATAATAATAATAATAGGTAAAATATTAATGTAATAAGTGTTTCCTTTTGTTAAGAATGAGAATGTTTGTTGTCGCCAGGAGCAACTGCGAGGAGCGCGTGGCGCGGGAGCTGCGCCGCCACTACGGCCGCCCGTACTTCCTGCCGCCCAACGCTGAGCCCCACGCGCCTCGACTGATCTTCATGGGCAGCCCAGGCTACGGCGCGCGCATGCACGTAGAGCCCGCCCCACCCCGCCCCATCACCCGTCCGCTCCGCCCCGCCTCTCCCCGCCACGCCTTGCCACGCCCCGCCACGCCATGCCACCCGCCTCGCCCCGCCCCGCCCCGCCTCACCGGCGCCCCGCCTCACCGCTCCCTGCCTCGTCTCATCCCGCCCCGCCTCACCCCGCCCCGCCTCATCACGCATTGCCTCACCCCGCCCCGCCTCACCCCGCCCCGCCTCACCCCGCCCCGCCTCATCCGGATTGCCTCACCCCACCCCGCCTCATCCCGCCCCGCCTCATCCCGCCCCGCCTCACCCCGCCCCGCCGCACCCCACCCCGCCGCACCCCCGCCCCGCCAGCACCCCGCCCCGCCGCACCCCGCCCCGCCGCACCCCGCCCCGCCGCACCCCGCCCCGCCGCACCCCGCCCCGCCGCACCCCGCCCCGCCGCACCCCGCCCCGCCGCACCCGCCCCGCCGCACCCCGCCCCGCCGCAACCCCGCCCCGCCGCACCCCGCCCCGCCGCACCCCGCCCCGCCGCACCCCGCCCCGCCGCACCCCGCCCCGCCGCACCCCGCCCCGCCGCACCCCGCCCCGCCGCACCCCGCCCCGCCGCACCCCGCCCCGCCGCACCCCGCCCCGCCGCACCCGCCCCGCCGCACCCCGCCCCGCCGCACCCCGCCCCGCCGCACCCCGCCCCGCCGCACCCCGCCCCGCCGCACCCCGCCCCGCCGCACCCCGCCCCGCCCGCTTCAAGCTCCTTTCCCCCGCACACCGGGCTCCCTCCCCACAAGGAATGCTCGCGGAGAGAACCACTTGTTCAGTTCCCTTCGCAAACAAAAGATTCACAAAATAAAGTTTTTGACTTGAGAACCTTTGAAAAGAAAAAAACCTCCGAAAAAAATGAAGTTCGGTAGACTTTGTGCATCTTAGAGGAATAATGTTCAAGAGCCATCGGGAGCGGCGAACGTGATCAGATCTCACCTTGGAACGTCGGTTGCATGTCGCTTGATTCACTGATTATTTCGTGTTTCAGTGGACGTGAACAGCTATAGTCATTGGTCCCGCAAGTTTAGTGCACGTTTTATCGCGGGGATGATGGTTGCCCCCACTGGACGAGTTGATCCAGCATCGATCTACACGTCTGCTTGTGGGAGGTTCCATATCCAAATATCCATTACCAGCGGGGAACCGCCCCAGCAGGACAGGCTCTAAGCTCTCGACTGGTCTCCGACATGTGTGATCGTGTAGTGCGTGTAAGTGTGTGTATGTGTATGTATGTATGTATGTATGTATGTATGCAAGGGGTGAGGATAGAAGAAAGAAGAGGAAGTAAAGATCGCGCACAGTCCGTGGTCCGTTTGTTAGGGTTCTGCCTCAGCATTCGCCTGGTGTTAATCACAAAAACAACGGAAAACTACAGATCAGAACAGCCGCTAGAATTTTCCTCCGAACAGCGGCGGAATTCGGCCCAGCTATCAAGGAAGTCGAATTCGTTACGTCGACAGCTTTGAGCGGTGATTTTCGATCACTCTCAGACGAATACCGGAACAACAACCTGATACAATGAACCAAGGACCCCGCGAGATCTTCCCTTCCTATCCCCACCCCCGGCCCGGACAAAAACACCATGAGGAAGTCCTTTCACTTACCCTCGTACGGCATGCAATTTAAAGAGGTGTCTTAACCCTATGTAATAACACAAAGCATCACCATTTCTTTCTTATTAAGAAACCCCAAGTGTCAGTTCAGTCTTGTGCACTTGGTTGTCCACATCGTATCAGAGTAATAGTCGAGATATACTCACTGAATTTATGATTTGTTTTCGGTGTAGTTTAAACTGCCATTTACTAGTTCATATCTATATGAAAAGTACATATAATATATCTGTTTGAAAAGTTCGAGTACTAACGTTTAAAGGAACGTTTAAATTTATATAGAGATTTTATAATACATTACTTGAAACACAAATTATGAATTATGAAAAACGAATCAATTAAACGCAAATAACAAACCAGTATAAGTAGATCCAATAAAGAATTGTTAGCATGCACATTCTTTAGCTTACACTTTAAAAAGATTATTGCGGAAAATTACATATAAAATAACTCTAAATGATTTGTATAATATTATGAAATTAGAACATCTTAATATTTTTAATATGATTGAACTTCCATCATTTTCTAATCGACCTGGAATATCCAGCAATAATAAGAGAGATGCAGGGAAGTGTAAATATGATAAGGGACCCTACGTATAATGTGAACGGACCCGTATTTTGCTTTTGCTTCACTGGCCCTATGCTCTATGCTCTGCTCCAAGAGCTCTGAATCTGCACCTTGCTTTTTTCATCCTTCACCCTGCCACGTGTGCCATCCCGTTTACACCACCACCACCACTACCTGCATTCTCCTTTCATCGCCACTAGCACCCTCACCCACATTCAGCCCCTCATTACTAGCCCTAACAACACTAACAAAGACAAAAATGCCCTCATCAACAACACCGACGCTGAAAATACTCACGCCGAGAATGCCTACGCCGACAGAACCCACGCCGAGAATTCCCTCACCGACAGAGCCCACGCCGACAATACTCACGCCGAATATACCCACGCTGACAATACCCACGTCGACAATGCCCGTGCGAACACTACCCATTCCGACAATGTCCACGCCGACAATGTCCACGCCGACAATGCCCACACCGACAATGCCCACGCCGACAATACCCACGCCGACAATGCCCACGCCGACAATGCCCACGCCGACAATGCCCACGCCGACAATGCCCACGCCGACAATGCCCACGCTGACAATACCCACGCCGACAATGCCCACGCTCACAATGATCACGCTGACAATGCCCACGCCAATCAGCAACAAACGCGTACACCAATGCCGTCACCAACATCGCCTACATTAGTGCACCAACATCAACTACACCTACACCAACGCCATCATCAACAACACATGTACCAACATGAACTACACCAGTGTTGTCACACTAGATGCACCATGGAGGTGGGTGTAAACCCTAAAACAAGGCGAATTCCCCGCGATGAAATCGAATTCCTAGAAGAGACGCGCTCTCTCGCGGGGCGTTATTTCGAGAGGCCGCGGGGGGCGTGGTGGGGCCGGCCAGGGGAGGGGGTGGAGGCGCCACACGTGCCAACACGAGCGCAGCGTGAGCAAGCGTCTCCAACACAGTGTGCCCCGCAGCTTCGTCTCCCCGCGCCATCCTATCTCCACGGAGTCGCATCCGTCCATGGGGCAGTATTTTTCACGCCCCGCCCTGCCCTTGTCCCGCGTCTTTGACCGGGAGAGATGGCTCAACAACCTGATGTCACTGCAGTTCCTCTGACCGGGAGGTCCTAGGTTCCAGTCCCGACGGCGGCAGGATTTTAGTCACTAGCTTGTCAGCTAGGTCGAATTCAGTCGCTGTCTGGAGGAGAATTCTAGCGGTCGGCTGCCCTGATCGGTAGTTTTCCGTGGTTTTCTCCGATCAACACCAGGCGAATGCCGGGGCAGTATCCTAACAAACGGGTCACGGACAGCGCGCGATCTTTCCTTCCTCTTCCTTGGCCTATCCTCTCCCCTTACACACACACTTACACTAACATGCACTACACTATCACACATGCCGGGAGACCGGTCGGGAGCTTACAGCTTGTCCCGGCTGGGGCGGTGCTCCGCTGGTGGGAGATACCTGGTTGAGGGGAACACCCAGCTAGTCGACGGTAGGTAGGCGCCAGATCTCGCCATCCAGCGGGGAAAAGATCATCGCCACCTCCAGAAAAAAACGCACAGTACACTTACGGGACTAATGACCTAAGTAGTTGACACGCCCGGAAACACCAATCATCAATCGCAACTTTGATGCCGCGCCCTGTGCTGCCCTTCCCATCCACTTCCTGAAACACTTTTCACGCACTCTTCTTCCCAACCTGTCACGCCCTGCCATTACCGGCCATAAACTGGGCTTTTACACAACGCCCTGCGCTTCCATGCCACAGTCTCATATTTCTCCCTACATCTTCCTCCCCACCATACCCTTCAGTTATCCGCCACATCTTTCGTTTTCCTACCATGGTCTGTCATTTTCCACCACCTTGTGTCACGCAACGCTGTGTCCCGCCATGTAGTGGCTCAGGTAGTCAACGGATGCCTCTGCAGTGCCACGGGACATAGGGTTGGAATCGCGACGATGGCAGGATTTTCGACACGAGCTACACGGCTACGCTTTCGACACGAGAAGACTACACGCGTCTCTACAAAGTATATTACGCCACGCTTGGCATAACTCGCCTCACCCGTATCCCTCGCGGCCACCACGCCTTGGCATTCGTGCTTTTTTTGTCCGCGGTATTCTCTGCTATATTCATATTCTCACTCATAATAGATGTGGACGAGAGTGGTGGTTGTAGGGCATTAGTGGAATTCCCAAGCCGAAGAAAACCGATAGTACCCGAATTAGGTTCGGCTCCTCAGAATACCATTCAGATTAAAAAATGAATGACTGCTTACGTAGGCTGGCCACAAACAATGTCTATCAGATAAATTAAATATATGACGATATAACTTAGCTATAGAAAACGCAATATATCAGAACTCAATATCCTCATTGCAAGGAATTTTAGAACGGTGAAATTTCAAAAATGCCTTTTTGCTTCAATTGTAAGAGGGGAGGGAACAGTTTACTTACAAAAAACTGTCCAATACTTTCCTATTAATCTTCTTCGATAACACAAAAATAATATAGGTGATTTTGTCAACGTCATGATACATCACCATATCAAAACACGCTGTCATTGAACATTGATAGAAGTTCTTGATTATCCTTAAGAGTAACGAAATTCAGGAAATGAATTAGCTAATCACGCACAAAATCCATAACCTAGAAAATACTAAACCCAAACTATTTGCACAAATTTCACTTCTCCCCATAGCCCGTCACACACAGTTTAAACAGTTTTTGACGTAAATAAATCAATAAATGAACTATTTGTTCCTGATTATCTGCTTTAAATTTGTGTTGTTATATACATTCTCATAATAAAATGAATCATTCCAATTAAAAAATATTAAGATTCATTCTCAAGCAAATTATGAATTGAAAATTAGTAAAAAATGTACCAAGAATGAAGCCTCCTATTCCATTTTCTGAATTCATCAAGTCAGAGTCATTATGTCAGCATATCACAAGGTCTATTACAGCTTGAAAATTGATTGATATATAAACTAAGAATACTAATACTTTACCAATTACACATACGTAAAGCTGTGTTCATTTGTTCCATAAAGTTAGTAAGTTTCAACAAAAGAGAACTAAATTTAAAATCGTATTTACACTGCTTTTCCATACGTCACAATTACCACTTTTACTGTTTTGGCGACAAAGAAATAAATCTATACACTTTTATCAGACTTCAGCATAGCATCTACATAATAAATGAGTAGTTACTCATTTCTAAATCCAAATTAGAATATGATTTAGCAAGTACGCGTTTCAACGCGAATGTTTTGTAAACAATCCTTGCAAAAGTCCCTCATTTCTTTCTGTATTCAAAATTCAACTAGTATATGTCTTAGGGTAGGGATTACAGAATTAGGAAAACGTGCACAGAATTCATTTCTCCCCGTAGCACGTAACACGGTTTCTAATTGATTTTTACGTAAAATAAATAACTTGAGTTAGTTTCGCCTCCACACTTCGTAATTATTACATGTGAAAACTCTCAAAAATGAAATAACGTTTTCTTTATATTCTGTTCATTCCTGGTTGAAGGGAAACGATAAATAAAATGATGAAAATTGTTTCTAAAAATAGATCAATATAAGCAGCAGTAATAATAAACAAATGTCCCTTATTACTAATGTACGTCGTACATGAGACGGAAAGAATTATGAACCTATCATGAAATCCGCAAATTATCTGAAAAGAGGTTGCGAAATACTACAAGGCAATCATTGTATTAAACAAACATGAATTTTGTATGTATTATTGTTATTACAAATTTAATTACGTATTTTGGTGAGTACTTTTATTTCGTTGCAATGCAATATCTTGTATTAATTTGTAATTATGATTCAACTGTACGATGCGACTGTAAATTTGAAAAAAAATATGCAAAATATAATAAAAATTACAGGAAATGAAAATAAAATTAGATAGAAATTTAAAAAAAATAATTTTCTCTTCTTGTTGGATCATAAAATTATTCGGGAGACGAACCCTTTTTATTTTTGTTAATTGTACTTGGGTATGTCACATTAATTATTTTAACATTAAATTCATCTAAAGCGATCTTAAAAATGCTAGAGTGGTGTTAATGGGTTTCAACAAAAAATGAGAGCACAAAAAAATTAGATATAATTCTTTTTCAGTACTAAAGTCTATTACTCATTTGTCAATCTAAATTATCAAATGATTTAACATGGATTCGTTTCCCCTTGTCATTTTTGCTCCCTTAGTAGTTTTTTATAAGGAAAGGGAGGAAATTTGTGGCAAAATTGTTGTAATGCTAATTCTTGAAATCTTAAGTAATCAGTGTGGAATTTGTGGAGGACAATCTAGTTTTATCCAGAATTTAGGTATCCCGAAAAATCCCTTATTCCCATCTATTACCATTATTTCCATAATTTTTTGTTATATTTTGGTGTGCTAAGTATCATGGTTATTACGCATCCCCTCATTTCTTAATTTGAGGAACATTCCACTTTCAATTGCATTTCCAAGGACAATTGCTTACACAGGACTATAGAACTGAAAAATAATTTGAAATAAAGGTATCCAACATTGTTGAAACCAGGGTTCTCTCATTGGAAGACTCCTGAACAATAAAAAAGTATGTGAATGCATTATGAGTTCTCGTTGATATTAAATTTGGCTTACTACGTATAAATGTGTATTTTATTTTAAACACATTTATTGTGGTGTAACCAGAATTTTTCAGTGGAAGTGACGGCTTCAGATGTAGTGCCAAACAGACTACATATTTTTTATGAAGAATTTTTCATTTAACTGAATTTAAAATTTATTTTCATGTGTTGATTTATACTTATTTATAAAGTATTTAATTGGCATCATGAAAGCATTATGTCGCTGAAATAGTAAGTAAAAACCATATATGTGAATATGTGAAATCGTCATCTTTAGGGAGAGGCTGAAATCTCATGAGACTACTCCCCCTTGTATGTTTTATTTCATATTTTCTATTTTCACCTTGCCAAGAACATATGACACTGCGTCATCTACATTCTTTCTGCATTCTTTTGAAACTTCAAGATCAGTGTTTTGTACGCATTACTTGTATGGAAATTTCCCATCTAACATAGTCACAAGTCACACAAAGTTACTGAAGTAAGAAGACAAATTTAAGAAATTTCTCAAACTTCATGTAGATGGCACCTGTGGGTTGGGGGGACATTAACGGAGTTCGCTGTAACATTTGAGAAAATAATTTTTTTTAATGAAACGTAAGTTTTTTTGGTCGAATGGAAGAAGAAATGCCTTTTGTGCGTTTCGGACACATTGTAGCCTTTCTTTCACATTTCTCTCTAAATAATTTATCATGATTAATCAGGGTAATTGACTACATTATTGTAAAATACATTCACTATATTATTGTATAATTCATTCATTTCATGTTTTTTTCTAATGCAGAAAGTAACAAAAAGATTATTACTAGTGTGCAGAAGACTGGGAGAGATTTTATTTCTCCGGGAAACAATGAAATTATTGTACATTTTATTGTATTCAATTTTCAGAGAGGCACTCAGACCCTTGTTGCAATGCAAACATTTTTACAACAAAAAATTAGTTCAGATATGAGGAAAAATATAAATGTGTTTCTCATTTAACAAGTAAACTCCATCGTTCTGCCATCTGTTAATTCTGTTTTGAGTTGCTTTATAGCGGAGAGCGTCGCTACGGTCAACTGTCGACACCAGGTAGACTGATGAATCTGAAAGATGATCTTGAGCATTATTGTTATATTCTTGTATCACATTCTCTTCATATTTGGCTCAGATTCTTTCCATGCATATTCTTGGGAAGGATGAACATCAACGTTAAATCACAAATGACGGAGGAAAACACGAGATTTTCACTGCTACTCGCGTAAAATTCGCAGAATTTTCGGACCATAAAAATAAAATAAGTAATCTGAAAAACGAAGAAAAAAGACATTTACACTTTTGTGTGTAGTTTTGCCCTCTGAAAATTTCTAAAATGCTTGAACCGTACCATACACGTGCTTCAATTTTAATTTCTGAACTGACATTGAGGTAAAAATGGCCGAATTATCGGATTTAAACCAAAAGCTTTTATTTCTTAAGACGCTTTTAGTTTGCTGAAAAATTTATTTGAGGGTAAGTGGACAGACGAAGAAAATTAATATGGCAAGAATTAATTTTGGTTCAGACTGAAGCCAATAAAGATTTCCTTTACATTACACATAACTGAAAACATCAACTTTGACTATCTCGTTATGACTTTTGTATACATACAATGAATACTAGCGTTTTTAAAAAAAATATAATCTTCCTGGACCAAATAATTACATTAGAATAGATTATTTATTAAATTTTCCTTCAAATCATTGTAACAATAACACTTCCTAAATTTATTGACAACAGTATTTTCGAAGTTAACAATAATAAAAATAGTGCCTTAGTATATATCCTTTAGCTACCAGATGGCATTGTTGCAATCGTCTGTCCATTTAGTACGGCAATAATTGCCCGAAACTAGTGTAATTAAATTTATTGTTGAAGTGGAGTCAGATCTCCAGCGACAGTCTCGGCTGCAAAGCAACTCAGAGCAGAATAAACAAATTAAATAATAGAAATTCCTTGCTCTTCTGCTTGAAAAAAAAACGCTAGCAAACGACAAAAATGGGATTGAATTCATCCCTGCCTTCACTTTGAAGTTATGACAATCACAATCCAATTGCTATCTTCTTCCTCACACCCGCTCGCGCCACCCATTCGCGCCACCCACTCGCGCCACCCACTCGCGTCAACCCACCCCTCAGCCCACCCCGTTGCCCGTCCTCGTCCCACTGCGGCCGCCCTTCCGCTTGGCCCCGCCGAGCGCCCACTCGTCGCCCCACATCCCCACAACCTCGTCTCCTCCCCCCGCCGAGCCCCCTCCCCTCCTCGTCCCACCGCGTCGGTCGCGCCGACGCGCTAAAAGCGGCCGCGCCGACGGCTCGGCAAATTCGGATGAAACTTAATCTCGGCTTTGACGAAAACCCGCGCGAAGCATCCCTTCCCCTCCGCCTCCTCCCCCCCTCCCTCTCTCCTCATCCCCTCCCCTCCCTGACACGCTCCGACGCTGCGGGAGGAGCGAAGATCCACTTAACGATGCTCCCCCCCCCCGTTGCACCAAAGGAATCGAGCCGAGCCAAAGGTTGTGCTCAAGAATGTGATACAACTTTTGAACTCTCGCGTGAAGCTCGAGGATATCCCGCAATCTCCTTGTGCAGCTGTCAGCACGGTAGAGAAAATGCGACGGAGACGAAGGTGTTGTTTTTTTTTCGGGAACGCGTGCACTGATTTTTCGCTTCCGCATGCACACGGAGGAAGCACAGTGGCAAGGCGGAGAGAGAACGGGGGGAGGCAATAAATGCCACACACACACATACGCGACGAAGGGAGGAGCCGGGCGGAACGACCGAAACAAAAGACAATGCTGGGTGTGAAGGTGTTATAGGGTGCAGACGCACGGGGTAAGAATCGGGGCAACGTGAGGCCGGAGTAAAAACAGCATGAGGTTAATGTGAAAGGGTGACGCGAGGGGGGCGTGGCCAGGTGTGACCGCTTTGCGAAGTTGGTGCGGGCGGCCACGAGGAAGCAGAGCGAAGCGAGAGGGATGGGGCAATGAGAGGGGCGAGAGAGGCCAGAGCAAAGACAGCCTGTGTGTGACGCTAGGGGGCGAGGGGGACGAGCAGGACGAGGGGACGAGGGGGACGAGGGGGGCGAGGGGGGCGAGGGGGGCGAAGGGGCGGGTCAGCGTGTGACCCCGCTGCGCGCATCGTCGCCTGCGCAGGTGGACAACGTGCAGCACCCGTCGTGGCAGGCGCAGCTGCGTGGCCGGAAGCGCTGGCTGCTGCAGCCGCCGCCCGAGTGCTACTACGAGTGCCGCAGCCTCGAGGTGACGGTGGAGACTGGCGAGACCCGTGAGTATCTGCGCGCCGTGCATCCCCACCTCATCCCTCCCCACCCTCCTGAACCCCACCGCGCCACACCACACGGCGGCGATGGCGGCGGTGGTGTGGAGGCGGTGACGTGGGCAGTGGTGGAGACCGGGTTTGGCCTCTAAATTTGGTGGCTACACATGCTTATTTTCGAAACCCTGCGGGCCGCAGTACTCCCCAGCTCATCCCATTCCCACCCCGCCCCCCACCACTTCCTCCATTCCCACCATTCCCTCTCCCCGGCCACCCCACTCATATTCTGACACTGCTGCCACCACCATCGCCTCCTGGGGCTGTTTGCTGAGGAGCCATTGGCGACGAGGAGGGGGCAGGGACGGGTGTAGGCATTTGACAGGAAGCGCGGGGGCGGTCACAAGAGCGTGGTAGGTGGGGTGTTGGGTGCATCAGGGATTAGGGCGTGGGTGGGAGGGTGCGTGGGGTAATGGGCAGGAGCAGGGAGGGCAGGGAGGGGGGATACAATCATGGGTGAGGAGTGGGGGAGGGACAGGGCAGGACGGGGCCTGGGTTGGTACCTGAAGCGGGGAAGAAATAAACGACGTGACAACTGGTTCACCTAGCGGTTAAGGATACTAGGAAAAGGACGCCCTACCAGGTGGTGGGTGGGCCAACATCAAAAGAATGCACATCCATTTCCCCCAGGTTGACTAAGAAATTTGATTTATTGTCAACAATTTGTCATATACCGTATCGATATTTTCATAATAAATAGTAATTGGATATAATAATTAGTTGAATGTCGAGTCGCACGAGGCGAGGCGAGGCGAGGCACGAGGCGTCCAGGCAAGGGGCGGGGCGGCCCCCCGATGGCCCGCTTCCGGTTGCGTAGCTTAGAAGCACTTGCGGTGCACAATGCCAGGGCCGGACTCGTCGTACTCCTGCTTGGAGATCCACATCTGCTGGAAGGTGGACAGGGAAGCCAGGATGGAGCCGCCGATCCAGACGGAGTACTTCCTCTCAGGGGGAGCGATGATCTTGATCTTGATGGTGCTGGGGGCCAGGGCGGTGATTTCCTTCTGCATCCTGTCAGCAATACCGGGGTACATGGTGGTGCCACCGGACAGGACAGTGTTGGCGTACAGGTCCTTACGGATGTCGACGTCGCACTTCATGATGGAGTTGTAGACGGTCTCGTGGATGCCGCAAGATTCCATACCCAGGAAGGAAGGCTGGAAGAGAGCCTCAGGGCAGCGGAAACGCTCGTTGCCGATGGTGATGACCTGGCCGTCAGGCAACTCGTAGGACTTCTCCAGAGAGGTGGAGGCGGCGGCGGTGGCCATTTCCTGCTCGAAGTCCAGGGCGACATAGCACAGCTTCTCCTTGATGTCACGCACGATTTCCCGCTCAGCGGTGGTGGTGAAGGAATAGCCGCGCTCAGTCAGGATCTTCATGAGGTAGTCAGTCAGATCCCGACCGGCCAAGTCCAGACGCAGGATGGCATGGGGCAGGGCGTAACCTTCATAGATGGGGACGGTGTGGGAGACGCCATCGCCGGAGTCCAGCACGATACCGGTGGTTCTGCCGGAGGCGTACAGGGACAGGACGGCCTGGATAGCCACATACATGGCGGGGGCGTTGAAGGTCTCAAACATGATCTGGGTCATCTTCTCGCGGTTGGCCTTGGGGTTGAGGGGCGCCTCGGTGAGCAGGATGGGGTGCTCCTCTGGGGCGACGCGCAGCTCGTTGTAGAAGGTGTGGTGCCAGATCTTCTCCATGTCGTCCCAGTTGGTGATGATGCCGTGTTCGATGGGGTATTTCAAGGTGAGGATACCTCGCTTGGACTGGGCCTCGTCGCCGACGTAGCTGTCCTTCTGACCCATGCCCACCATGACGCCCTGGTGACGGGGGCGGCCCACGATGGATGGGAAGACGGCGCGGGGAGCGTCGTCGCCGGCGAAGCCGGCCTTGCACATGCCGGAGCCGTTGTCAACGACCAGCGCGGCTACGTCGTCGTCGCACATGTTGAGGGCGGGTGTCGGAGCGGCGGAAGCGAGGGGTCAAAGACGACTAGCGTCTCACACACGGCACGGAGGCACAGCACGAGCGCGCGTCCCAGCAGCCACTGAGGGGCGAGGCGCGCGCGCCCCTACTAATACCCGCGGCCGGGCGGCGGGGCGCGGGCGGGGCGCCGGCGCGGCGCGGGCGGGGGCGCGGCGCGGGCGCGGGCGGGCGCGGGGGCGCAGGCGACGGGCGAGGGCGCCGGCCGGGGGCTGCCCTCGAAATAGCGCGCGCGCCGCCCATACAAGGGGCTGGGGCAGGCGCGCGCGCCGCTGCCGCCGCCGCCGCGCCCCGCGCCCGCCCGCCGCCGCCCGCGCCCATCTAGGGCAGAGCGGCGAGCCCGCGCCGCGACCTTGCGGGCGGGCGCGGCGCGGCGTCGCGGGGGCGCGGGGCGGCCGCCGGTATTTCCGTCGCGCGCCCCAGAATAGCTGGTGACGGCGCGGCGCCGCGAGGGCGCACCGCCGCCGCCCGCGCACCCGCCCCGCCCCTCCCCGCCCCTGCCCCCTCCCCTGCCCCCCTCCCCTCCCGAACCCCTCCGCGCCACGCGCCGCGCGCCGGCGCGCGCTCTCACGCCTCGCGTTGTTGCAGTGGTCCTCGACACCAACAGATGGTACCATCAGACCACCATCGTGTCCGATGACATGAGCATCACCGTGGGCGCCGAGTTCGACTGAGCGGCGCCCGCGCCGGCCGCCCGCCACGCAGCCGGCGACGCAGCCCGCGCCGCGCTCGCGCTCGCTCTCGCGCCCGCGCTGTCGCCGTTGTAGCGCTTTTTGCGGCCAAATACACGCAGCTTTGGGAGTGCAAGCAGGCGTCGTGTGGTGCTTTGGGGCGGGCGAGCGAGCGGGCGGGCGCCGCGCGAGGGCCGGGCCCTCCGCCGCCGCGACGCCCGGCCGGCGCCGCCGCCGGCGCCGGGGCCGCGCGACGCCGCCCGCGTAAGTAGCGCAGCGCGCGCCCGCTCGCCCGCCGCAGCCACGCCCACCCCTCATTACACCTCACCCTCGGACATCCCGCGCATCCTGCCCTTTCCCGCCGTGCGACGAAGTTTGGGCGCCGTTTGACGACGCCGACGGAAGTTCGTTGTTCGTAATTTGACGTTTGACGTTCGCCGTTCGTTGTTCGCTGTTCGTTGTTCGCCGCGCCATGTTGACATTCGCTGTGTGCGAGCGGGGAGTAAAACACATGTAATGCGGCGTCTCGCTAAGGGCTTTTTCGTGGGTGGAAGGCGCTTGCGAGGGCAGTGTGCAAAGTGCGGAGGGCGACAAGGGCAAGGGCGGAGGGCGGAGGGCAGCCGGCATGCTGTACAGAGAGCAGAGCACAGCGCGACGGCGCCTCCGCGTAACCAACACGTGGGAGGGCGAGGGGCGGGCGGTAGAGGGGAGAACGAATCTCACCACGCGGCGCCCCGGCACACTGCGCTTTCGCGACGCGAAGTCCGGTGCCTCTTGTTCGCGCCACTCACATCGCACGTAGTTATTTGTGCTCTCCCGCATTGCAAATGTATAGGAACTAAGGAACATTCACATCGTTTGAACAAGCAACGTTATTTTTCCCCCAGTTTTAATGCATTTTTTTTGTCAAATATATCACCAATAACTTGAGCGTACCCAAAGAGGAACGGTTGTAAGTTCATAAAAGATGAAAGACTGTCAGTGTGTTTCAGAAAAACTGTAAAAATAAAATTATGACATTTCCTTTCAAAATGGTATTTTACACATATTTTGAAAAATAGGCTTTTTATATTATTTACAATATATGACACATAAAAGTGTTCTATGAATTTCATTTTGCATGTGAAGGGAGAAAACTGTGACTTTTGCTTAAGGGCAAAGAAATTTTTTTTTAATTACTCTTAGAGATTCGAGCTCAAGAAAACGTGTCCAAACTATACTTCTACCCCATACGTCATATCGTTTTTACTGTTTTTCATGTTAAATAAAAAATTACAAAGTAAAACTTCCTAACGATTTTATTTTTTATCCACGCCCGCTGTATTGGGGGAGCCCAATGTGTACAATACAATAGGGTGTTGGATATACTATTTTGTTTGTCTAGACTTTAATATTCCTTCTTATAATTCCGTTAGTACTGTGTGTTCTGGAATCACCAAGTAGCTGCGAGGGATGGACCCGTGAAAATGTTCATCTCTAAACAATGGGCAAGAGAACGGTGTGGGGAAGAGGGGGTTGCGGGCAATCGGTGGCTCGCTGTTTAAATTCCCCTTCAGACAATGCCCCACATTGATATCCAAAGTGCTTTAAAAATTAGCGATAATTCTATACATTCCCTAGCGGCTACTGAATTTCTTTAGAATTCACCAAGTGCGAGTGGGATTTTTTTTCAACGAAAATAAAAAATAATTGAAACATTTGATATTAGTAATGTACATCAATATTATTCGTTACTTAACCAGGTAAATAACATGTTTGTGCAATCGAGGCGATAAAATGAAATCGGCAAGTCTCTAACGTTTACAGCACGCGAATAATGCATCTCCAGTTGTTAGAAATATTCTCAAATTGATGGATCATATTTGAGAAGAGGAACAGCCGACGCTGTAAAAGCCGACCGTGGTAGATCTTCACCCAAGGAGAAGTACTTTTTCAAACATCTACTTTTTCAAACGTCTTTCTCACTTAAAACGGATCTGTAGAACCTGCTTTAAAGTATCAAGTACATACACTACCACAGTCAATACATTTCGATTCCAGTACCTACAATTTCAGGATGTTTATGGAATCGTACAATTTTCCAGTCATTCAGTTATTTTTTGAGGTTCAGACCAAAGCCTTGTACTTTCAAAACAAACTACTACAATGTTAATATATTTTGCTCGTGTTTGTCACATGGAGCAGAACTTTTCTACAATATTCTTCCATTCCCTCCTTTTTGATTAGAAACCACTGTTCACAATTACGTCACTTAAACATCTTCCGGAAATACAAATGTTAAGTTAGGCTGGGATAATTCCATACGATATTTTAGGATTAAGTTACTTTTTTCCAGGGCGGTACTTGGCATTTGGTTCAGGCGTGTGAACGTGTAATACATCACGTACCTAATGTCATGAATATTATTACTAGTATTCTTACCGTCGTGTTTATAATTATTCCCAAATTGTAGATAACAATAAACCACAACTCTCCCGAATGCCACCCCTTCTATTACCTTTTCTTCTGGAGCCAGACAGGCTGAGCAGCAGGGAATTGTCTCATAAAACTAAACTGTATTTTGTCGACTGCTATTTACGGCCATGGTTCTTGAAAATTATTCGCGCTCTCTGTTTAAATATTGATTTTTTCATATGTTCTGTTTATAATGCTCTGCTACATAATATCTTGCTAGCGTCTTTACTATATTTTGAAGAAAACAAAAGCAAATCAAAAGGAACCATGAGACTCATTGTAAAATTATTAAAATAATATCTATGAAATTTTATTCAGTATATTTACGAACAATGAACATAGCATTGATTACATAATATTTTAAACATTATCTAAAACAAAAACTTTTAAAATTATCAGGTTTTCATAGAGTATATTAGGCTACATCAACACCAATTTCAATTGCTTTTGAACGCGAATACTTGGCGAACTGTTGTGAATATGCGGTGGTGGGAATGAATTGAGATCTGTGGAATACAAAACAAGATTGCAGACATACAGGACTGGTTTAGAGCACCGCGAAAACGTAAACACTGGTTCCTCTTTACTAAAAATATTGCATGATCTCAACATAGAATTACAATCAATGGGAAGTACAACATTCCTAACATGTTGAAAATATTTAAAACGATTCTCTTGATGGATCAATTTTAATCATCGCTGAATCAAAGAGGAATAATGAACTGAGCATTTGGTTTCCAATGCATGTTCCAATTATTAAACATTTATCAAGCCACGATGGGAGTCGAAAGGGGCACACTGGTAGCAATAAATGAAACGAACATGCGTTTGTTATTCATGTCATGCGTTGAAAGGGAGGGTTTTAAAAATGAGCTGATAAAGTGATGGTTTATATGCCATATTTATTATTTAATAACAAATTAGGTATATGTAGTAATTGTAACATTTACATCCATTATGTATTAAAGTGTTTTTATTAACAAGTCCGCTAGACACAAGTTTTAAAGAAAAATCATTGGACGTTCCGTCTGCTAATTTAACGGTCTTTGTTGAACAAATGTTGGCTTGTTTAATTGGTAAAAAAATCATGTTAGTAAATTGCAATGTATTTTAACTCTGGTTTCTAAGGAGTACTTATTTCTTAAATTAAACGATACTCCACCATTAACTCTCTCACCGAATTATTTATTTTGTCGAAAACTGTTTCTTTTGTCTCAACTTGTCATTTCAACCATGTGACGGAAGATATGTGGTCTTCCTTTGATTTGGATTTGCACATCATCACAGGTTTTAATTTGCGTCACGCGGAACACTTTCCACACGTATCAGGATTTTTATTGACTATTTAATAATTCGTCAAAAATCAATAGAAATTTCGAAGAATTTAAAAAACTCGTTTTTCCTGCGAAATCCTTTCTTTCCACCCAATTCGTATATTCGGTGTTCCACTCTAGTTGTTACGAATTTCCTGTAAATTCTTCTTCTTTTTCTTCTTCTAAAGAGGCTTACAGCGTGTTCTCTTGAGGAACATTATTCCTCCATTTTTTCTCCCTTTCTTTACTTCCTGTTTTCTATCTTTTGAAAATTTTTCTTAATTCAGTTACTTCTTACTTTGTCCAGCCATTCCTTGTCATCCCAGCAATTCTCTTAACGTATTCGTCTCAGCAGTTTCCAGCATTTGTTAGTTTTTTCGTGTCTGCCTGAATTTCTGCAGCATTTGTGATGATTGATCTTACAAGATTTTGTAAATTTCTGTATCCGTTCTTCGGCATTTATTATTCCAAATAGTTTTATTCAGAGATGCTCAAATTTTTATCGTCAATGTGACGTTATGCTTTACTTCATAATTTAGTATTCCCGAGCTGGATATTTCTACCATGAAGTACCTGCATTTCATGATTTTCTCCCTAGTCTTTTCTTGTATTTCCAGTTTGCACCTTCATGCAAACTTGTTTACGATAAGAGAATTGGCTTTAACATAATTTCTTATATATTTTATATATTTCTAATATTCGTATGCCAGTAAGTCTCATAGTACTGTAATAACTAGGAAGTGGATTTCTATGATTTTGTATACTTTTGTCCATTGTTTCATGGCATAGTTAAGTGAAATTTCTTGACGTTTGGTTACAATTGGATGCTATGTAAATTAATATGTTAGTTCATATTTATGCATACTTGGCCGATTTTTCCTGTTACTGCATATTCATGTAATGATATGGGCACTTTTGCATATTTTGTTGAAATAGATATTTATATAGCTTATAAAATTTTAGAAAACGTTTCAGCTTTTCATACGATCTGTTTGAGAGCGTTCATCAATACAAAGAGCTTGTTACAGTCTGCACTTTTCTTCTTTTCTTTTTTCTTTTCAATAGATAAAACACTTGTTCAAATGTAGGAAATTACTTGATATTATTTTTTTTAACCAGGCAGAAGAAACGCAACAAGACATACAATGTACTTCACTAAGGTGAATATTTACTTTAATTATTTCTTCCGCGAAGTAAGGTAGATTATATTGTTTGCACAAAAATATATCTCTTCACTCCAAGCATGCTTCCCCTGAATTTTATCAAGAAAGGTTAATGTAGGAAATGAAATACTGTTGATTTTATTTGCATATTAAAGTTCATACCTGAAAATTTTTAGGTCATAAATGCATATGTTTAAAGGCATATTTAAAGATGTTTTCGGGCATAAAATTCCTCTCCCTAGTAATACCAAAAGTTGTGGTCGTCCGGGCAATTGAATGAAGGCGGGGCGCTCGGGTGGGAGAGGTCGGCGGCCGCCGCCGTCGGCGCCGCAAGGTCTCCTCGAGCACGCAATTCCTCCCCCCGCCCGCAGCGTTCCTCGGGGCTCAAGCGGAAGCGACAGCTCGCACACCAGCGGTGCCAACATTCCGATTCAGCCGTAAACAATGAAGTGCGCAACAAGAACTTTGTTTCCCCTCGAGACCGTGTGCTCTGGATGATTTCAATTTATATATTCAATCTTAATTGGATGTTCATTCATTCATTCATTCATTCATTCTCATTCATTCACTTCATTCATTTCTTCGTTCGTTCGTTCGTTCAATGCCAATTTATGATAATAGTGAATGTGCAAACTTACCCTTAAACTCAAAATACTTTTTTAATACTTCTATTGACCGGGAAAGCTAAGAATTATCTATCAAATTAATTGGCTTTTACCAAGCCTTTTCGAGTCGACTGTACAAATTCTATTGAGCGCTGTGATTATAGAAAAATTGAACTAGTTTACAACGTAATAATGATTTGTCGTGTTACTTCCAGAATAATAGAACTTTTCAGAACATCTTCAGAACTTCCAACCAAGGGACAAGTTATATTAATAGAAATGTATTTGAAAATAAAAATAACACGTCGACAACACAGTAGTGTTGTATTAAATTAAATCTACTAAATAGATCAACTTCGTGAACTACTATTCCGTGACCCAAATGAGTCCAGTAAATGCTGCGAGCTTCAATATCTTATCTACTTCGAGGAAGAATGGGGGAATTGAATGTAAATTGTTAGAATGGAGTATGTTGTCAATGGGGCTCCTGGAAAATTGGAATACATGAACAATTGCTGTGAACTCTGTAAGTGTTTTTATTCAACGAATATTTACAACCTATTTCAAATTTGAAATAACAAGTAAATACTACAAATGTGTATAACAATAACAAACGAAATGAAAATGAAGGTCACCCAATGGTCCTTTTCTTGAGATCCTTTTCAAATTTATTACAGAAATATCATTGTAACATGATTACATTACGTGGATTAAGAATATATGAACATGTTAAAGCATAATAAGAGAACATGGTTAGATAAATGTTAATTATTAAAACGGTGGAGAAGATAAAGGGTGGAAATTCTGTTGAGTCGAGAAATTTCTTGTCTATTGTCAAGTAGGTTTAGAGCTAAATGATTGGGATTCATTTCCAGATGTTGGTGATATTTTGAGCTTATTTCTTGAATCTTTTCTTGTACTGTTTCTGTATTGAGTTCTCGGTCTAGCGCATAATTTGTTATGAACCAAGGAGCAGATGAAGTTATTCTTAAAAGTTTTGATTGAAATTTTTGGTAATTGACAAATTAGTTTTGCTGGCAGTGCCCCAGATCTGAAAGAATGGTTTTATATACAAATAAATTATTTTCAAGCGATAATTTTGATTTGCGTCCAATAAGCCAAAATAATTTTCTTAGTTGTAAGTGTAACTGTTTTTTTTTGTTTGTACATGTTTTTTCCACGTGGGACGCCTGTCCATATGAATACCTAGATATTTAACGCTCTCTGTTTGTAGTATTGATTTCTGTTGATCATAGTAGGTGGGCAAGATTCTTTCCTAAATGTAAATATTATATGCGCTGATTTACTTTCATTTTTCTTGATTCTCCACTTGCTGTACCCTTCTTCACGTGCAGTAAGGTGATCTTGAAGTTTCTGTGATGCTTCTCGAGAATCGCTGTCAGAAGCCAATACAGCTGTAGCATCTAAAAAAGTGGTAATAATTGTGTTTTCAGTCTTCGGAATATCTGCTGTAATAACAAAAGTAGCACTGGTCCAATAATGCTTCCTTGAGGCACACCTGATTTTATAGGAAGGAGATCTGAGATTCCATTTGCAAGTGTTGAATTTGTTGCGTATGCGATGGTGCTTCATCTTCCATTGTTTCCACGTTGTGGCTCACCAGGTGTGAATCTGGGTCGTTTAAGACGTCGGTGGCGTCTTTTATTAATTGCCCAGATGAGGGGCTACTATTTGTTAACATTCTCTCACAAATGTTTTGTTCACGTCACTGTTTATTGTTTTAGAGAAAACTATAGCTGATGGCTTTGGTCTGTATAACGGCACAATATAACACATTAAACACTTACACTTGTAGTTTTCGTACTGCGTTCGCTTATCGCATAACACATAACACACTTATCGCTTAACACATAAACACTTACACTTACACTTGTACTACGTTCGCTTATCACCCGTGGGCAAAGTCAAATTGCGATAAGAGCTACCTTGGTCTCAATGTGATCACCTCGGCGACTCGAACTAGAGTAACTCAGTAAGTTCAAGACAAACTCCACACCGATATTTGGACCTTGATACCCAAAGGGGATCATTGATTATGCTGGGCCGACTCTGATGGCTCAGTGATGGTATTCGTTGTCGCTGCTGCATCAATTCTAGTGGAAGATAATTCTAGTCGTAAACTTCTTTATCGGTAGTTTTCCGTGGTTTCTTTTAAGGTGACTACTGGAGAAATATCCGATTAAATGGACCACGGACCTCGCGCGATCTTCCCTTCTTCATCCTTGTTCCATCTCTTACACACATACACTTACATGTACTACATTATTACACATATTGGAAAACCAGTCGGGAGCTTAGAGTTTGTCTGGCTGTAACATGGCACCGCTGAGGTAAATATTTAGTGCGGTGTTGTCAAGGTCGATGCCACGAGCGGGAGTCCGTGGCACGAGTGCCACGACGAAATCGCCCCTCCACGTAGTTCATCACTCCGTCACCAGAGACAACGCCATCCCTATTGTAAAACGACGGGGTTACTACTATTCTTAATAGTTCCCTTTCCCGATGCTAGTTGCGCAGAGAAGCTCGTGGCATGCTACGGTGCTACGACGTGTTCCACATCCACTAGTAGAAAACCTTAACACTAGTGATTTAGGGGGAAACCGCAAGCCGGCGGCTAGATTGTCGCCGGACCTTACGTTCTAGCAGGAGAACAACCGCCACCTCCTGGCTATAACAAGCACGGGACTAATGACCATAGTAGTCCTGTCATTCGGAAGGACGAAATACTCACTCGAGGATTCTGATCGTGACCACCATGTGGCCGTGAGACAGAACAAGTTACTAACGGATAGATGTGTTAAAAAAGATGCGATAAGAACGGACTTGGTATATTTGCCTTACGATGACAGGCAAATAAGAATGAATGTCAAAACGCTGAAAAGCGTTCACATATTATAAATACTAGGTCCTATGGGAAATATAAGAGATCCTCATATTTCCGAGCCTGCCCCCAAACTTATTCTACTTGGCTTGACGGTTACAAATTTCAACTGACATCTATTCAATCCTGTGTAAACAACGCGATTGTTTTTATTGTTATCTTGGCCAACTTTTGAAATGTAACTTGAATAAATTAATGATTCGTATACAATTATTCTACTAAACAAATATTCAAATTACTTGTGCTCATTTTCAGTCACTATGCAAAGGAGGTTATGATCTCGACTCATTTTTTTACCTTCTTTTATAACAGAAAAACGAAAATACTTTATAGATGTGGTACCGGTACGTGTTTTCAAAAAGTAACTGAAAATAACAACAGTTGTGACGAAATTAGTATCCAGTGTGGTGACATAGTAACTGGCCTTTCTCTGCATTTTATTATGTTAATTTGATTTTCATTTAGAAGATATAGTTAAATTGATGTCAACCATTATAATACACCACTTACATTTCTAAGCAATCGGCCCCAGGTATTCGCCCTAGATGTTCTCCCCTAAAAACACACCAGTCGATGAGAGGCAAGATGGATGTGTGATAACCCCCCACACACATACACACACACACAAGAGGAAAGTTGCCATCAGGATTCCACTACACATAATCGTACTCCCATCCCAAATTAATTAACAAAGTTATAGCGGACTAAATGTAAATTCACTCATTAAATTTGTTGGGTTATATCCCCGCACATGTTTCAACACTATATCGCCAAAGTGTTTCCAAAACCTTTGTTGTTGCTCAAAAAACGTGATTAGTAATAATACTGCCTTTCTTTCATTACGCATATCCTACCATACAATTTGTGTGCACCCTGAAGGACGGTCGTAAGAACAGTCTGGGCTCTTCCAAAGGGAAACACCCTCTTCCTGCCGGTCCGACTTCAACACTCCCACAGACAATTTCCTCGACAATGATTTCTAATTGCCAAATTTCCACATTGGATTATAAATTAATGTCATCGAAAACCCTCAGATATATTGTATTTAAACAAGTAAAAATATACCTTAATTATATAAGACACATTTTCCACAGCAAACAAAAATTGAAGGAAACAATTATGTTTTGGTAATTATTTGTTTTTAATCTACGCTTATTACATTTAATTTCTTCGACGAAAAGTTCTTAAATGTTTATATAAATTTTTATTGCAGTAATAAATACGTACTTAAAGGAATCCCACTCATGTACTGTGATCGCACAACAGTGGGAGCGACACAAATGATGCCAAACCCAAGAAAAATCTCAAATGAATATTAATACTAGACGCACAATTTCCCAAGAAGCAAAAACAATGATTTGTGTTGATTCCAGGCCGCGATTAATTTTCCCGCTGTCGGTAATTCACGTGCGTTTAAAGTTCTTGGATATACTAGCCGTCGCTGCAAAGGTCAGCGTAATTGCGAAAGCCAGCGAGCGGATCGCCCCACCTCGCACCTGACGAGAGCACCGTCCTTGTTACCTGTCCACTTGGCCTCGATGATGTGCCCCGCTCGGGTCTTAAAAATAAGCGCCGCAACGGTGCGTGTCCAATGACCCAGCCTCCCCAACCCCACCCGGCGCGTCGCGCGACGCCCCACGCGGCGCGGCGACAAACGCAGGGGCTTCGTCATGCGGGAAGGCGGGGCCCTGAGACACTTCGGCTGCGCCGGGGGTGCGGGTGGGGAGGAGACGTTGCCGGGAACGGACGCTCGCTCACAACGCCCACGTCGTGCATGCCGTGCCTCCCGGCCCCCGCTCTCCCGCTCTCGGCGCATTCCTCGCTACCCCGTCATTGATTGACTTCGTGTTTGATTACTTCCACGTGATTGATTTCATGCTTCCGGGCGCGTCAATTGCCGTCACTAATCTCTTCCCCCGCTGGATGGTGAGATCGGTGCCGACCTACAAGTAGGAATGCGAGATTTTCTTTTATCCAGGCATCTCCCAATTATAGGACACCGCCCCAGCCGCGACAAGCTCTAAACTTTTTTATTTATTTATTTACGTCAAAAACAGTTAAAAACTGCGTGTGACGAGCTATGGGGAGAAGTGAATTTTGTGCACGTTTTCATGATTCTGCGGTCTCTATCCTAAACCATATTCTAGTCGAATTTTGAATACAGAAAAGAGAGTTTTTTTTCGAGTTTTGTTGACAAAATATTCGCTCCTATATAATAAAATATATTTTCAAAGGTAAATTAGTCATAAATTCCTGCCCTGATCCCTCATGTTCTTCATGAAAGAATAATACTTTCTGCCGCGATAATATGAAAAACGATAATTTGAATAACTATATTTCCCAATGAAATTCAGAAGACGTGCACAAATAATGAAGTTACATTTATGTCCAGAAGCAAAACAAGGGACCATCTCAGCATTTGCTCAAGGACCAGGGAAACTGGACGAAAAACCTGATCGAGATGGGGGCCATCAACCCAGAAACTGTGGTACAACATTTGTTACCGGTTCTTTAGAATTATACAGTCCAAATGATAAATAATTACATTACCTATCATTGTTAAAATTAATGCTACTTTCCTTTTGATGCTCGGTATAGTTTCGAATTGTATAGAAACAGTTATGCAGCAGAAAAGATTTTACTTGGGACTTGAACTTTTCTATCGAATTTAATCGTTTAATTCTTCTGGCAATGTGTTGTAGAGTAATGTACATGAATTGTATGTGAATTTTTTGTAGTGAGCTGTTGATACTGCCACTTGGTGAACATGATTACTACGTCGTGTGTTATACTTATAGACATCGGCGTTTGCTGAAAATATATTCCCGCCCTTAAGTAAGTCATTTTTGACAAAAACTACTGATTCGTAAATCAGGAGACAAGGTAATGGTAAAATTCCTAGATTAATAAAGAGAGACTTACAAGAATCACGTGGGTTGGATTTGCTTATTATTCGTACAATTCTTTTTTGTAATCTGAAAGTCTGGGAGCTATAAGATGTGTCATGCGTGATAGTGAAATGCGTGTGAGTGTACGTGTAAATAAGGGATGAGAATATGACAAGATCGAGGAAGGAAAGACTGGGCCGTTTTGTTAGGATTCTCCTCCGACATTCGCCTAGTGTTCATCGGAGAAACCACGGCAAACTACCGATGAGAGTAGTCGGCCGCTAGAATTCACCTCCAGACAGCGGCTGACACTGCCGCTACCCCCATGATATTCACCGCCTCCCTGTCACCTTCGCTGCCAGGTCATTCTCTTTGTTCCCTCCACCTTGCCATCTCTGGTCCTCCGACGTCCCCTCGCTCCCGTCGCCTCCGCCGCCCTATCGTCCCCCACAAAGGGAGGGAAGAGGGAACGGTCACGACGCACTTGTCAGCACGCCCACTCTGCATCCGGCTACTCCAGCGCTCCCGTCATTCCCGCAACCCATTGCTCTCCACCGGCTCGTTGCTTCCACTGCCCGATCATTGTCACCGCGATCCCGCCCAATCGCCGTGAACATTGCCCCGTCGCCACTACTGCCTCTGCCGCCCCGCACTCCCGCACTCCCCGCTCTCCCTGTACTTCTCACATTCCTCGTTCTCCCCATTCTCCCCGCACTTCTCACTCCTAGTCCTTCCCGCAGTCCCCGCACTTCTCACACTCCTGGTCCTCCCCGCTCTCCCCGCACTTTAACCTATTCCTCACCTGCCCGCTCTCCTCGCTCGTCTCACATACTCGTCCTCCCCGCTCACCCCCCGCTCTTCTCTATCCTCCGCGTCCCTCCCAGCTCTTCTCATATCCTCGTCCTCCCCGCTCTTCTCATATTCCTCGTCCTCCCCCTCTTCTCATATTCCTCTCCTCCCCGCTCTCCCCGCACTTCTGATTTCCTCACCCTCTCCCGCTCTCCCGCGACTTCTCATATTCCTCATCCTCCCCGCTCTCCCCGCACTTCTCCATCCTCGTCTTCTCATCACTTCTCACATTTCGCGTCCTCCGCCCGCTCGTCCTCTCAGCGCTCTCCTCCCACACTTCTCGTCCTCCACCCGCTCCCCGTAACACCTTGCCCTCGGAAACCTCCGCTGCTCGA
>JAHLJT010008446.1:287217122-287256971 GCA_031308135.1 Acheta domesticus | reverse complement strand
TTCCTCGTTCTCCCCATTCTCCCCCGCACTTCTCACTCCTAGTCCTTCCCTCAGTCCCCGCACTTCTCACACTCCTGGTCCTCCCCGCCTCACCGCAACTTTACATATTCCTCATCCTGCCCGCTCTCCCTCGCTCGTCTCACATTACTCGTCCTCCCCGCTCACCTCACGCTCTTCTCATATTCCCTCGTCCTCCCCGCTCTTCTCATATTCCTCGTCCTCCCCGCTCTTCTCATATTCCTCGGCCTCCCCGCTCTTTCCTCATATTCCTCGTCCTCCCGCTCTCCCCCGCACTTCTTATATTCCTCACCCTCTCCGCTCTCCCCGCCAACACTTAATTCTCATATTCCTCTCCTCCCCCTCCCCGCGCTCTCCCCATCACTACTTCTCCATTCCTCGTCTTCTCATCACTTCTCACATTTCGCGTCCTCACCCGCTCGTCCTCTCGCTCTCCCCTACACTTCTCGTCCTCCCCGCTCCCCGTAACATCCTTGCCTCGAGAACTCCGCTGCTCGATCATTCCCTTTAAACCGCCAGTCATGCTTCTCCGTCATTACCGTTGCCCGCTGCCAACCCATCTGCCCCCGCGGCGATGCCTGTCTTCGAACACCCTCTGCCCCGTGTCCTCCGAAATGCCATTTCTTTGACGCCTCATGGCTCGAACTTCACCGCCAACCCTCCTGCTTTGGTCACACCGCATTCCGCTACCCCCCGACATCCCCGCAGTCGCCCCCCCCCCGATATTCCTGGCCCCCGCCGTCGCTCTCGCCACCCTCCCAGCCACGTCGCCCCTTCGGCCTGGACCCCGTCCAACATGCGTTCTCCGAACCTGCCCACGCCTCGGCGCGCACTCTCCAACTGCGTTGCTCGCCTCCCCATTCCCCTCCCCCTCCCCTTCCACCACCCCCGCCCTGGCACGGCGAACATAGACATGAGTGCATGTCACCACACCTGGCCATCAAGACTTTCCCTCTTCTAACATTATTTTTATAGTCATTCCAAAACATCTACATTGTAATTGAGGGGCGTGTGGCAGTAACAAAATAAGCCACGCCAGACACTATAAGCCTTCTACTATTCCAAAATGTTAATATACCGATTTTTGTCGTTTATCTTGTTACTATATAGTATGTCTTGTTCATATTTATGAATAGATGTGACAAGATGAGACATTTCAACCAAAATCGAGATTCGCGAAAGCAGCAGGCTTACTGTAGCTATTGTGGCTAATCTTCCTTCTCTCCTAATCCTGTCAGTTGATTTCTACGGAAGAGCCCAGATGCTATGTATTTCTTGCTCTTCTATCATCGCAATTTCATTTGTAGAAATTACGTCTGTGTAATCGTACGGCTGACTGGTGTGATTCTGGCACATTTCTCAAAACAAACGAAAATGGCTTTCCTTTCCGCCTCATCACTGAATTTGAGAGCCGCCGACAATAGAAACGTCTTTATTTTAAGTCAGATATGGGCAACTTCTACTCGCAAATACGGTGGGTAGAAATCAGCCCCGATGGATGTCATTACGATCAACTGTGCTTCCCTACATTCCATTCCTTCTGCCAGAGTACTTGGCTGAGCGGGCTCCGCTGTTGTAGCCTATTACCTA
The DNA here is from genome assembly GCA_031308135.1 of Acheta domesticus. NCBI lineage: Eukaryota > Metazoa > Arthropoda > Insecta > Orthoptera > Gryllidae > Acheta > Acheta domesticus. Next base: position 287,255,363 of record JAHLJT010008446.1, on the reverse strand, counting down.
ATTATGTAATAGACAAAAGCATTATAATACTATTCCGCTCAGAAGTAAGGGAAAAAGTAGGTTCGTAGGTGAAGAATGAAAATAAAGGAGATTGGTGTATACATGTCCGTATAGTTAGCACACCCACTTATTCAAAAATTAAAAAAGACTATATCATAATTTTGTTCCAATTTTGAACTAATTTATACCCACCTTAAAAAATTTTCTACCAATGCAGAACATCAAAATTTACAACGTGTCCCGTGGGTGCGCTAACTTAACGTTAAGTTAGCATACCCACACAAGAAAAATGCGTTAAACCAAAAAATCAATTATACCATAATTTTGTACTAATTTTGAACTAATTTATACCCACCTTAAAAAATTTTGAACCGATGCACAACATCAAAATATACAACGTTGAAGAGTGGGTGCGCCAGGTTAACGTTAAGTTGGCAAACCCACACAAGAAAAATGCATTAAACCAAAAAAACAAATATACCACAGTGTTGTACTAATTTTGAACTAATTTATACCCACCTTAAAAAATTTTGAACCGATGCACAACATCAAAATATACAACGTTGAAGAGTGGGTGCGCCAGGTTAACGTTAAGTTGGCAAACCCACACAAGGAAAATGCGTTAAGCTAAAAAACAAATATACCACAGTTTTGTACTAGTTTTGAACTAATTTATACCCACCTTAAAAAGTTTTGAACCGATGCACAACATCAAAATATACAACGTTGAAGAGTGGGTGCGCCAGGTTAACGTTAAGTTGGCAAACCCACACAAGAAAAATGCATTAAACCAAAAAAACAAATATATCACAGTTTTGTACTAATTTTGAACTAATTTATACCCACCTTAAAAAATTTTGAACCGATGCACAACATCAAAATATACAACGTTGAAGAGTGGGTGCGCCAGGTTAACGTTAAGTTGGCAAACCCACACAAGGAAAATGCGTTAAAGCTAAAAAAACAAATATAACACAATTTTGTACTAGTTTTGAACTAATATATACCCACCTTAAAAAGTTTTGAACCGATGCACAACATCAAAATATACAACGTTGAAGAGTGGGTGCGCCAGGTTAACGTTAAGTTGGCAAACCCACACAAGAAAAATGCATTAAACCAAAAAAACAAATATACCACAGTTTTGTACTAATTTTGAACTAATTTATACCCACCTTAAAAAATTTTGAACCGATGCACAACATCAAAATATACAACGTTGAAGAGTGGGTGCGCCAGGTTAACGTTAAGTTGGCAAACCCACACAAGGAAAATGCGTTAAGCTAAAAAACAAATATAACACAATTTTGTACTAGTTTTGAACTAATTTATACCCACCTTAAAAAGTTTTGAACCGATGCACAACATGAAAATAAACAACGTTGAAGAGTGGGTGCGCCAGGTTAACGTTAAGTTGGCAAACCCACACAAGAAAAATGCATTAAACCAAAAAAACAAATATACCACAGTTTTGTACTAATTTTGAACTAATTTATACCCACCTTAAAAAATTTTGAACCGATGCACAACATCAAAATATACAACGTTGAAGAGTGGGTACGCCAGGTTAACGTTAAGTTGGCAAACCCACACAAGGAAAATGCGTTAAGCTAAAAAACAAATATAACACAATTTTGTACTAGTTTTGAACTAATTTATACCCACCTTAAAAAGTTTTGAACCGATGCACAACATGCAAAATAAACAACGTTGAAGAGTGGGTGCGCCAGGTTAACGTTAAGTTGGTATTCCCACACAAGAAAAACACATTAAACAAAAAACAAATATACCATAATTTTGTTCGAGAGCAATTACATTTCTTTATCCACCGTGTTACATTTTGAGAAATTCAAGCCCACCTTTACCATTCGAGGCATACATTTATGAATGTATTGGTTCTGATATAGACCTACATTTTAGTGGGCCTTCTATTCTATACATATGAAGTCCTCAGTAACTTGGTGGGGAAAAAATGCTTTCAAATGAAAGATATTGGACATATTTCAGAAGACATATTTGAAGAAGCTGATAAAACCATGTAAACATTAGTTCCCACGAAATGTTAAGAAAGGAATGAGAGAAAATACATGTATAAACATCGGAAAGTCAAAAAGAGTCGCAACTGATACAGAAGTTTTTCTGACGTACATTTTAGTTCGGGTAAATGCATGTGACGTTTATAAATTTTACATTTATAACATGTGAAGACCAAATGCTTTATTGTGATGATCCGTTAGTGTTAATCCGTTAGTCAGCTAGTTTCAAATCAACGTTTACTTCACGAATTTTATTTTATTTTATCACTTCACCAATTTAATTTTATTTGATGTAGTTATTAAGTAGTCTGTTATGTATATTTTTGTCGATGTTTCATGGCCGACTGGAAATATGTTGGCCACTTCTGTGTTATAATGGCGTAAATAAACGATTTTGATCCTTCTTCTGAATTCTGATTGTTAGTTATGAATTTATAATTACACGCAAGGAATTAATATAATGATAATCAATGATTCTTTACTGAATTAGAGTATACTTCACTAAACTAATATAATAAGTGGATACACTAAACGAAAGTATCTGTAGTATCTGATGTGTTCAGACGAAATTATGTTGTTTTCTTTGTTGCACTTATAATTTTATCTGAACGAGTTTCATATTTAGAAGCTGATTAATTATTTATCTGAACAACAAATTACAGTTTTTAGCGCACTGTGAGTATCTTAGAAGTACCCACATTTAATAGTTGACTAAAAAACATTTTCCGGGGATCGAAAAAATTCTATGGTGTTGTTTTTTCAAAGTTTTTGCATATGTTTCCTCATTTCATTTTTTGAGGGGGGGATTTTGTCGTTCAAGTATAATAGAATGAATGGTTTCCTTATTCTATCGAAAGTTCCAGACTTAAAGTTCAGCTTTTTGACATCGTACTCTTGTTGAATTTGTTGACTGTTGTTGTGCTATTTGGTTTCGGTTTTAAGAGTATTTTAGTTTTGCATTGCATTAATTTTCTGTACTATATTTTATATTTGTTATTTATACCATATTTCTTGTACATGTTGTAATGACATTCCCACCGTTTTTTGCTATTGCAATAGACATTTATTCATTAATAATTATAATACTTTTAATTATACATTTGATGTTTGATATCAAAACATTTATTCATTGAAAATTTCTGTTAGAATTGTGAGTGATAATTCAATTTCTTGTGCTTCATTGCATTCTTTTCATCATGACAATTAACATTTAACAGTACCAACAGTTGAATACCAAACAACATATTATTTTATGAAATGTACTTACAAAATTGTTAAGAAATAGTGAATGTAGATGAGGAATTTTGGCACGAACAGAAAAGCTGCCCTTCTCAGAAGGAAGAGAGAAAGGAGTTTCCATTGAGCTTTCTACCTGAGCATCCCCCTACCGTTTCCATCCCTCCATGCTACCTGTCGCGTACAATGCGCCTCCCCCCTACCTTCCGCTGGGCGAATGAACTCAGGGGGTTCAGGTACTGTGCCCAGGAAAAACTTCACAGAATAACGTTGATCATTTAGGAGAGCAGGCCGGCGAACAAAAGGTGGCGTTTCTCCACCCCCCCCCCCCATCGTTTACTGGATTTTCCACACGAAATTTTTAGAATCTTGACGCGACAATATCTGTTGATTGCTGTGTCTTTCGAGCATCTCAGGATATTTCAAGTATTGTTTGATTACTTACAATTCTCCACCAATGGTCTCTTAAATAGGTATATGGAAGTGAAAGGGCTTACGTAATTCCACTTTGAAAGTGGAGAAGCACGTGTGTATTAATACGTAATGTTCCTTAAATAACATTGCATGTTACTCATATTATTAACATGACTGACGCAATTTGTTCTTTGATTAATAGTGCCTGATATCGAAAGATTATAACAACTTGTAGTTTACATGCTGTTTCCAGTAAACAGGCCACATTACGTTGATGAACAAAAGATGCTGAACGATTTGATGACATACTAAAATCAGAGAATACTAACAACTTCTGAACAATGCCGTTTAGTATTATCATCTATCATGATATATTATGACAAAAGGAAATGACCCATTTTTATAAGACTTTTTGCCATTTTTCGTCGATTTCGAATAACAACTTTTATTTTTTAACTTCTTCCTTCATTTTAATGCATGTTTCGCTGATTTCATCAATTTTAATCTCATTTTTATGGTACTTGATTCAAATAATATTAACGAGCTGCTCCACAGAATTCCCGAGTAGCCAACTCAATTTCTTCGCTCACTTATTGTAATGTCAGCTGTTGTATGTGTCGCAATTCAGCGCCAATGTCGGTTCAGCCGATTAGTCGGGATAACTAACGACAGAGGTTTTCTGGTAAAGTACAGTCGAAAGCGAAACATTTAAAGTTGGGCTCACTTGAACAAATAGAAGTAGTCTCGATTACAGCAGTAATGTATTGAACAGAATGAGTTGCTCATACGAACTGTTTTTGATAACATTTTTTGCATCATTTTCTTTGGTTTTACGGTATTTTTAAAACATATTCCAAGCATTTTATTGATCATTTTTGCCAATATTTTAGGTCATGAAAATGTACACTCAATCATAACTTGGCGCACCATCTCTTAAACGTTGTATATTTTGATGTTATGCATCGGTTCAAAATTTTTTAAGGTGGGTATAAATTAGTTCAAAATTAGTACAAAATTGTGTTATATTTGTTTTTTTGGTTCAACGCATTTTTCTTGTGTGGGTTTGCCAACTTAACGTTAACCTGGCGCATCCACTCTTCATCGTTGTATATTTTGATGTTGTGCATCGGTTCAAAATTTTTTAAGGTGGGTATAAATTAGTTCAAAATTAGTACAAAATTCTGGTATATTTGTTTTTTTGGTTTAATGCATTTTTCTTGTGTGGGTTTGCCAACTTAACGTTAACCTGGCGCACCACTCTTCAACGTTGTATATTTTGATGTTGTGCATCGGTTCAAAATTTTTTAAGGTGGTATAAATTAGTTCAAAATTAGTACAAAATTGTGGTATATTTGTTTTTTTGGTTTAATGCATTTTTCTTGTGTGGGTTTGCCAACTTAACGTTAACCTGGCGCACCCACTCTTCAACGTTGTATATTTTGATGTTGTGCATCGGTTCAAAATTTTTTAAGGTGGGTATAAATTAGTTCAAAATTAGTACAAAATTGTGTTATATTTGTTTTTTTAGTTTAACGCATTTTTCTTGTGTGGGTTTGCCAACTTAACGTTAACCTGGCGCACCCACTCTTCACCGTTGTATATTTTGATGTTGTGCATCGGTTTCAAAATTTTTTAAGGTGGGTATAAATTAGTTCAAAATTAGTACAAAAATTCTGGTATATTTGTTTTTTTTGGTTTAATGCATTTTTCTTGTGTAGGTTTGCCAACTTAACGTTAACCTGGCGCACCCACTCTTCAACGTTGTATATTTTGATGTTGTGCATCGGTTCAAAATTTTTTAAGGTGGGTATAAATTAGTTCAAAATTAGTACAAAATTGTGGTATATTTGTTTTTTTGGTTTAATGCATTTTTCTTGTGTGGGTTTGCCAACTTAACGTTAACCTGGCGCACCCACTCTTCAACGTTGTATATTTTGATGTTGTGCATCGGTTCAAAATTTTTTAAGGTGGGTATAAATTAGTTCAAAATTAGTACAAAATTGTGGTATATTTGTTTTTTTGGTTTAATGCATTTTTCTTGTGTGGGTTTGCCAACTTAACGTTAACCTGGCGCACCCACTCTTCAACGTTGTATATTTTGATGTTGTGCATCGGTTCAAAATTTTTTAAGGTGGGTATAAATTAGTTCAAAATTAGTACAAAATTCTGGTATATTTGTTTTTTTGGTTTAATGCATTTTTCTCTTGTGTGGGTTTGCCAACTTAACGTTAACCTGGCGCACCCACTCTTCAACGTTGTATATTTGATGTTGTGCATCGGTTCAAAATTTTTTAAGGTGGGTATAAATTAGTTCAAAATTAGTACAAAATTGTGTTATATTTGTTTTTTTAGTTTAACGCATTTTTCTTGTGTGGGTTTGCCAACTTAACGTTAACCTGGCGCACCCACTCTTCATCGTTGTATATTTTGATGTTGTGCATCGGTTCAAAAATTTTTTAAGGTGGGTATAAATTAGTTCAAAATTAGTACAAAATTCTGGTATATTTGTTTTTTTGGTTTAATGCATTTTTCTTGTGTGGGTTTGCCAACTTAACGTTAACCTGGCGCACCCACTCTTCAACGTTGTATATTTTGATGTTGTGCATCGGTTCAAAATTTTTTAAGGTGGTATAAATTAGTTCAAAAATTAGTACAAAATTGTGGTATATTTGTTTTTTGGTTTAATGCATTTTTCTTGTGTGGGTTGCCAACTTAACGTTAACCTGGCGCACCCACTCTTCAACGTTGTATAGTTTTGATGTTGTGCATCGGTTCAAAATTTTTTAAGGTGGGTATAAATTAGTTCAAAATTAGTACAAAATTGTGTTATATTTGTTTTTTTAGTTTAACGCATTTTTCTTGTGTGGGTTTGCCAACTTAACGTTAACCTGGCGCACCCACTCTTCATCGTTGTATATTTGATGTTGTGCATCGGTTCAAAATTTTTTAAGGTGGGTATAAATTAGTTCAAAATTAGTACAAAATTCTGGTATATTTGTTTTTTTTGGTTTAATGCATTTTTCTTGTGTGGGTTTGCCAACTTAACGTTAACCTGGCGCACCCACTCTTCAACGTTGTATATTTTGATGTTGTGCATCGGTTCAAAATTTTTTAAGGTGGGTATAAATTAGTTCAAAATTAGTACAAAATTGTGGTATATTGTTTTTTTGGTTTAATGCATTTTTCTTGTGTGGGTTTGCCAACTTAACGTTAACCTGGCGCACCCACTCTTCAACGTTGTATATTTTGATGTTGTGCATCGGTTCAAAATTTTTTAAGGTGGGTATAAATTAGTTCAAAATTAGTACAAAATTGTGTTATATTTGTTTTTTTAGTTTAACGCATTTTTCTTGTGTGGGTTTGCCAACTTAACGTTAACCTGGCGCACCCACTCTTCATCGTTGTATATTTTGATGTTGTGCATCGGTTCAAAATTTTTTAAGGTGGGTATAAATTAGTTCAAAATTAGTACAAAATTGTGGTATATTTGTTTTTTTTGGTTTAACGCATTTTTCTTGTGTGGGTATGCCTAACTTAACGTTAAGTTAGCGCACCCACGGGACACGTTGTAATTTTGATGTTCTGCATTGGTAGAAAATTTTTTAAGGTGGGTATAAATTAGTTCAAAATTGGAACAAAATTATGGTATAGTCTTTTTTAATTTTTGAATAAGTGGGTGTGCTAACTATACGGACATGGTGTATACTCCATTTCACACACTTCACGTCTTGCGTGAAATAACGCTCCACTCGGACGCGAATATTCATTTCTGCCTGAGATACAAAATACTATTCTGGGAAACACATCCTGTAGCTCACATACATTTAAATTACAGAAAATAATTCCACGAATATGTAAATACACTCGACGTAGTAGTCGTATTCATCAGGTGTTAGAATCAATAACTAACTACAAAAAATTCACAAACAATACATGTTCATTATTTTACAACTCACTACCAGATGACATTAAACTATTAAAATTCGATTCACAAGTTTAAGTGCCAAGTAAAATCTTTTCTTAAGCATAACTGTTTCTGTACAATTGGAAATTATACTGAGCAAGAAGTAAAATAATATTAGTTTTAACAATGTTTTCTAATGTATTAGTTAACGCTTAGACAGTATAATTCTAAACGAACAAATACGCGTGTAATCAGTATTGTACTTCAGTTTCTGGATCAATGAACCCCATCTCAATCTTCTTTTTCGTCCAGTTTCCCTGATTCTTTGAGCAAATGCTGAGATCTGGCTGGGATGGCCAATTGTTTTGCTTCTGGACATAAATGTAGCTTCACTATCTGTACACGAATTCTTGATCTCTTTCGGGAATATAAACACTCGAATAGTTGTTTTCTGTTTCATCGCGGTAGTATGCCCAAGTTCAGGCAGTAAAATTCCTTCACTAGCTATGGATAACAGCTGATTTTAGTTTTAATAAAATAAAATAAATTAATGAAATAGTTTTTATTACACTGGGGGAATATTGTAATATAAAAAAATCTTTGCAGAAAACTCTCGTTGTTCCCTGTATTCATAATTCAGCTTAATATTTTTGAGTTAGGACAGGCATCCCAGAGCTCAAGAAATCGTGCACTTATTGCACTTCTCCTCAAAGTACGTCACACAATTTTTAAATGTTTTTAACGTTAAATAAATATATAGAACTGTTCTTCCGTTTCGAATGTAGTTAAATATCATCTCTGGTTAATTAGAGTGGCATATTTTACTGAACTAACTCCTACTATAAGAACATATTATCCTACGAAATCAAGTTTTTGCACAAAACATAACAAGAAATATGTCAGTGTTCGTATTGGGTGCCTTAACATCAATTTCCTAGCTAAAAATAGTCGAAGTAAATATAATACTGCTTTGTAAAGGGACCTGGCGTCAAATTGCTTTTACAAAGTTTGCTTTTCGGTATCGCCAGCGGTTCAAAATATAGTTAAGAAGAAAATTTCTGATGTTCAACCATGTATTTTGATAGTAGCATAATACTGTGGATACGTTGCTGGTATATCGATCTCCTAATCTATTTACTTTCTTGCGCACAAACTGAAAATAATGATTTGGAAATACTTGTTTCGTGTCCGGACATCCTTTCATCAGTGTCTTTTCTAAATGAAGAAAAATTAAAATGAAAATCACTTATTTATTTGCTTTTTAATGTGTTTTTTCTTATTTGGCCTCGACGATTTTATTTTATTTTGATATTATTTTGTTAACGGGATATGCCTTTGATATAAATGTAACGTATTTTAGCAAGGAGAAGATCAAAATGGATCTAAAACTAACTCGTATGATATTATGTGATATTTATTAACAAACTACAATTTCATTTTGCAAAACTGCAAAAACGGCACCAAGAAAATTTAACAAAAATGGCTTATTCACAAAATCCAGGAACAAGTTTCACAAATATCAACAACACAGTAGTCCTTAACCAAATATCAAAATAGTGATGCAGAGCCAAAGGTATCAGGTATCCAGAAGAATTTTCGCATTATCAGGCAAGCAAGAAAGCAATCACAATAATGCGAAAAGATTGGCAAGAACAACAGAATGTGAGAACTGTCCTCGAGCTTCTGCTTCGTCGTCGGATAAAGGCAGATGCCTTCCTTCGGTTGAATATCACGTGATTTCTCCGGTTCACCGCAGCCCTTAAGCAGTTGTCCTCTTCCCGCAAAGAGTTGGTTTTACCCTCTCCGTCTGAACTGCAGATTCTTCCATCATGACAAATGCATATGCAACAAAGAAATAAACATTATTCAATAATTGACAAATATCACAAATGTAACATTCTTTATCACATAATTCATATCACACAAAATATCCCATACTACTATCTATGAATATACATGTACACAGCAAAATGTCACGAACATGACTCTTTCGCCTTCATTTAGTTTCCTCACAAGATTTCTTTAATGATTAGTGCAAAGGTTCACTTGTGAAACTATTTAAATCATCACATGGTGCGTCTTATTCATTTTTCTCTCTTCTTTTCAATTGAGAGAAGGGCTCTTGACATATGAATCAGTCCATACCTAAAGCCTCATCGCCGGAGCATCGCGTTTAATCATCAAACATTGTTCGAAGGCGTGATTACTGGAAATGTAAAAATTTGCAGGCTGATAGAAAGAAAAAGCTAACGAAACGTCATCAAACCCATTTTACCCGCTAAATACTGTCAAACAGCACGTACAACTTCCAAATTATTATATCTTATGATGTTACATTTTGTTCTTAATTCTATTCTAGGGTAATGTAGGCAGATTTATATGTTAATTAATAATTTAATTATATTACATTAGTACTTTTATGTATTAATAATACAGGATTGCCTATGCACTAGGCATATGTACTTCGAAATTCATTTATACTATCTCTGCCTTTCGTGTAAAGAACGCTCCCTTAGATGTTTGATTCTGCAAATAAAAATTCGGGAGGGGAAACAACAGCAGTTTTAGATTAACTTCAACGACGTCATCTAAAAGTACGTACTAAAAGCATCGTCCTGAATCATACATAATAAGAAAAACTCTTATCTTTCATGTTGCAATAAATATTTCTCATTTAAAAATATAATACTATTTTTGTCATAAAACAATATTTTTATAGCTTCCTGACGGCTCCCAATGCAAATACCCCTGTTTTCACACTGTATGATCTTATCTGCGCCCTATCGTCACTTTTCGCGTAATAAAACACTCTTATATATTAGAACACATTAATATGCAGTGACAAATTCACGTCCGCTCTTTGATTAGTACAATCTATTTATTTTCCCATTTTGGCGTAGACGAAAGATGGTGAAGAAATATTCCTCTTTTGCAATTCCTATATAATGTTCCAAGGACATATTTTTTTAATAATCTTCGCGTTAATCTGTTATATATACGCAATACAAAATATTTACGGCTTTTCATTTTTGTTTTTCTTGTCGATAAACCTCCTGCTCCTTTTCTGTCTCCCAATGTCACCAAATTCCAATAGCATCCTGGATAATTTCAAAGTCTGCAGGAAGAGACATCACTTCAGGAATGAATGCTGAATACGTAATTAAACACAACAGATCGAAAGACAGGAATGTTCAGAGCATACGTTTCTAAACTGCTTTATCACCGATGCCGTCTCGAGATACAGTATTTATCTCTCGACCCACTCTAGTTCAAGTAATTCAAAAATCCACTAATATCTGGTTTTCAATACATATTTGAATATACTTATCCCCATGATCCCCATGCACTGCATGTACCTTACTGTTTTGGCCTTCTCAACCATAAATCTTCGATCAACCTTTTTAAGGACTACATCCAATTACCAATTTCAAATCTCTTCATAACTTTTTGAACATCGCCTCTCCACCTAACTGTGATACAGGTATAGGCTCGTCGCGGAACTCCTATGCTGTTTGTCTTTATTAGTCCTGGCGACCGTGGTGTGGTGTATCTCCTAATAATATTCAGTTATGACACTGGGAAATCGACATCAAATTCAATTCTGAAATTAAACAGAAGGAAATGCAGTTTACGATTTCAAGAGCGCAATGAATGGAAACAAATTATAAGCGTTTTTGTTTAAAACTATAAACATTAAACTTTGATCCACTTTTCCATGTAACTTTCCCTTAAACTCTCTATTTTATTTTATTTCATTTCATGACACAAAGTCTCTCGTGCATGCAAGGAGGTTTTTTGCCGCATCACTCCAAATAAATTACTATTATTAAACACAAAATCATTTAATAGCTACTAATAATGTTATATATTGAAGGAACGATATAAAAGTATTTTCCACAACCAAGAGTATTAATATATTACACCCTGAGCATACAACCAGCAGTTTATATCACTGCACTAGTCATGTGCTCCGAATGCAAATTAACCGCACTGCTTGGAAACACAAATAAGGTGAATTCTCCGAAACATGTACGGCACGCATCATTGCCTACAGAATGTTCTTTGTGGAAAATTTCATTCAACATCCAACAGCACAACTCTTTTAGTCTTGGCTTCCCAACTCTCCCACTACCTATCTAGAGCTGAAATGCGGTCCACCGCTTTCTAATAGCAAACCTGTGTAACCCTCTCATGTTACTTTGATTTCGATCACCTATCTTTCTTTTTGGGCGATGCAGACATTCTGAGGATGAAACATTGATAATTCGGAATGTGGAGTCTCATACTGAAAGTTGTAATTGTTATGGAATCTATTTATTTATTTAACGTCAAAACCGTTAAAATTTGTCAGTGAAGTACTATGGGGAGAAGTAACAACCATTGGAAAATTCCTTTCAATTTTTGAATGTATACGAAGGATAGGTGAAGAGAAAGAAATAATTAGACCACAATACCAAACTAATAATTTACTAAAACAATAAGACCAAAAACGTGTACTTGAGAAGGCTATCCCTATTCACATCTTCTTTCAAATGGATCTACAAAAGTAATTGTTACAAGATTACACGAAAGAAGTGAATTTAGGGTCGAAGGTTAGTAATTTTTCTACTTTTCATTCCTTGTATTCTTGTATAATTTTTTAAAATATAATACTGCTTTAATATGTATTCACTGAGAATGGGAAAAATGTTCCTCCCGAAAACATGTTTTGAAAAAACGTTTTAAATAAAATTTTCAAAACGTTTAAATTACTGATGTTTTATAATTTTGTTTACTAATCGACTATTATGAATTAATACCGTAAGAATCTCAGCTGTCTCAACTGATTCCATATCTTATAGAATTTCAATAAATGTTTGCTGCCTCTGCTAATAGGAAAAATGTAACAATAAAAAAACATATAAAACAAAACTTCCTTTCAACGTATGACAATAGACCGGATTTTTATGTAATTACTTAGTTATTGTCTTTATATGTTCAGGTCTCAAAATTTTGCTCTTGGCGAATCAGGACAATCCTAACACCATTTGCAAATTTTTCGTTATATATTGTATATTGTATCGTTATATACTTATTGTATTGTATCGTTAATACGATATATACGTATCGTATTGAATCGTTATATACATATTTGTGCTTTTTACATATTTTACATATGTTGCTTCTATTTACATATTTTCAATTGTTTTATTATTCTACCAATTTTCTTGAAATTTTTTTCACAAAAAGTATTTACAATTTTCAAAAAAATTTTTTACTTCAGAAATAGTAATTTTTTCTTAAAACATATTTCGAATTTGCATGCTGATGATCGCGAAGTGCCTATTTGAAGACATGATCAGATGCATGCGGTCTGTCTGCCTAATCTCATCTGCACTGCAAGTATAAGGTTCGTATGTTGTGACAAGAGCATGTGCGCTGTGAGAAAAGTTTCTTTAGATGTGGAAAGTATTAGTGACGTTTCTGTTTCTTCATTGAAACCAATTTACGAGAGATTGATTGTTGCAGACGTGAAAATATTACAATGACAATGCTACAGTGATTGTCTGTCATTGCGTTTACACGTTTGTACAATGGCTACTCACTGCTCTCAAGCATAAAAGTATACTCTTTAAAAAAATTAAGTTCCGTAGGAAAGCAATATTTAGTTTTAAATTTGGTTTAATAAATAGTTTATTAATGGAATTTCTAATTGTGAAAATTTTTTTTGTTTGTTTTTAAATTTTCGATAAATAAGAAGTATTTTGATATTACATATATCCCTTTTTACTATCAGTTATATATTCATATCGTTTTCGTTACATATTTCTGTACATATTTTGCCGTTTGATACTACATTTTTTCCGGACTCTACTTATGACCATTCGCCTGAGAGATGCCACGGGCCACTTGGGTGCCGGGCGCCTCGCTGCCTGTACCCGCCCTGCTCTTGCGTCAGACTCCGTCGGCTGACAGTACTGGGACGCTCACTCACTTTCGATCAGCTACCGTTATGAACGGGGAAAGCTGCGCCATAGCTTAAGGCTCTTCTTGAAATAGTCGAGCCTAACTGTAGCTCAGCCCGTCCGTCATCCCGTCGTCTGTTCATCCGCCTCCTTGTTCATTTTTTTCTAATTTTTAATGTTTCTCCGACCGCTCTTGATCCACTTGCTTCTCCCTCCATACCTTTTTTTCATCAACCCTTTTCCTTGTTCCTCCGAGTCTCCTTCCGTTCATTTCTAACACCTTTCGTTTCCATTCCCCTTCGTGTCTCCATGTTTTCCGTTCATCCGATTTTTTGCCCTTCGTTAGTTTTCTCGTCTCTCTCGAGAAAATGATCTCTTAATGTTCAATGTTTTCATTATGATTGTTACGTACAGTTACGCTGAGGGTAAGAAAGTTGAGGAAATGTCAACTTATCTCCAATATATTATTAATAGTGGTATTGTTACTGAATTAAATTGCCGATGGTCGTCTAGTAACCCACAAATATTGATACGTACTTTTATTATGTTTGCTTCTATTACATTTCAAAGAAAGCGTTTCAGAGACGTTATGGGGGTAATAGTACTGGCCAAGCAGAAATTGATTAAATTAATTGTTTCAAAATAGCTGAAAGACAAAGTATTTTTAATAAGTAGTGCTCAATAGATTTAATTTATTAAACCGATCCTCCGTTAATAAGAATGTTAATTTATAATATTCTTAATGGTTTATCTCAACATTCAATACAACTTCCATAAAAAACTTATAGCACTGATTCTTTAAAACCAATGCATTGGCTGGATCAATTCAAGATAGTTGCAGTTGATTACAATCCCGTCCACTTAAATCATATTTTCAAAGTTTCGTGAAGTAATTTTGTTTTCAATGTGATATTTTTTGCTTATGTTTGAGAAAAATGAACCAAAAAGATTTCTATTTCCAGTTTTTTGTCTAAAATTTTGGTAGATTCGGTTTAAACGGCCTTTTTTTGTTAGTTATCCGGTATTTACGAATGTGCAAAAATGAGCATTTACGAAATTGCCCCAGAGAAAAATTACGGTTATTCACACGACCATGTTTTATTACAGATATGAATCTCTATTAATAGTAGTTGATTTCCATCTTTTTGACGTAAATTTTGTTCGAACCTTGATAAAAAATACTCATTTACGGGAATCTCTTCAGAACAGTTTCTGTAATCTTTAACATAGGACTTACGGGCGATTACAGTAGATTTCACTTAACTACACTAGCACGGACTTTCCCATTTAAGCATCAGTTTCCAACCACTTAAGATGACACAGGAATCAGTTAGAACAAGTATTGAACGAATTATAATTTTTTTTATATTTCCACGTTTTCCGTTGTTATATTCTTAGAGACTTGTGCTGAGGCTTGTGTCCAGGTAAAGAAGTAGAAAATATTGTTGGTTTATTATATAATATTATAGTACATTCATAAAACAAACTACTAATACAAAAGGTTTTAAACCATCTAATAAGGGTCGTCCCTGTTCATATTCTTCAAGTAATAAAACAGAAAAATTACAGAGAATTGTCCAAAACGCTGTGTACGCAGCTGATATTCATAACAACGTAACATCACTTCGGCTTAGAATTTAATGAGTTTCATTAAAGAGGTTTGTCTCTCTACAATGCCTTAGTTACAATGGTTAACAGTAATCGTGTATTACTAAACATGACTATGTTTACTATTGGGAAGGAAGTGTGAGCGGGAAAGGACATATGAATCCAGAGATTAAGTAAGATCAATTTGAAGGAATGAACTTGGATTTGAATTTGAACTTGAATTTGTTTAAAAGGGCCTTTGAAATCACTCGAAATGTATTTCACAATTTTTATTAAGATCTATTATCTACAATCAACATCAATCTCACAATGAAAATAACATTTGCACTATGAAAATACCATCTCTTATATATATATTTAAAGAGACATCGTACGACTCACACGAAGTCAACATGTTTGTATGAAGTAGAACACCATGGCGCCAACTAAGTAGGAAGTTTCAATGCCCTGAGCTAGATATAGACAGAAGCTCCGAAAAGACAGAGTGCCTCACTTTAAGATCATGAAGAGTACAAACAGGAAACGACATTTTCACTGCTAAAATTGGCTCGTTCACGTCACACAAGCCTTCTTTCAAGGTACAATGAAATTATCATAAACGATTATTGGATGATACGGTATTAATCCCGATTTTCATGCGAATATTAATACATATCAATATATACGTATACTGTGTATAACAAAAGCACTGCAGCAGACGAAATACTTGAGCTATCTGACGACGTGCATAAGCCCACAAAATAACTCATTCTTACGAGTACACTGCAAAACCCTCTGTCATGGAAAACATGTATGCAATGGACAACGTCTCATGGAATACGATACACTATATTATTCAGCAGCCCTATATTTTTGCACACTCTCTACGCCGATCACACTCCAAAGAGATCCCAAATGAAAGGGTTTGCATTGTAATAGATTTCTCTACCGTATTCTATACTGCGATTTCTCAAACTTTGCCCCTCAAGGCCTATCTTCGCGATGAAAAATCACACGGCATTTCGCGTCTTTCTCGGTCTTGCCGGTAGAAGACGCATGATCGCAAGCACGGCTTGATACGGTCGCGATCATGCGAAATCTAGCGGAACGACTGCAAAAGATGCGAAATACCGTGATATATTCCATCGCGAAGATGGCATTTGAGTGGCCTTGAGGGGCAAAGTTGGAAAAATCGCAGTATAATGCATGGTTCGGAATCGAAGTAACGTGCGCTAAGTACAAAGGAACGTTCCGCCCACGCGCATCCCCCTCCTCCCGGCAGCCTGCTGCGTCGCTCCCCGCCGCCATTCGCCACCACCACCGCCACCGCCAGCGCGCCGAACAGAAATAGAGGCGCGACTCCCCTGCATCGCTGGTATATCCCCGGCCTCACGACGTCTGTGGCGGTGGTGGTGGTGGTGGTGGTGGTGGTGGTAGAGGTGGCGGCGACGCGAACAAATCCGGCGGGACGAAGTGCGGGCTGCCGGAGTCGCCTTGCACGTGCGGGCGATGTGCCGGCGGCGCGGCGGGGGCGGATGCGGGGGTGGGGGCGGGGGCGGGCATCACGCTGCCTGCGGCGCCGACGCACCCGCCGCCGCCGCCGCCTTCGCACGTACGCGAACCTTCGACGCGAAAGATGGCGTTCGTAAATAACATGCGGAAGTTGTGCGACGTCGATGAATCTCCATCACGCTCCGCCACCTTCGTTTTGTTTTCGTTGGCGAACATACCCAAATTTGGTGCAGCGTTTGTTTTCTCTGACGGCAGTTGTTCTACTATCTCGTTTTGAACCTTTCGCAATATCCCGTGACAATTCTCCGGTTAAAAGAAGTTTGCGGGTGACACTTGTAAGACGCCATGGCGTTTCCGTGGAAACTACCAATCGTAGTTTCTCACTGGCGCCGTGGCAACCGTTCCAAAACAGAGAATGATTGTAATATAAATGCGAATGCGAAGTTTTCTAGATATGTATGAGTAAACTCCGTGCAATTTTCTTCTTCTGTAAACGTATAAATTATGTTATTTCAAGGTTCTTTTTGCATAAAATTGTAGGTATTGTAATTGCCCAAAGATTCTACGGCTTGGCCACTGGTAACCATTTAAATGTAATTATGTTAACAAATATCATATAAAATTATTAGTAACAAGATCGACACACCAGCATACACCAACTGTTGAATTGTCAAAATAAGAATAATTGACACCGCACAATACTGTACAAGACAGAAAAAAAATGTGAATTTAATTTTTTTAAATGCATTTAATTTTATGTATTGGATTTGGTACAAAAAGTTTAGTATAAGAACAAGCAAAGGCACTGGTTGTTTACACAGGATATGTTGTTTTACCTAAGCTTTTATTGGAATGTCTACTACAATTACAGTAAGTATTATATCTGTATCTAGTTCTAACTGAATTACGTTTTTGAACATCCATGACATCCGCTGAGTTGATGTATAAATTTCTGCTGGCAGAGCATGAAGAGATACAGGAGATCATGCACATGATAAGTACATTTACTTATTTCCACAAAATGTTATTTCAGTCTAATGAACATATAAGTACTACATTCAATGTGAACAACTTTTTAAAACAATTCATTATTTCTGTCATTGATGAAGGGTTCCGGCATGAAACATGAACCCACACAAAAACACATTCGAGATAAATAAGTGAACATTTTGATTAAATGGGTTTAAGTGGGTAACATAAAAATGACAGGTAAGTCAATATGCAAGCCGTAAAGTAAACTATTTCAGCATCACAGTGCATGAATTGGATAACAGGAGCCAAAATTATAGTACCGCAAAAAGAACAATGTACATGGCTATTATTTACACTCCGTTAATGGTGAACAGAGCAACATCCTGCGAGTACTCGAGTCGTATTTTGGGGTTGGTTAACCTGCGAACGTGAGGCGAGCAGAGGGGCAACTCTTCCCCCGCGGTGGGCATGGAGGCGCGGGCTTGCGACTCCGTTCTGTGTGCCGAGGCCGCGGACGCCGTGGGCGTTGCGGGGCGGGGGGCGTGGCGTGGGCGGAGCGGGGGGGGTGCGGGGGAGAGAGAGGCGCATCTGGGCTGCAGCCGCTGGCGGAGGCGGAGGACTGCTTGGACAGCCGAGATCGTGTTTCAGTCTTGGAATGTATAGCTGGATTTCAGTCTTCGGCGACACTTCGCTCTCTTCTTACAAATCGCGTACTGTATGAAAATATTCTACAAGGCACGGCATCCCGGGTGGGCGGGCGGAACTTAGGGAATTCCCCTCTTTTAAAAGACACGTATTTTGTAAACAAATAAGACATTTGAATAATAAAATGATGGAAAAAATTGAAAGTAGGCAATTTAAATATTGTGCAATATATAACGAATGTTTGTGATAAGCTGATTAGAAATTGACATAATTATATGGCTTTAAATTTGATTTTTCTTTTCCCTTCCCGCAACATAATTCTGGGTAACTGCTTCTTGTAGTCGTATTTCAATGATTTTAAAGAAATTTATTGATGAAGAAGCTGTTAAATAGTTTGTACAATTGCCACTTGAAACAACAGTACTTTTTTGATATTTTGTTGAAGCATTTATGCACGGAGTAGTTACAAGAATAGGCATTGAGAGAAAGAATAGAATGATGCGCTTTAAAATAACTTGAAAACGGTATTTTAATCTTGAAACTTTCAATTCTCTAAACAGTTTGTCTAAGATCGAAACACACTGGTCATAAAAATTATCTAGAATGTGAGCAGGTACTTTCAGTAAACACAACACAGACAGATATAACTTTTAAAGACAGTAATTGTTGACGTTCAAGTAGCAATTTAAAAAGTATATTTTTAAGTATGCTCAATTAAAACATAATCTCCCTCAGATGTTTTTCCTCCATATAATTTTTTTCTTTGTAAATAGACACACGCAATGATTTCCATTTCCTTCGGAAGTAGGAGGAATCGGAATGCTAATGAGTGCTCTTTTTGCTCTGTCACTCTTTCCCTCGCCCCCTTCTCTCCGTCTTTATTCCTCTCCCTCTTTCAGCCTCTGCGCGAGACCGTTGAGCGACTCCGCAACGTGTTCAGCGGCACTTTGCCCACCTGTCGCAGAATATCTTTGGATCTGGGGAGGGGCCAGAACCCCTCGCTGCCCTAAAGGAATTCATTGGGGAAACGACGCCTGCTCCGAGATTGTGCTCTGTTGTGAAGATTGTCACTTGTCACTCGCTCGAAAGAATAATATTGACAATAAATTAACGGTGACAGGGACAAAATATATTTCCTATGTTTCGTGAAACTCACAACCACGTCAGTTTCGTGACCACAAAAAATCGTCACGGATGAAAATTCTTGAAATTCTGCATATTTTCAACGTTCAAATCTGTTGTTTTCCTCCGCGTTTAATACGTTAGCCGTTTCACCGATTGAATCCATTCTTACAATATATATTCTGTCTCTTTGGATACTTTCGGACTTTTCTGGTTTTGTTTCTTTCGCTCATGTCATTTAGCACCCGAAACACAACGCTTCCAATGCATTTTAACATACATTCATTGTTATTGTCAACTGCACTTAATCCTATTTAGCACCCATACGGCAATAAATAACGCATTTATCGAATGCATTCTGAAGTACACACAATAAAAATAAGTTTTCTGTTGAGGAAGCCCTATCACCTCTACTCTGCAATTGCGGACCAAAAAAACTGGGAAACGCAAATCATTTCTCTTGCAATCGACGCACGCGGCCGCTCCCTTAAAAGCCGTTGAGGAGGCGGCGGTCCACGTGGCGAGAGCTGCTTCGGAAGACTGCAGCGAAAGGGGGGGCGGGGCGGAGGCCGTTGCGGGGGCGGGGCGGAGGCGGGGGCGGGGACGAGGTGACGGAGGAGGCGAGGCAGCACGGGAAGGCCGCCGCCGCCGTCGTCGTCGCCTCCGACGCCGACGCACCCTCGTCGGCGATCCACTTATTCCCGCTGCCCGCCGCCCCCGCCCCTCTTCCGCCCCGCCCCGCCCCGTCCCTCCCCGTCCCGCCCCGTCGAGGGGGGGGGGCTCTTGAAGCGGCGCCAGCGCCGATTCTGCTGCTGCTGCCCGCACGCGTCACGCCGAGTAATTGTACACGAGTAAAAATATAGAACTCTATGCTTTCCTTAACTCTGCGTCTCCTCGGGCGTTGGAAAAATATCGCTATTGATAGCCAAGGCAGTGCGAGGCTACCGAAGGCACGGAGCGCAAAGGCTGCAGGAGAGCGAGTGGCCCTTCGCTGGACGGCGGCGTTGGCGTGGGTGGCGTTCGCGTGGGCGGTGGCGGCGGTGGCGTCGCGACGCCTGCCACGGCTCGACCTGGCGGCGGCCAGCGGCGCTCAGGCCTTCTTGGCGGCGTCCGCCGACGTCGTTGGCGTCGGAGTGGCTCGCCTGCAGCGCGAACAGCACCCGCGTCGTGCACGGCGGCGAACAGCTGCGCGTCGGGGAACTTCCAGAAGAAGTCGCAGTTCACCATTCGCTCGTACACTTGCGCTGCAAAGGAAGAGGCACGCGGTCAGCGGCGTGATTGATCTCTTGGGGATACGGACTAAACAATAGGACAGGTGTCTCAGAATAAATGTTATAAACTTGTAGAACAAGTAGGGGATTCGAAGACGATCACTTTTTGCCAATTAACATGTGGCGAGGGATCTTGTATAACGATCTTGTATGAGACATTCGCCCCCAATTAGTAAGCGTCTCGTCTTGTGCTGGTGTTTGGCAGGGACAAATATCTCTTTGAGTGAGTCAGAATATGGACTATTTGCCAAGCCCCTATGGACGACGAGTTGACTACCAATTAGGGGCCAATGTCACATGTGGACCTTCGTGGTCTGATATTTCCCACCACATGCCCATTGTCAGAAGATTGTCTTCTTCGACCTTTTATATGCCCCACTAGTGTCTAACATTTATTCTGAGACACTCTTGATACCTTATGCCAAACCTTAGGTTTGCATGGCCAATGGCATGTTCATTAAAAGTTTATGCAAAATCGTCATAAATGAAAAATATTTCTTATATTTCGTTCGATGCGACATCCTTTACTTTATATGTATACATGTCAAATTAGGTTACAAAATAAAAATGTGGTTGCGAGAATTTCAACCTATTTCTCGTTGAGGTGAAGGCAAAGGCAATTCATTGAGCAATGTGTTTGCGCTCAGTTGTCGAGTGGCGGTGCTTCATGGGCTAGACAGCAAATGCTTTGATGAAATTAGAGGGGAAACGTTATGCTGAAAACAAATAGCAAGAGTGAAAACAAATAGCATCTACCTAAACGTTCAGAGCCATGATCTTGAGGCGCACATACATTTCACTGGTTTAACACATTTTTTTAAGTATGTTTATAACTGACAAAAAGCTGAATAGCAAAAATTATATTGACAACCTGAAAAATTCACTCACTATTAGTGAAACACCACAAAACATTTTAGTTACGAAGACTTTAATGAACATGTTTTCTGGCTACGAACAGCTTGAAATCTCTCAGAGAGTTAAGGAATGGTATCCACAACCCTGACGCTCAACGTACCGAGCAACAAATTGCGAAACCAAAATTATCCAATTTCCAGTTAAGCGTCAAAAGTTTGTAGGAGTAAGACAAGAATGCTAGAAAAAGTCGTGAGCGGTCCCATAGCTGTGACCCATAACACCGATTGACCCATAACACCGTTGACCCATAATACCGATTCTGTGTATTTTACTTTTAATATATATTTCAATTTACTGCTTACAATATATAGAGTTAGTCAATAAAAATGTCCATCGCGAATATTTTCGGAAGGGGACAAGATATTGAGATGAATTTTTCACCAAACGATTCAGAATAAGGGGATCATTAGTTGAAATTATTTGCTTTTTTATAGCATTTTTTATTTTAGATATATTGTACCAACTTCGTATTTTTTAATGGAACTCTATAGGTCTTTTACAAGAATGGATAGTTCTTGAGAAGACAAATTCTTCAATTCCATATACTTGGCATTGGTTGAATAATTAACAGTACAAAAGAGAATGGAATCCGGCGTCATACGAAATGCAGGTTCTTGTAATTTTGTGGCGCGCCGCCGGGGTAGCTTAGCGTTTTCCAAGCCGCAATACGCAAGGCAGTGTTGCGACCTTGAAGACCAAATAAGTAGAATTTCCCTTTGGAATTTCTTGTTTCAATGCCAAATTATTTTTCGAAGCATGAAGAATTGCGGTCTAAATATATTCAACTTCTGTATTCCTTCTCCCATGAAATACAAAACGCATCACACCAAACAACACTCTATTATTAACCCATAAATTCTCTATTATTAACGCTCCCCTTGGAGAGTTCTGCTAATGAAGAGAGGAAACCCTCTACGAATATAAATGTCATGTACGTGACATAAATGTCCCCTTTCTATATCCGAGGGTAAGTTCGCACCTCGTACGGCCTTGTCGCGAGAAGTTGGGTCTTTCTAACAAGGGGATATAAACGACTCAGTTGGAGAATTCAAGAAACGACTGTAAGGTTACTGATCCTTAACATGGTTGAGATGTGTGCCTTTGACCCGCCCTGACGCCCGAAATCGGCTTCTTGATATGCAGCTGCCTAGAACCTAGAGTTCTGAAGAGAAACTGCATTAGTATGAAATGTTGCACACAAAAGGGTCCAGCAATGCAGATTTCTTCATAGTGGAGCACACACAGATATCTTTTTTTCAGTTGTGATGAATTAAAAATTTTAAAAATAATTAAAACCTTTTTAAAACATACTACTTTTATATCCTAATTTATTTATTCAATTGATGATGCCACACAATGAATTGGATGATTTTTTTTTCCACTTGCACCTCCTGAGCTCATAGAAAACCATCCAAGGTCTTTTACAATATGTATCTGCATTCACAAAATCATAACAAACTGCTACTAAGCTCTTAATGATTATCAATAACTTTACAATTCATTTTCTAGTTTTCCAGATTAAATTACTAGTTATTTCTTAGCAAGATGCTAAAATACAAACGTCTCTCATTCCATCCATTGACTACATGAAAATGTAGTCAATAAATCAACATGAGCTGTTAGAAATAAAAGAAAGCATCACACAAGGAACAAAATAGAAAGTAAACAATAAAAATTCAAGACATATTGGTAGAATTTCTTTGCATAATTTAAAATATAAGTGATTTATATGCAGCAAAAAGGCAAAATTATTAGATAAGGGTCATTGAGTTCTTAGTTATAATGAAAGTAAAAATGCACTTCTTCATTTCTGGCAATTGGGTTTAAGAAGGAATGATGGATGACAAAGACATGAATTTCTTTTTATGCAACTACCTTACAACTAGAGCTGGGAAGTTCATGCATCTATCTTATACTTTTACCTCAGAAAATAAATCAGTTGATACTAAACTAGATTCTCAGAATAAAGGTGTATTTCCTGCAACTGAGTTAATTCAAAAGAAACAATTGCAACATTTCGGCTCGTAAGAATATAAAATAGTCAATTCTTACTTTTAACATACAAATTATACTCAGACCAGTTATACAATAAATGAAAACTGCAGCTTGACTTACCAGAACATTCTGCCAAACATAATACTATGCCCTTCACTTTGAAATCTTCATAGATCGTTTCCATCCCCTTCAACGAAGAAGGATCCACAAAACAGACTGATGACATGTCCAAAATAAGGAATTGAATCTAAACACAAGAAATAAAATTGTTTTACTATATTTAAGACAATTACCTGAAACATGCGGGTTCATATTATGTTTTAATAACACATAAAACTGCATAAAAGCAACTGGAATTTTTTCACATGCAAGCATGATCATGATACTTCTTGCAACACAGGGCTGCAATATTTATTTCTCACTTCAAACAATTGGAAATCTTGAAGAAATGGAAATAACTGAGTCATTCAAGTGCAAAAAATGGTAACTGACATTTCATGTTTGCAAGGAAATGCAACAAGAACCACCAGTTTTAAACATACTGAGACATAAGCCATTACATACACAGTACCATAAGAGAAAAATCACTACCATTTCTTCCCCATTCTTGAAATTATTTGGAATAAGACACAACTTCTTCCTCTCCTTCATAAAAGGCTTTGTCCAAAATTTGGATACGTACTATTCTTTTGAAGTCAGGACACCACAAATACTCTTTGTTTACCATTTGTTTTCCTAACAATTAAATTATATTCCCATATGTGCAGACATTGAAAGAAAACTTGCAGTCTGGCCTTGTGAGAGGTGCCTATGGTTGCTGCACACACTGACTGAATTCTTGTACTCTGTGCATCACATCTTACAATACAGCTGATGATTTATGACAGCAAGGCTCCAAGGTCATTAAGTATTTGCTATTCATGTGCGTTGTTATGGAACAACAACTTTTTTGATATACATGGTATGTAAAAAACTGCAGAAATATGTATTCATATGTACTACTCATACAATTATTGAAATATTCTTTAAGACTATTTTTAATAACCAGTAATTAATTCCACAAACCCTACAATGGAATGGTGTAACATTTTTAAATTACTCTTTATAGAAAACACTCTAGAAATGACCATTATCAACAGGAGATACAATCTTTACAATCCAATTAAAAATAAAGCTCTTATACGTACATCTGATCTGTAAGATACTCCATAGAGTTCTGTAAATCAAATTTTTTACCAAAATAATATTTATTATACTTAGATGTTTCTGTAGTGGCCGATGACATTAGGTTATTGTTGCACCTTCTGCCTTATCAAATGAATCTTTTTAACAGTGATAAGCAAATTTCTAAGGCCACAAGCTCTGTTGAGAAGGACGTTCACAAATTAATTGAAAAGATTTATTTTATAAGGCAGGAGGTGTAACAATGACCTAATATCATTGGCCACTATAGAAAAATCAAAGTATACACTTTCAATTTCAGTATGTTTTAGCTGAGTTCTGCAGGTAAGTTATAAAGCATATTCTTCTGTATGCATTTATCTTCTCAAATTTCTTAAAATAATATGAACTATAAGAATAAAAACTATTCATTTGTTACAAAAGTGTAATAAAATTTCAATAAATTTTACAATTTTTTTTGAAGTTTGTTTAAACTTGAAAATAACAAGTAATTCATTAATATCACAAGAGATACTCATTTAAATCATTTAATTCTTAAGTCCAAGAGTAAAAAATTATGTTTGAAAAATACCTTCACTAAGATTTCATTTACTCTATCAGGATTATACTTCAATTATTGCATAACTTTCAAAACATCAATGTCAGTACTAAAACATACTAAGGAGCTCTATTCTCTGCAAAAGTTTTCTTCTGAGCTATCAGCCTCCCACCTTTCATTCCTTTTTGTTATCATTATTATGATCTGCACAAGATAGTACCTCTAGTATTATTAACAGGAACAATTTTGATATCTGGAATGTACAGAGCACAACTTTGTATCTGATTCTCTAATTCATCTGTCCCACACATATTCATGAAGAAAACTATTGAGACTTTTCTTTACAAAGACATTTAAATATTTGTACGTATATACCTACAAAAGTCCAGAATTGAAACACAAATTAATGAATCTTAATCAACATTTTTGAGAGATTCCTTGGAGTGATGTAGAGAACAGCAAAACAAAATATAAGTTAGCAGAAATGGTTTTATAGTTTTTCCAATTTTTGTTTTGACAGCTTACAATGACTGTACATTCCTTTGTGGAAAAAGATGTGACAAACAATTTAAGTTTTTCGTGTCACAATAGGCAGTATGCACAATGTCACTTTTTCAAGATGTTTTGTTCTTAATTTGAGATTTTCGTCTTCATGATGTGTTTCCAACCTCCTGCATTTAGAATAAGCAGGAGGGTGATAAAATTTTGATTTTAGAAAATTTACGATATTTAGTTGACTCATAACTTGTTCTGAGAAAACAAAATCATTTTTTTCCTTTTCTAGTTGTAAAATGAAAACAGGTGTCAATAATTAGTGTATTTCTGTAAAAGATTAGGGGTTTTGGAAGATATTTGGTTGTGTTCTCAGTTGTGATCATTTGTACTATCATACTGAAAAAACTCATTTCTCACTGGAATGTGGATTAGAAAGTTCTTTCCTACACATTTATTTTCAGCGTTCAAAGTATTTATTCCAGTTAGTGTCAAAATTACACATTCCTGTTGTAAGTCATAAAATAAATTTAAAAAATGTAAAAAATTCAAAAAGACTTCACACTTTCCAAATACCCCAAAAATGTGTATGATGTGTATATCAAAAAGATCTCAAACAAATTAGAATTATCCTAAATTCGCAGCAGAAACATCTGCTTTGTGCAGTTTTAAACCAAGCTGTATACTGCTGCTGCCACTACTACTAGTAATTAACAAACAAACATAAATCACGGAGAATTTTAATTTAAATAAATTTGTTATACCTAAGTAATTATTAAGTAGTGTCTCTTTACCTTCACATCTCCCATTTATTCTATTATGTAATAAATCAAAACCATTTATCAGCTAAAAACTAACCAAATTAGAATTGGGAAATAAAAGGAAGTCATTTTCATATTTACTTTCTTGAATGTAATGTGTTCAATTGTATTCTACATTCGTTAACTAAAACATTCTTTTGTAGCCCTCTATCCTCTCCCCAAAACACTGAAGTTTTTCTTCTGAAGTGTTGATAAGGGGTGAAAGGACAAACACATATAACTATGTCCGAGGCGGGACTCAACCCCGCAACCCCATGATCCAAGACCACTATGCACTACTGCTTCAGCGATCTCAGCCACGAGGCCAACTCTGAAGTTTTTCTTCATGCAATACTATTCATGTATCAACAATATGACTACAAAAGTGATTGCATGACAATGAATTTTTTCACCTCTCACGCAACAATGTGGTCTTATCCAGGAGGTGCTTCTTCAATGCATTTATACCATAAAAATGTAGAATTTTCTCGGTTTCCAGAATTTGTTACCTATTTGATTTAAAGTGATAATCTCTTCATACAATTCAAATGAAAATTAAAATTCAGTTTTTTAAACTCTGGCTTAAACAAGAATTTTGAAAGGATGAGCTCTTCTTTGCTGATTTATCATTCAAAAGTGACATCAAATCAATCCATTCAGTTTAGAAATGATCTCAGTTTGGTGTCTTCTTGTTGATTTA
Organism: Acheta domesticus; assembly: GCA_031308135.1. Lineage (NCBI taxonomy): Eukaryota > Metazoa > Arthropoda > Insecta > Orthoptera > Gryllidae > Acheta > Acheta domesticus. Next base: position 287,228,097 of record JAHLJT010008446.1, on the reverse strand, counting down.
ACTCTATTTTTACTTAACCACCATATCCATTCATTTTCATTAATTTTTTTTCTCTATTTCCTCGGATATTTTTTTCATCTGCTAAAGAGAGTAAAGGGACATGATAGTGAAAATGACCCTGGAGGGTTAATGCTTTTCTGGGCTAATACACCTGTTAAAAACAATAAAAAATCTGGATTTTCACCTTCACTTTATAGCTCTTTTGACCTATAGAATGAAAAGAAAAGCTTTTTTGCTGTTTATCGATTTTTTTTTTTATCAATCAGAAAATAATATTATTAATTGATTGGTGAATCTTCATTGCAATTTAAACACTTCAGCAAGTCTCTATGATTTTATCAGAACTTTTCCAAGATTCCTAAGCCTAAAAAGTTCCATTAAAAAGCTAAAATCATATTCAAAAATTTTCAAAAAGTGGGAAAAACATGGACAGACAAATGTTAAAAGTTCAGCTAAATAGATAACTTAAGCACTGCCAATTTCTAATCAATACCCACAAACATTGCATTTTTATTGAGTTATCTGCACCTGACATTTCAAAAGAAATGAATATATTCTTTTCCTTTACAACAAATGTGTCTTAGTGACATGTGTGAGTAACTTTAGTGTTAGTGTGTCTGAGTGACTTAGAATAATGTTCACAACATCATCAACAAAAATCCAATATTTTGAGGATGTTCAAGCTGTATTAATGTTACAATGTCAAATATTGAGTCAAGTGCCCTGGATCCTAGCTGCCATTTAACAGCACCTGAGGGTCTCACCAGGGACTTCCACATTCACTACAATTTCCCTGGGAACTCTTTCCAGGGAGAAGCCCCCTCATGCTCCCCAAACATGTTGCCGAGATACACCTGCAACCCACCCACATCTCATACCTTCACATTTGTACCCATTGTACATGAATATCCTATGGCCCCATCTTGGTGCTTGTTCCATTCATATGGGTGTAGGAAGCCAGTACTTCATTAACAAACACACACATAGAGATTGCACACATATCACTCAGACATGCATTGGTCAGGGCGAGGGATCAGAGTAGGATTACAATGCGGGAAATACTGGAAATGTATCCCATGTCACAAACACAACTGAGCGATTAGGGCAGGTGTTCAATTTAGGTGTAATGGATACTTGCATCACATACAAGTTTTTCCACCACCTGTGGTGACCAGAAATAACAGGATACGATGGTGCTTGGACATGATGGATATAATGGTGATCCTTGAAGGGTGGGAAAGATTTCACAAGGGTGAGCATACAAACACGTCATTTCAGAATTTGTATATCCTTCTTCAAATGATAGTAAAATAACCAACTAGATAAAACACTGAAGAGTAGGAGCCCATGTAAGATTTTTTAAATTATGTAAAGACTACAAAATTATAGCTCAGTTTTTGATCCAGAATAAGCCAAAAGTTCAGTATCAGTTCAAAAAATATCAAAAAACCTTTGAAATTAGGATGTATAAAGTACTTAGACAAATATTGTTATTGACTATCTGTGATAAATTTAGTGAATTAAATCATCTTAGATTAACATTGAAAATTCAAGGACAGATGTTTAAATTATTGCTTTCCTCATTTTTATTAATTTTTCTTTCTCTACAAAAAGTTAGATTAAATAGAATTTTTGAGTTTGAGACAAAAAAGAAAATTATTAGATTTCAAAAACTTTTGTACGAACAAAATTATAGAAGTACAAAGAATTTATTGGTCAGGACATATCTTGTGAAATAAAGTTTGGAAACAGTTTCTACAACTTTACAGATGTTCAGTTTCCTATGGGGCTGTCCATAAATTACATAACACAAATTTCGAGTATTTTCAAAACCCCCTCTCCCCTTGTAAAGCATCCATAACGCAAGCTTGAACCTCCCCTAATTAATTACATAACGCTAGCAACACCCCCTCCCCCCACTTTTTAAATGCAGGATGTGAAAATAAATTATAGCATAGTAAAAACAATTTGTATTTATTTTACTTGTGTTGAATATTAAAATGAATGATAATTAGAATAGAAATTAGTTGGCGATGTTGGCTGCACCTCACAATGAGATTGGGGCAAATTGTGTATGAAAGACAAATGCTTGGGTGATAAATGGTTGATCAGCTATGCACACGCTGTTGTGGATGATGCAAGAGTGAGGGTCCACAGTGCCAATTTAAATGGATTCTAGAATACACTTCATATCAGTTTTGAATATTTTCTTCAGGATCTTACAGATGAAAAATATTTCCATTTATTGTAACAATTTACAACTAATAACTTTAGTTTAAGTTTTTAAAACAAATTAATTAGTTAATATTTTAATGTTTTAGTACAGACCTCGAAAAAATAATTACTTTAGCAACTGTTGAAAAATGTTAAAAAAATAAATATCAATGTTACATAACACTTAATTAATACCCCTTACCCCTATGTAATGCAGAGTAATGCTGCCTCAGACCCACCTCCCCCTTTAGCGTTACGTAATTTATGGATGACCCCTAAAGAAGTTAAGAACATTTTAACTATTGAAAGAGGCAGGATTCAGGGGGCAAGGGGGGAAGTTTTTCTAAAACTCAAGCATTTTCTGTGATAAACAGCTTCAATTTTCCCATTTACAGTAACACTTGAAAGCCATTCTCTTAAAAATGGCCCCCAATTTTCCAATGAAAATTGCCTTTAGGATGAGGTTTTACTGTTCTTTAATATTCTTAAAGTAATATTTTGTATCTACTATTAGAAAACTGAAAAATTGAGGAAACTTCAAAAGAACATACTTTGAGTGGCGATAGATGGCAGATAGCAAGAGTTTGTGGCAAATCCGAATAGCTAGTCCAGACCAAAGAAACAATAGACAACTAATACGAGAAAGACTGTGCCATTCTGTAGCATCACTAGTTTTTCAAACATGACTTCCTTTTAATTATTGATTTTTCCCCACTTTCTGAACAGTTAATATAGTTCAGATTTTTTATAAAGTCTACAGAAATGTTGAAGATGAAGTTATCGTATTGTTTTTTAAAAAAAGCATCTAATTCATTTTTTAAAGTCGAAATAAAAGTGGGGTCTCATATTATCACCTTCTCGTCTATAAATAAAAGTATAAATACTTTCGATCTCGCCAAAAACAGAAAATTGCATTTTAATTAATAGAATTTATTAATGTAGGTTTTAAAATAAGTGTCCTGCAGTTATAAGCATTTGTGATCATAGAAAATAATAAACATTTTCAATATATGATTCAGTGAGAAAAATGCTTCATTAAATTTACAGTTTGAACTGTAAAAATAACAATGAGGATTGTCACATCTGAGATCAAATCTACTTAATAATATTCAATTATAATCAATTAAATAATTAACAAAATTGAAAAAAGTGTATATAGTTGCAGCAGAATTAACTTAAAACACTAATATAAACCAATATTTTTGTGGTATTATTAGCACCCAAATTTGCCACCCCAATAAAAGGTCCAAAAATCCTGTCTCTAGCTACTGGACAATCATTTAGTTTTCCTATAAGTGAGAAAGATAAAAAACAAACCATTTTAGAATATATCAAGGAATTCAAGATATCAATCAAGAATTCAAGAATACAATCTATTCAATTCCTGATATGTTACAGAGCCAAGCATGTCTTACTTTATCCAACATGTTGAATGAATTCGTTAGCAAACGTATTAAACACAATAAAAAAGAGCGACAAATATTGAAATCATATAAAATAACTCAAGATTTTTTACAGAAACAAATATTCTGATTATTAAATGTGAGAAGGAAGAGCTGTTGCAGCAATTAGTAATGATCTGTATACAGTGAAACTTCTATATAATGTTTTTAAGGAACCATGAATTCTGATCATTGTATAGAGGAAAACACTAAAAGAGGAAGACAGTGTGTAGGGCCTTTTGGTCAAGACTGGAAAAAATTGATGTACCATAGAGGAAAACATTGTATGGAGGAACGTTATATAGAAGTTTCACTGTATTTGTAACTTAGGTTTTTTATGAGGATCCAAATTTCAAATTCTTAAGAAGTACTCTTCAAAATCTATATTCACTGACACTCAGGAAATTTTGAAACTTTGGAAAAAGCAGGAGTGCATTATAGAACCTATAACAAATTGTATCCAAATGCTCCCAGTTGTTGTTAGTATATGAGTTTGTGAAGGCCCACAAAGAAAATTCCCAATGCGCCCAGTTATTAGTTCGGTTACCACCTTTCTTTATAAATTTAGTAAATTAATAAATTATTGAAACCTTGCCAAGACAAGGCTATGCCTATGTAGTTCACAATAGCTTTAGATTTATTGAAAATGTATGAAAACCTTAATATACAATCGGAAAATCAGATGATCTCATTGAAAGTAAAATCAATAAAATTTTTTTAATCATTGTTCCATAGTTTAAAAATAAAAACAAATTTTTTACCCTTCACCTACCTTCAAAACTTTTTATAACTAACTTATGACTGCAACAGTTCTTTAAATTTATTTCAGTATTTATTATATATATATGTGTGTGTGTGTGTGTGTGTGTATATATAGATATATATAAAAAATGTTTGTATAAATTAAAATTGTGAATAATCTTCTGAGTTTTTGCTCAACACATAATTAATTGTTACGATGTAAGCATCTCAAGCATCAGTAGCATCTCAATCTATGTGAGGGATACTGAAGTCTTCCTGTTACTTCAGACATTGTGAATATTGGAAAAAATATATATACATAAAAAAGGAAAAAATTATATTAAATACATATTTTATATACTGAAGTGACACGAAGACTTCAGTATCCCTTACCTAGATTGAGATGCAAAGTGAAACCAGTTTTACACATAATGAGTAGCACAAGACATATCACACAAGCAAATAATCACTGCCAATTGTGGCCTGTTCTTGAAATTCCTTGGAGTATTGACAACTACTCCCTCTTTTTCATAAAGGCTAAAAATCTCAATTTTGGCTTGAAATCAGGTACCATTATTTCCATTTCACTGACATAAAGGGCACCACTAGGTAAGATGGTAAAAGGTTTCATTAAATGAAATTACTCATCAGTAGTTAAACTATGACTCTAATATTTAAATTAGATTTTTGAGAGGTTTCTTGGACCCGTCCCATCACCCCAATCCCTCTACAGTTAAACACCTGTTGTTGCTTTTATTTTCATTGTTTTTGTCAATTTAATATTAATTTTTTAAATAAAAAAGTATGGAAAATAACTTGGACAACAAAAATATTTTTTATTTTCTTTCACCAAATTCAAATGGGGAAAAAAATTGAAAAAACTAACAAAAATAGTTTTTACGTGTGGTTAAGAAAATGGCAAAAAGCATGAAATATTAAACAATGGTTATGAATTTTTTCAGATTTTTTCAATTACTGAGCCAAAGTTAAAAAATAAAAAATAAAACATCTGTAGTTGTTTCAGATTAGAGAAAAGGTTAACTTTTGCTTTAGCTGAGTATTTATTCTTATATATGTTTAAATAAGTATGCAATATTGAGCCTTGCAAAACCTCTCCACTCTGTAAATAATAGTTTTAAACTGAAAATTGATTTAAAGTAGAACCCAACTTTGAACAGCCATGAACAAGAGAAACCAATTCAATATTGTTCAGTGTTGAGATTAAATGCAAAGAAAATCAAATAGCCTCTTTAATTTTATCATGAAATTTTTCCTTAAATTTCATTTTACATAGATTTCATCTGCTGCACTTTTACTACCACCCATGCTCTGGAGTGGGGGCACCTAAAAGAACTGAATCTGTAAAATTATAAAAGAAAGTTCAAAAAGGTCTTGTTTAGTAGAAAAATTTCATCTGGGTCTCACCTCCATTTTCTCACATGTCTCCCATCGATCCTTCACCTGCCCTCAAACTGTCCTGTGTCACTTCCCCATTTGTCTCCACATGTCTCCCCCACCCATTTCCATAAAACTTGTGACCTGCCAGAACTCACATGACTTCAGGAAACTCGTGTCTCAATGGGAAATACAAAAACAAATGCACAAACTCATGACTAGGATGCATCATTTACAAGTTATTCAGGATTATAATGTGTGTTGCAGTAATCTGTTTGAATATCAAAATTTTATTTTTGTCTAAAAATCTGTTAGATGTAGGACTGGGTTTTAATTCCCTATCCATCAACGGCACACTTGCAAGTTTTAGTGTCAATGGCTTCTTAGAAACTGTCAAAAGCCATAATCTTTCCTCACCATATCATACATTATACAAAAGATTACAAATCATTAAAATATAACAATTTGTAACTAAATTCCAAGGTCAACAAATCACTGAGTGCTACAACAATATATACAAATGTATAATAAACACTGAAATAAATTTAAAGAACTGTTGCAATCGTAAGTTAAAGTTATAAGAAGTTTTTGATAGTAGGTAAAGGGTGAAAGTGGTTTTATTTTTTTAACTATGGACCAATGATTAAAAAAATCTGGGGGAAAAAATGCAAAATGACTGGTGTTTTGATAGGTTATTCTGAGATGTTTTATGCCTGTTCCCATGTTCTAAGACACAGTAAAAATTAATTTTTATTATTTTTTCAAAAAATTATTTTTCATTTCAATTTGGTGCCAAGAAAACATCATAAAATGTTTTCAGTAGTATAAATTATTTTCTTATTTTTCATATTTTTTCAATTAGAAAAGGTAATGATAAGTTGACGAAAAAAATTAAAATAAAAAGCATGTTTTTGGTTGTAGAAGGTGGGTGGTTGTGGGACAGGAGCTAAAGAATATTTCAAATATCAATGGAAGTCATAGTTTAGTAGATAAACTATGTTAGTCATAGTTTATCTACTCATATGACATTTGTTTTTAGGGAACTTTTTGCCATCTTACAGATACTCTTTAAATTCTCATGTGAAATTGTAATTCAGTCCTAAGTATACTATTACCACAATAAAATAATCAATTCATTGAGAGCAATTTACAAAGAATAATCTTGGCCATTTCAAATGCTTTCTGCATCGTATATAACGTTAATTTCTTGAGAACTTGATTTTACATTTCACAATTCCAAGATATAAGGTGAAAACATTCAAGGGTAGTTGGTCTTACTGATTGTGAACCGTGTTTGTCTTATAATTAATAGTTTAATTAAAATTGAACAAAAAAGTGAGTATCTACTGTAACTGCAACTTATATTTACCTGTGAAGTATCTCCATCTTTCCCCAATAATTTTGTGGATAAGTCATTTCCTGTTTCTATTTCTGTCTGCTTATCCATCGTTAATGCTATTACACCCTATCAAAATAAGAATAATACATTAGAAAAGGAATCGTCAAATAATAGCCATGATAAAGTTATGAAAGTATTTGCATTCTGTAACTATAAAATAATCATTCTGAAAATTCCCAATAATCTCAAATAATCAATAATACCTAAATATACATTAAAATTATAAAAATTAATAAAAAGGCACTCTTTTATAGCTCAATTTGGAGAAGAATGTAAAAGTATATTGCAAAGTTGACAAGTTTAGCTTACTAAATTAAATTACTAATTGAAAGAAGAAGATGAAAATCAGATAATATTTCATGTTCAACTGAGTCACAGAAGCAAACAAAATGAATGATATAATAAGTTGACAGAAGTTGAAGGTGGCATCCAAAACCTATTAAAATGAAGAATTTGCATCATATACCATTGAAGTCCCTCTAGAAATATTTTAATTCATTTGTCATTACAATAATAGAAAGATATTCATTGAAAGAGAATATCAGTAAAGTTTTGCCAAAACACTTTGAATTCCATTTAGAAGAAACATGTAGGCTGTAATACATCAGATGTCAATTAAAAGTTTGAATGTGGTGTTGTTGCAGAAGTTCAAATATTACAGAATAATTATCACAAAACCATTATAATGGTGGATATTAGGGAAAAATTTAAGCCCAATTGAAAATGATAAGATAACTCGCATGTAAAAAAGTGCTAAGGTACAGTAATTAGTTTTCTTAACTTATATTTTGAAAAACTTTTTGAAAAATTCTCTTTTTATATTAACCTATATTGAGGATTTGTTTATCGATAAAATGGAGTTACTCCCTGTGGTGTGATATTGAAATCTGCCCATTTTATAAGGTTTATTGTTTTATAATAGATTAAATAATACGACTGAGTAAAAATGGATGTTATATCATAACACACACCCCTCTTACAGATTATAACAAACACACCTCATAGATTATAACATACACACCTCTTATAGATTTTAACATACACACCTCTTATAGATTATAGCATACACACCTCTTATAGATTATGACATACACATCTCTTATAGATTATGACAGACACACCTCTTATAGATTATAACATACATACCTCTTTCTTAATCTTACGAGCAATTTCTTTCTCTCTAACTGCAATTATTCTTTGAAGTTTTCTGCTAAGATAGTCTTTGTTAGCAAAATGTAACCCTCCTGCAATCTGCACAATGCAAACACCAGGAACTTCCACAGCCTACAGAAGGAAAGATATTTGTATTACTTATTGAAAATAATATTGTATATTCTTATTGGATACAATTACTAAATGCAATTACTTACTGCATGATAGCGAGTAAAATCAAGATAGATGTCTGTACCAGGCACACGGCCAAGTCTGCTGGTTTTTGGCTTCTGACCCATTACCAACACACTTGCAAGGGAGAAAGCAATACCAATGAAAAGTCCATAATCAATATCAATCAAGACGACACTGAAAAATGTGCAGAGCCCACACAATGCCATCTGCTCTGGATCTCCTCCAGATGGCAGGGAAATCAACGATCTGCACCAGCATGCCCTTCAGAGCCACCACTACAATCGAAGCTAAAACACACTGCAAATAACATTACATCATTATGTATATTCATCATGAATATCTTGTTTCAGGACAATAGTGTGAAAGGCAGAAAATTCAAAGCAAATATTCCATATTTTTAAAAATTGGAATCTTCATCTAAAGTAGTACTGCATCAAACATAATTTGAAACTCAAAATTAAGAATAAATTTTGATCATCTTACACCAATGCTAATAATTATAACAACAATAAGCTAGACAAGTTCTAATATTACACGTTTACACAAGGCAAAACAATAAAAAGAGCAAAAGGTTATTTAAAGGTTAGGTATGTTAAACATACCTCATAGTAGTTTTAAACTACTGGTGCTACAACAGCACATACTTTCTTGCATTATTTCTAGCACTTGCGATTTTCAAAATGTCAGAGAATTCAACAAAATAAGATATTAACCATATTTTAAGCAATCTTTCTGTTTTCCAAAGACAAAGTTAAATCAAACATTTTTTAAGCCTTTTTCAGAAAAGTTTGAAAATTTTGTTGAGGCGGGGCAGGGCAGAATAGTACGTGGATATACCATGCATAGAATTTGTTCCTTTTTACTTTTCCCATATACGTAACGTATATACGGAGTAATATACGTAGCATAAGGAAAGTAATGTAATGCTGCGCGAAAAAATGGAGAATTTTCGACAGAAAAAAATTCGTTGCCAGGCCCTGATAACGAAAAAATGGGTAAATCCAGTTGCTAAATTAAGAAAAAAAATCCCCTAACACACGGTGTAGCCAGAATCCCTGTTTTGTAGGTCTTCATACGAAAAACCCATTGCAAGCAAAACGTCCGTCCGTCGTCCGTCCGTCCGTCCGTGAACACTACTAGCGCCTAAACCATACGGACGATTTTTTTTCAAAATTGAAGAAGCCCCTGTCGATCTGACCTCAAGTCCAAACTTTGAGATTTTGAAAAAGATTCTGTAAAATTTTGGGGTATTTTTACATGAATCCCCCGGACATTTTCAAAATTTTCTCAAAAACGGCTCCAAATTTTTTCTTCAATTTCTTTAAAGAATAGAGTAAATACACTTATGAAGGTGGCATAGGTTCCGATTTTCACGTACAACTCTGAATTTTCGAAAATTGTGAAAGTTTGAATTTTTTTCGGCGTCTTTCTCCAACTACAAAATTGAAGATAGAGATTTTTTCTTCAAATAAAATTTGTTCTGCATATTGAGTTCTTTCATAAAGGTCATGTAAATGTTTTTCAAAATTTTAGTAGTTTTCGTGCAATATTGCGTGCAATATGTGCAATTTTAAAAAATTACAAAAACAAGATTTTCTCAAAAACGGCTCCAAATTTTTTCTTTAAACTTTTGGTAGGGATAGTGGTAAATGTACTCTATCAATGACATAAAAGCCATATTGGTCTATCGGTTGGTTTTTTCAAAAATTACAAAAATGTAAATTTTTTACTTGTCTCTCACGTCGTTAATATTTACATTATCGGCGATTTTTTCACATTATTATATTTACGAGTATATATGCTTTAAATAATGTCAAGTAAAGTTTCTCGAAAAACAACCGTTTTCTGTGAAAAGTAGCTCAAATTTCGGCATTTTCAGAAATGCTCAAACGCCATTTTCTCATATATGGCTGCAATTTTTTCTTGAAACTTTTGTAACGGATAGTGCTAATTACACTCTTTAGTATAGCGTAAAGTTTATTTTGAGTTTTTTTGTTTTTTCAAAAATTACATAAATGTAATTTTTTGAAAGATCTCTCACATCTTTAATATGCACATTACCAGCAATTTGTAAAGATTATTATATTTGTGAGTGTAAGTGCTTCAAATAACTTCAAATAAAGTATTTTGAAAACTCAAAAATTTTCTGTGAAAATGAGCTTCAAATTTCGCATTTTTAGTAGCGCTAAAACGCCATTTTCTCTTAAACGGCACATAATTTTTAAAAGAAAATTGCCATTTACGGCTAGGTTTTTGTGTTCTTTAATATTCTAAAATTAATATTTCCGTTCTACCAATAGGAAACCGAAAAATTAAGAAAATGACAAAAAAATGTACTTTTGGCGGTGATAGATGGTAGCTGGCAAGAAAGAGTATGTGGCAATTCCGAATAGCTAGCGAAGACCCAAGGAAATAGAAAACTAATACGGGAAAGGGG
>JAHLJT010008446.1:287200725-287216122 GCA_031308135.1 Acheta domesticus | reverse complement strand
CGGCGCTGCCTTTTAAGTTAGAGAATTATCAAAATAAGATATTTCACGTGATAAATGTGTACCTTTACGTGTATGATAAATGGAAATGATTCCAAATTGTAAACGCAGTGTGTGTTGGTATTAGCTAATAGTCACAAAAAAAATACAAATACGAATCGAAATACGGACTACAACCCAAGATAATGTGCGATCCTTGGAATTTTAGTGTTAGCAGTACGCTCAACTGTTACAATTCGGTACAAATTCTATGACCGCAACGTCTTAGAGGTAAAACCATATGCGAAAATTTATCATCACATAAAAAGTCAAAAGGGCACCCGAATGTTAGCTGTTTATGATGATGTCACGCTGCAAACAAATTGGAATTTATTTACAGATAACCCCCGTTAATTCCCTTCTTCCTTTTACTCCGAGCACCGGGTAGGATAGCGCATGTCATCGAAGACAGCAACTATAGGTTGGTAACACTTATGTTCATGTCCCGTCGCTGGCGGATTTCTGACGCCAGTCGAAAATGGCACTGTCTGGTGGGAAATTTAGAAGCGGGGTGTCCTGAATGTTCGTTTGCATAGTTTATTTCAATAAATTCCAGTCTGACCCTGGATTAATATTTCTTCCTTATTGTCCCCACTCACATAATAAGGAATGGGTGGATTTACCCCGCAGTTCCCCGCGATCCCTGCGTTTTGTTGAGCACTCCTTTTGCTTGTAGTTCATTTACCGTTGAAATTGATTTCTATAACTCGGGAACAAACATTTTTCAAATATTTTTATTTTTCTAAAATAATTATTTTCTAAATTCATTTTTTCGGTTGTTTTTTTTCTGGCCCTCAAGAAAATGTGCGCAGATAAATCTCTTTCCCCACACGTCATATATAGTTTTTACTGTTTTTTGACAAATAAATAAATAAACCATCGCCATATTCTTGAAAGAACTTATGCACTGAAAGAACTACTGCTAGTTGGCTCATTGTTCAGCACATGAACGTTCCGAATGTAAACAAAGCAACACAGAATTCATTTATGGCTTGCACCTCATAGACCAATTGCTCCAGACTTCTCCTTTAAAAGCAAACGTGTTAAAGTACTGTCAGGTTCGTTTCCGGCAACATCAGCACTATTTGTGACAAGCCTATCACCAATCTAGCAGCACTAAGCTCTCTGCACGATAATCCAACGAACGCTGCGTTTGGATTTTTTTAATAAGACAACCGCTGATAAAGCGGTTATCATGACTCGACGTATTCACCTTCTTCCAAAATGGCTTTGCAGAGCACAGCATTGCATTCTGGGGACAGTGTTCAGGGTTTTTTTTTAGTAATCATACACGGGATTCTGCAATCGTTTAACTATCTCTAAGCATACTGTAATTTCAAGCTTTTAGAATTTTCAAAATTTATAACATTGCCTGTACACTTTCCAGAAGAAATCTTTCCAGAAGCGAAACGCATGTACGCACTCCTAAACGTAATCAATTAAAAAACTGTATTTTGAACACGGACATTTGGTTAGATTAGGATGATTCTTAGGCTTGTGAGGTTAAAAAATGTTTCTGAAACACTATTTATAATGAAATTCTGTTTTCTTGATGATTCTTCTTAGCCTGATATTTGTAGTATTGTTGGCAGTGGCGTAACCAGGGAAAGGTGCATGCCCCCAGACCAAAAGGCCTGGAGTTTTAGTTTGTTACCTCCCTTTATTTTGCAAAATTAATTTAAATATTTATGTTGGAATGATGCAATTATTTAAAAATAATATTGTATAGTACCATATATACACTACAAAAATAATATAAATATAATAACAAATATGTTCATAATTTAACAAAAATCTATGTTGCCCCTCCCCAAAAATAATCGGCTGGATCTGCCCCTGACTGGCGGAACCAATCATCATGGGACATGAACGAAATGAGAATGGGGAATCAGCCCATCACGCGAACCTCAGGTCGATAGTGAGGGGTAGTATGGGGGAGGAAGAATTCTTGGACCGTTGTTTCACGTTATCTTTTCTGCATTTGCCAAGCATTGTTCGAAGGGAACCACGGACATTTCCGATGAGGGCAGGCCATCTCTAAAATTCTTATGCAAAGAGCGGTATTGCCCGAATCAGCTATTAAGCTGGAGTTGAAAATCCGCTACCTTCGAGACTAGAATCTACAACCTGCCGGTCTTCGAAACTTCACTTACCGACTCGCATCTACATACGCTATTACAAAACTCCGTAATTTGCACGTACAAATTTTGCATTATGCAGAATGAACTGGTAAAATCTCACAGTACTAGGCCTTCAGTATGACGAAAGCCACGCGTAAGAAGAGAACCAAATTTGCCAGTACAGGAAAAGACTAGCCGCGAAAAAGCCTCGGCAAACGAACCTAAAAGGGAGTTTTAGGACTCCGTCGACAGACTCACGTTTTTACCTTAGTTTCGTCTTAGTTTTTGTCTGGGGATAAAATAGAATCATCGCAATCACAATCAATCATAACCACAATGCAACTTTATCTACCATATTCCGATTCTTATATTAACGCCTTTCGGGCCTACCCAAGGATCTGGGGTGGATGAGGTGAATTGCTGGGTGAGTGTTACTGATGAAAGAGGAATGTTGATGGAGTAATGATGGAATGACAGACATGCGAAACCGAGAAAACCTGCCCCGAACTCACTTTGTGCACCACAGATTCCACAAGGAATGCCAAAGAATTAGACCTCGGTCCCAAAGTGCAAGGCGAGCCATCTGACACCGCGTGCCGCCCTATTGCCTCGTGTTCGAGCGAACGGCTGGCGAGTGAAGGTTTGGGCCATCCAAAGGCGGCATCCAACTCGCGGCTGTTCCGAGGCGACGTCGCTCGTACAAGCAACAGCAACAAGGGCTCGGAGAGGAAGTATGCGTGTTGTAATGGCTAAAACATACGCCTTCCACCTGGGGTTTGATTTTCGACCAATCCATGTGGAATTTGTGGTGGCACAGAGCAGTCGGCAGAATTTCTCGGGGTTCTATCGTTTTCTCGTAGTTTCATCCCATTTCTCTATCATTCCTCTCGTCATTATTATTGCTATCATCTACAGAGAGGTCACGGCCTCATTAGCTCACGACGTTAAAGGGCCCCTAAATCTAAAATCATCTATCAGAAAAATCAAATCAAATCATCTATCAGAAAAATCAAATCAGCAGTTCATTTACCGTGAAAATTGATTTTCTATAACTCGGGAACAAACATTTTTTCTAATTTTTATTTTTCTAAAATAATAATTATTTTCTAAATTCTTGTTTCTAGTATTTCAAATGTTGCTAATTTTGCTTTTTTTGTTAAATTCTGGGCCTCAAAAAATATGCACAATTAATCTCTTTCCCCATACGTCATATTCAGTTTTTACTGGTTTTTTACCAAATAAATCAATCAATCTACAGGGAGGTCGTATGCGACCGGCAGTGCCACCCACCGACGCCAGAAGCTCCTGGTTGGCGTCCACGGAGTAGTGGTCTTTGCGCGCGAAGATGGACGCCATGGACATGTTGACGGAGAAGGCGATGATGGCGATGAGCAGCGAGTCTATGAGCAGCGTCGGCAGCAGCTCCATGGGCGGTGGCGTGGGCGCGGGCAGCCTGCAAGGCAACAGTGGGGTTTAGTCTCAGAGCCAGCGCATGGCGAGGCGCGAGCGCTTGCTTCGTACTATTCGCTTGAGGCCACGGGCGGAAACGTGAGGCGGAGCGGAAGGCAGAAGCGTGGAGAGCGAGCGAAGGGCGGGAGAGAAGAACGGGAGCGAACGGCAGGATTGTAATGGAGGAACGAAGGGCGGAAGCGAAGATTGGAAGGGAAAGGAGGGAAGGGCGGGAGCAAAGGATAGGAATACAGAGTGGAAGCAAGTGGCGGGAGCAAATGATGGGAACGAATGGTGGGAGAAAGAAAGGGGGAGAATGGCTGGAGAGGAGACCGGGAGCAACGGGCAGGTGTGAAAACAGGAATATACGACAAAACCGTTGTACGTTAGCGAAAGACGGTAGCGGAAGGCAGGGATGTACGAGCGGGGCAGATACGAAGTGAAGGAGAAAGAGAAGAGGAGAGGGGAGAAAGAGTGGGGTGGGAATTGGGTGCCAGGAGAGAGGAGAGGGCTGGAAAGAAGAGGAGGTGGGAAAGCGGACGGAACGGAAAAGAGAAGAGGACGGGAAAGAGGAGGGGCTCGGAAAAGAGAACGGGGGATAGAGAGAGGATAAGGAAAGAGAAGGGAGCGGGGAAGAGGACAGGATGGGAAAGAAGAAAGGTCGAGAAAGAGAAGGGGATGGGAGAGAGGAGGGGAAGCGGATGAGGAATGGGCAGCAAAAGGAAGGTGCGGGTAAGAGGACCTAATGAGAAAGATGGCAACGCGGGCGAGAACTAGATGCGAGCTGTGGGCGGTTCCAAACATATTCCCCTCGTTTGCGTTGGCGCGGCCGGAGGACACAGCAGGGGCACTCACCCGGTGGGGATGGCGCCCAGCGTGGCGATCTTGCCGCTCAGCCCCAGGAAGTAGGAGAGCAGCGTGCCGGTGACGACGGCCGCTAGCTCCACGGGCAGCGGGAAGGACAGGCGGCGCGCCACGCGCGGCTGCGGCACAACGCCTGAGCTCAGACACCTGTACTCGTACACTCGTTCTACTCGTACTCGTACAAGTGTTTAAATACTCGTGCACTCGCAACGCGTCATTAGCTCAGGAAGAATACTAATGACATCAATGTAACTTTACTATACTGCGATTTTTCCATTGTTGCCTCTCAAGGCCCGTCTTCACGATGGAATACATCAAGACATTTCGCGTCTTTCTCGGTCTTCCCGCTAGATGTCGCATGATCGTGACCGTATCAAGCACTGCTTGATCGTGCGACATCTAGCGGACGCCAAATGCCATGTTATATTCCATCGTGAAGATGTGCATTGAGAGGCAGATATGGAAAAATCGCAATATACCTGTGTACGTGTTCTAGAATTCAGTGAGAAATATAATTATTCATATTATCGTTCATGTTCTCTCGTGAGGAAGTCGATTCCAGGAAGAGCGCGGTGAGGGACAATAGCCCAAATCTGTAACTGGTTTGCCTTTACAAATGATTTTATTAAACGGGCGAATATATTTCTTAACAATTATTGCCAAATACGCTCATTTCCATCTGTTTTTCAAAATTCAACTTTTATGCGGGTTAGCGTAGGAATCCCTGAATTTAAGAAAACCAGCACAGAATAGACTTTTCCCCATTGTATATCACATAGCTTTCAACTATTTTTGACTTTAAATAATGACACACTGATTCATTGAAAGAAAGAAAGTCAGAAGAATGGAAGAACATCGCGATGGTATGAACTCATAATTACACAACTCAGAACTCAATTAACACCACTCTGTCGCTTTGTTGGATTAACAATTACGACGGAAATATGTACAGCGCAGTTATGCCAGCAATGAGATCTTGTTACTGCGAAAAAATATATTAAGTGATATGAATTGCCCAAAGCATTATTCACCCTCGACCGAGAGAATAAATCGGGTCCCCTGGTTTACGCCATTTACTCCGAACAATTATCCCTACTGTACAGCTCGTTACTGTTGCCACGAAGAGCAATTTGAATTACTCCCCAGTACCTTGAGGAACTCGTTGTAGAAGAAGAGCGCGCTCACGTAGCAGACGCTGATTCCCAGAGCGATGAAGTTGGTGTCCTGGATGTGTTGCGCCATATCCACGTACATCTGTGAACAAGTGAAAAAAGTCTTAGGGCTGCCGGAGAATAATGCATAGGTAATGATACACACTTTACTGACAAGCCATGAAGTGTTGCAGAGCGGCCTAACAATGGATTGACACAAGTGCCGTACTTGATAGAGAGCTCACGTTGACACACTGACGTACTCGACGCCACAGGTTCCAAAGCGTTTTGTACATTGATGGAGCCTAGTAGCGATTTTGCAGATTCAATGGAAATTGTTAATAACCTTTTTAAATGTTCTCTGTTACTTCTATTTGATGGAGAGCCCAAAATGTGTCTGGCAATGATTTTTCTCCAGATAATAAAATCATTCTGCACACTGAATACCTTTTTTCTCTGTACCTTCCATTTCAAAATACTGTAATTCAAATTCTACAAATGTTCAATGATAAGATTATTAAAATGAATATTTTGATACCTCTTTGCTGGGTATACCTCTTTGCTTGACAATAAAATTAAATAAGAATAGTTTGTATTGACAAAGGAATATTATATTGTTATCAATTACAACGTGACATAAAGGATACGTGACAGAGGGTAACAGGGTCTTGAAGAAAAATATATATTATAGGCTTAATATGGAAATGGAAAAGTAAGAAAGAGAGTGGGGTACAGCATTCGAGAGTTCTCACACGGGTTCGCTAGTCTAACATGATCATCAGCATAATTTATTGATCTATACTAGGCAGAAATGGTCGACGGACACCCACAATATTTATATATTACCCAGATTATATTTATAGATAAAAATAGAAATAAACGTGCCATTTTGTCACTTTTTCAGTTCACATTAGGATGAGTTCTACCTAGACGCTAAGTCAAAGCAAATGGTTACTAGTCACAACCTCTTATGTAACGAAGTTTCTTAAGTGTTCATTCCAAAAAAATGTGCTGTTTAATGTTTGTTTCAGGGAAAACCTATTACTCAAATTTCGCAGCGTGACGAGACAGGCAAACAATCCCATGACATTCTATTTTATGTACGGTTTCACTCAGAGGGAAGGTATTCTTCCCACTTCTCACCGCCTCAGCATTCATTTTTAAACATAATTTTGCATTTACAGAGAAACAATAGTTTATGCAATGCAAGTTTATGGGAAACAAGAGATACAAGAGAAAGGGCTTTGCAGATGTGGAGTACGTCGAGTAATGTAGAGGCAAATGCAGTTAATGAATATTTGCTTTATCTATTTTGGAACATATGTACGAAAGCTAACTCAATTAATTTTATTACATCTAATATTATCTTAAATTTCGTTCAAATAAAGCACGAGTCCCATGTAGTGGTTGTCACGACAGTGACTCACTTTTCATCATGTTCACACACTAACAACGCACGGTGACATCAGCACTGTCGTAATATTAATTTTGACACTACAATGTGCATCACGCCAAGTAATAGTCTTGAACTGGGAATAATTTCCGTATCGGAGAGAACTCATGCCAATTGTAGCAACATGTAGCATGTCTGGGCTACAACGTAATATTTTCGCTATTCTACAGTAAACTCCTTCTTTAACCGGCCTCCACCTCAACTGGCCGCCACGAGTTTCAGACGATGATCGCTCACGCACCTGTCGCGACCTTTATGCCTCAAGCCACAAAGTATATCCACGATTACTTTTACAGCTTAATTACTTCTATATGCAGTGCGGTGTTGTACTGAATTTGAGATTTAACAGCCGGTGTAGTGAAGCCATTGCATAAGGTATATGTGTACATAAACGTACAGAAACTATGTTCTGTAAATACGAGTACAGTACCCAAGAGTAACACGAGTTGTTTTTACCTACAAAGGGAGTTATTCGATGGCACAGTTTTCATAATTACACAAATTATATTTTAAAAAAGTACGGTGTATACCTAGTCTCCTTGTAACAAAAGCTGTGTATTACAGCAGCATATATTTATAGTAAGTTCAACAAGACCCTATGAACAGGTGTCTCAGAATAAACGTAACAAAGGTCTAGGAAATGTAGAGGGGCCGAAAATGACCTTTACTTTCTCGCCTTTTGTGTTTAACAGGCGATGTGAACCGCTCCACGACGTGGACCTCGGAGATGACGAAGAGTTGTTGCTCTGAGTTTATAGCGGCGACGGATCGTGTCGGACTGAAAAAAAACGCGGACAAAGGTATCTTTCTGCAATATAATGAAAATTGGTAACAGGTAGACTGGTAATACTAGGTTCCAGGTTAGGAATTTTTGACCTTAGTAAGTAGATGGGTGAAACCGACAAGTGCCTGGATGAGAATTCTAGAGCCAGCAGCTCTGCACGGTCATTCCTTTGTTTCCTCCGAGCAATCTCATATGAATGCCGTAACACTACCTGAAATTACGAGCTCACCCATACTTACTTCCGCATTATCTAAATTGATCTTAATCTAGAAATCTATATGAGACTTTAATTCGAAGTTGCGTAGTTGGTGGAAGTGAAATCTTCATGAACGTATGAAGTAACATTTGTTGCAAGAACAAGTTTCATGATCTTTTATTAAACTGCATAAGGTATATGTGATCATGATTTGTTAAGAATTGTAAAATTAATGTTGTTCCTACCAGTATTATGCTTATTGTAAAAAATATTAAAAATAATTAATAAGATATTAAACTGTTTTGCATTAAATAACATGGGATAGATGTACAGTAACAAAACAAAAATGCAATTTTATAGCAGCAACACGGCAAAACTCGACTGATGTGTGACCAAAAATCAGATGGATCAGTCCGCCTTTTTATATAATGTCGTGTTTTCGAACCTTCTGCAGCCCATACAATAATGAATAAAAAACAAAGGAGGCTAGTATTGTGAAATATGAAGCAGTAAACATGTTTCTTTCCATGCGTGCTTGAATCGTTCAAAACGATCAACTTAGAAAACAGGAATTTTGTCTGCCGTTTGAAGTAGTACCTCTCGCAAACCACTAGATGGTGGCGGCCGCAGCGCCGACCCAAGGTCGCCGCGCGGGGTTTCTCGGAAGGCAGCGCTGGGATTCCCCGTCCCGCCCGCGCCCCGCAAGCCAGCGTCCCTCTCCGTCCCGCCTTCCCCCCGCGGCGTCAACGGCGCCGCTGCGGCGTCGCGGCGGCTGCTGCTTCTCGCAGTCGGACCGGCCGCGCCCGCCGCATCGCGAAGCGCCTCGGCTGCACCACCGCAGCAGGGATGCGGCGTCGATGTCGATGTTTTAAACATCGATGCAAGACTCTATACTTCGTTTTTTCTAACGTGGCCGATGACATTAGAACGTTAATAGACCCATGCCTTATAAAATGTACCTTTTTAATTAATTCGCATCGCGAAGCGCCTCGGCTGCACCACCGCAGCAGGGATGCGGCGTCGATGTCGATGTTTTAAACATCGAGGAAAGACTCTATACTTCGTTTTTTCTAACGTGGCCGATGACATTAGAACGTTAATAGACCCATGCCTTATAAAATGTATCTTTTTAATTAATTCGCATCGCGAAGCGCCTCGGCTGCACCACCGCAGCAGGGATGCGGCGTCGATGTCGATGTTTTAAACATCGAGGAAAGACTCTATACTTCGTTTTTTCTAACGTGGCCGATGACATTAGAACGTTAATAGACCCATGCCTTATAAAATGTATCTTTTTAATTAATTCGCATCGCGAAGCGCCTCGGCTGCACCACCGCATCAGGGATGCGGCGTCGATGTCGATGTTTTAAACATCGATGCAAGATACTATACTGTGTTTTTTCTAACGCGGCCGATGACATTAGAACGTTAATAGACCCCTGCCTTATAAAATGTATCTTTTTAATTAATTCGCGAACGTCCTTCTCAACGGATCTCGTGTTCTCAGAAATGTGCTTACCACTGTAAAAAATATTCATTTTATAAGGCAGAAGGTGTAATAACGACCTAATGTCATCGGCCACGTTAGAAGAAACGAACTCTAGAAAGGTTCACGGGTAGCGTACCAGCTTCCCGTGGTGTGGCCCTGGGTTCGATTCCCGGTCGAAGCAAAATTATTTTTAGCTTCAGTTTAGAAACGTCACAGTTTCTGTTGCTGTGTAAAGAATGCCAGCTCAGGCTGGCGGAGTTTGCTAGTTGCGGTGAGGGGAATATGTTTTTCTCGTTGCATGTTTCCCTTCACCTCCTAGCATGTGAATTAAACTAGGATCAAGCATGGGGGACACTGTTAGCTAGCCGGGAAAGTCGGACATTCGACCCAAAAGGCCAAATACATACGTATAATAAAGCCGATGTTTTTATAACATCTATGTTTTATGCTCTATGTTTTACGTTTTCGATGTTTATTTGCAAATACAAAAATTCATATAATCACAATTTGGTTCAAGTAAACACGAAATAAATGATGACGCCACAGTCAGTTTGTGTTCCAACCACCGTTTCTACTACATCCATCGAATCAAAGCCAATTCGACCACGGCCCATCAGCCCGGAAAACATGAATAATATTCATCAAATAGACTATCCCTCGCCAAATATGATCTCAATGCTCTGGTACATTCGGTTTATTCTACGTCTTTCTTCGAATTCCGCACATGGAGAGACGGCCAACCCATGCGCCGTGAACCTAGGGCCTCCCACTTCCCACTTCCCACTTCCCCCGTTCCCTTCTTCGATGGACAGAACCTTTGAGATGTCCCTAAGCGCACAGACTTTCAGGCTCAGTTTTGTCTTCTTTTTCCTCTTCTTCTTCTTCTTCTTCTTCTTCTTCTTATTATTATTATTATTATTATTATTATTATTAGTTTAAAAATATGGATGATTTTTGTTTTAATTAGAGATGTCGCATAACTAATTCGCATTGCTAAACCTTCGCTCAGTCCAGATCAGCGGACGATTATTTTCAGGAAGTTGTTCTATAAAGGGACAAGTTTGACAGGTCGGGCAACATAATGGACGTCATGTTAGCGATGGTATTGCATGATTACCTTCAGGCAATACATTAGACGTAATCGCAGACCCTAGAGTTCTTTTATTTATTTACGTCAAAAACAATTAAAAACTGTGTGTGACGAGCTATGGGGAGAAGTGAATTTTGTGCACGTTTTCATAATTCTGTGATCTCTATCCTAAACCATATTCTAGTCGAATTTTGAATACAGAAAAGAGAGGTTTTTTTTCGAGTTTTGTTGACAAAAAATATTCGCTCCTATATAATAATATATATTTTCAAAGGTAAATTAGCTATAAATTCCTGCCCTGAACCCTCATGTTCTTTATGAAAGAATAATACTTTTTGCCGCGATAATACGGAAAAACGATAATTTGAATAACTATATTTCCCACTGAAATTCAGAAGACGTGCACAAATAATGAAGTTACATTTATGTCCAGAAGTAAAACAAGGGCCATCTCAGCATTTGCTCAAGGATCAGGGAAACTGGACGAAAACCTGATCGAGGATGGGGGCCATCAACCCAGAAAAACTGTGGTACAACACTTGTTACAGGTTCTTAGAATTATACAGTCCAAATGATAAATAATTACATTAACTATCATTATTACAATTAATGCTACTTTCCTTTTTGATGCTCGGTATAGTCTCGAATTGTATTAGAAACAGTTATGCAGCAGAAAAGATTTTACTTGGGACTGAACTTTTTCTTATCGAATTTAATCGTTATATTGTCTTCTGGCAAAGTGTTGTAGAGTAATGTACATGAATTGTATGTGAATTTTTTGTAGTGAGCTGTTGATACTGCCACCTGGTGAATATGATTACTACGTCATGTGTTCTACTTATAGACGTCGGCGTTTGCTGAAAATATATTCCCGCCCTTAAGGTAAGTCATTTTTGACAAAAACTACTGATTCGTAAATCAGGATACAAGGTAATGGTAAAATTCCTAGATTAATAAAGAGAGACTTACAAGAATCACGTGGGTTGGATTTGCTTATTATTCGTACAATTCTTTTTTGTTATCTGAAAGTCTGGGAGCTATAAGATGTGTTTCCCCAGAATATTATGCCATATCTCAGGTGGGAGTGAACATTGGCAAAATATACACAACGAGCTGTATGAAGGCTGACGGAATTTGAAAGAATTCTGAACGCGTAGCGTTCTAAATCTGAATGGCGCAAAATGTTGAAAACGTAATAAATTAGTATTGGAATTGTATTGGTCTATAAGATATAACATTTCAATTGTTCAAATTTCAAACAGTCTTATGATTACAGAAGGCTGTAGTGATAGCGATGTGAGTAATGGTTATAATATTATCGGTAGATATAGGCCAGTGACATCGATTTAGAAAGCATGGTGTCCAAAGCACAAAGTTTCATAAATCCGAAATCATGTCCATTTCTTGGTAGCAGGATTCTTACGTTCATTGGCACTCGTCGAGGAATTTATAGACTACGAAGCCGGCGACGCCAGCTGCACTAACAGCGCAAGCCCCTAGCTACGGATAAAAAACACTTATTCCAAGGCAGGCGTTTCAACGAAAGGTAGTTGGTGCTCAAAACAAGACCATTTTCTCGTAAGTTTTTTCACGTAAAAAGTACGCGAAAAGTACTCAAATGTTCGAAAGATTGGACATGACTTTATTCGAAAAATATATTAGTCGGAAAACATTATTTAAGCCGGGAAAACAATCTCATTCTTGAATATTTTAGGTGTTAGAATAGACGCTGAACAATTTGAACTTTTGTTAATTCAAAAAGTCGGGTTTTAAACAATATGGAGGCGGTGCATCAATTACCAATCTCTTAAACGTCCTTCACATTATCCAACAAAAAAATTATCAAAAACGATGGAGCCATTTCTTTTAAATTTAGAAAATGTTCCACGGGCTTCATGTAAAATTTCCCCAATTAAAATATCGGTTTAAAATTCAAGGAGCCGCGACGTCGGCAAGATCGATTGGGGAATATCAATTTTCATGAAAATCGGCTGAACGGTTTAGCCACTAGTGTTGTTCACAGACGGATAGACTGTCAGACGGACGGACGTGCCGACGAGCAGACGGACGGACGGACAGACAGACAGGCACATTTTGCCGTTATTCGATTTCTCAGTATCAAGGGTCCACAAAACATGGATACTGGCTACACCACGTGATAGAGGAATTTTTATAAATTTAGCAACTGGATTTATCCACTTTTTTGTTACCAGCGCCCTGTAATACGAGTTTCTCTGCCGGAAATTCGTCGTTTTTTCGAGCAGCATTGTAACTTTCTCTCTACTTCATAGCGAGAAAGTAGGAGGATACAGAGACCAAACGAAATGGGTTAGCCGTCGATTTCCTCCAGACCATCATCATTAATCTTCTTGCGTTCAGCAGTGATTCCCACGTGGGATTTCACAGGGACGAGGAATCATGAAATTGCACCATAAGATGAAGAAATTAAACACAATAATAAAAAAACAAGTACTAGGTCACTCTAAAAGTAATGAACACGATTGTTTTCTGATCAGGCAAGACATTTGAATATGAACAAGTGCAAGTTAAAATGAATATCAACAAGTACAAGAAAAAAGAATATGAACAAATTCAATGCAAGTTAACGTTTGCATGAAACGTTTAATGTATCCAACATGAGATCTTTAACAGGATGGCGGAAGAGATAAAATAAGAGACAAAGTCGTTCATCAGAAATACGTAACTATAACTTAATAACATAATAATGTAACAATAAAACATAATTTCGTTAATTAAGGGGTTATAATTCATCAACATTTGCGCGTACGTATGAGAACTACCTCTTCGAAGTTGTCTCCTAAAGAAACCATCAACTCTGCCAGCAATGTTGATGCCACCCAGTACCACCAGCTTTACCATGAAAGAGATTTTTGATCTCGCGTGTCAATGTCGTCTCTTGCTAGAAACACACATACTATTCAACTAACAAAAACCGCAACTCTCGTTACCAAGTCGGCACCTCTATGTTGTAAAACTGATCTCATAACCAGAAATTATTACATTACGTAAATCTATTATCTAAATGAACAAAAAACCGTCTTTTTTCTTAGGTCAATTTAATTGTTAATTACTCCACGACAGGAAGGAAACAAAAGACAATCTCTGGAATTTTATCTGGCTAGTTCTCCAGGGCCACAGTTTTGGAAAAGAAATGACATACGGCGTCCCTCATCTCAAATTACCTCACACGTCATGGTCTCACTATTAAATGCGGTCATTAACCTCTAGATACAACCAGGACGTCACTTTTAGGCCAAGAAAGATCTGCAATGCGCAAGGAGTCAAGAGAAGTGAGGTGGATTAGAGACGCTAACTTCTAAGAAGAAAACGTTTTCTACTTTATATTTAAAAATAAAGTGAACTTTTACTTTTTGTCTTAATTTTATCAGTTTATTTCAAGATAAAGACAGAAGCAGTTTTTCACGCAAAATTATTGACTCAACATGGCTTCACACAAAAAATCTACCTGAATATTTTGTTTATTGCTTTTGGATATTTATTTTACTATTTGTCAAAATATGATTGAATAATTCTTATGGAAAATTTTGTTTCAAATTTTTGTCAGTGAGCCAATAGGATTTTTGTTAGGTTCTAGGCACGATTAGGCATTACCCATTCTGCATCGCTTTTTCAGGATCTCAAATATGCGTTTTGGGGAATAACATTCTCGAAAACATAATTTGAAATATTTTTGAAAGACTTAAAAATTTGAATTATGTTTTATGATAAAGGAACATTTTTGCAAATGTCACAATTTGAATTCTATTGAAAGATACTTTTAATAAATACACTCTGTCACCAAAATTTGACACATGTCGACACATTTTTACGCATTCCATGCCATAAATTTATTTTTAAAGAAA
Source organism: Acheta domesticus (assembly GCA_031308135.1). Classification (NCBI taxonomy): domain Eukaryota; kingdom Metazoa; phylum Arthropoda; class Insecta; order Orthoptera; family Gryllidae; genus Acheta; species Acheta domesticus. The sequence continues at coordinate 287,201,606 of JAHLJT010008446.1, read as the reverse complement.
TATAATTGTGATGTGAATCCATTATTTTTGTGTGGTTACAAAAACCGTACTGCCGTACTCTTATACTAGATTATTCCGAATCCGATCGTGCAGGAATGCACATATCTGGAGACAATATTTATAGGTTATTGACGTAAGATGAAATTAAATTGTAAGAGAAAGGCTCATGAGCTACACGTAACATCGTTTGCTATTTCATCATTTGTCATACCAGCTTACGTTATGTGTAACGATTCATGTTTTTTTATCAGGAACCGAGTACAATAGGACTATCGGGAAAGGAAGGAAGTGGTATGCCCAACATGAACTTTAAGTTTATAGGATTGGGTTACAAGCTGAGTCAACATTCTCTTCAATATGTGCATGCACGTGCGTGAGTCCTCGCGCGTATGTACATCTGTATAGGTATGCGCGCACGCATATGCATGCGGGCCTAGTCCAGGTGCATGCATTAATCATCTTCTCATGTCGTTCAGAAGTGCGTGCGATGTAAGCCTTATTATTCTATATTGATTAATCACTGTGAGTTGTTAACTTACCCACAAATGTAAATATTTATTTGTTTATAATGTGTAGGTAGTGAATTGTGTGCTCAACAGTTCCATGCGCTCGGACCACAAGAACACGAAAACACTTTTTTCGCCAGAACGAGGAGAGCGCAGGAATGTCATTGAGGGAATTGTACTTGTGAACCTTCAAAGGAAACATTACAGAAAATTTTGCTATGTAAACGCGGCTCGTACATGCTAGGTGATTCATATTTATGGACATTGCACTACAGACAATTGATGTCACATTGTAACGTTTGTGTACATTTTCCTGTGATAAAATTCTAAACCTATATTTTAGCTGCGAACTTTAAATATTTTCTTTATCTAATT
>JAHLJT010008446.1:287143885-287200625 GCA_031308135.1 Acheta domesticus | reverse complement strand
ACTGGAGAAAAAACTACATTTAGTGCTGAGAAGTCAGTACATTTCATTATTAGTCATTATTAGATATGAGTATACAATTCGCAAGCACAGATTTTACACGTATTGACTACTTCTGAACTTCAAATGCGAATCAAAAATTGAATCTATAATATATCGTAACTTTATAGAGAGATTTTACACTTCACAGCGGACAGCACTATCCGATCTTCTACGCATGCGCGGATGCACAAAAGTGCCGCGAAAGTTGAACTGCGCAGGCGCAGAAGATTGATAATACTGTCCGCTATGAAGTGCAAAATCCCTCTAAAGCAGTGTTGTCAAGGTCGATGCCACGAGCAAAAGTCCGTGGTACGAGTGCCACGACGATATCGCCCCTCCACGCAGATCATTACCCCGCCACCAGAGACAACGCCATCCCTATTGTAAAACGGCGGGTTTACTAATAGTTTCCTTTCCCGACGATAGTTGCGCAGAGAAGCACGTGGCATGCTACGGTGCCACGACGCGTGTCACTGCCACCAGTAGAAGACCTTGACACCACTGCTCTAAAGAGACACAAATCTCAACCACGAAAAACTTGTAGCGCCGACGCGTTCCATCAGCTGTTACTCCCACCGCGCCCTGCGGAAGCTTATCTCCGCGGAGGACGGGCTGCGCCGGCCTCAAGCGGTTTCGCGGCCTTGAGAAGGCGCGGAAGTCACACGCCGGCACACGCTGCGTCTGGCACAGGCACGTTTGTTTTTTTAAAATTTGTTTATGTAAGGTCGCTTTATAACGTCTGGGTCATCAGCGATCCTTGTCATTATACAATAGTATATGTGTGTGTGTGTATATATATGTATATATGTATATATATGTATATATGTATATATATGTATATATGAATATATATGTATATATATGTATATATGTATATATGTATATATGTATATATGTATATATGTATATATGTATATATGTATATATGTATATATGTATATATGTATATATGTATATATGTATATATGTATATATGTATATATGTATATATGTATATATGTATATATGTATATATGTATATATGTATATATGTATATATGTATATATGTGTATATGTATATATGTGTATATGTATATATATGTATATATATATAAACATAATGGTTACATTTATAACAGGAATAATTATTAAACTTAATTACATTTTCACATGTTATGATTGATCTAAGTACTACATTGTTAATAGTTATATAAGGCTGTACAATTTTGTTGTTACTAAGAATTTTACTAATTTCGCACACCCGTCTGTGGAACTAAGTAATGATTTTAGGGCTCCTTCAATTTTCAGAAGTTTTCTTATACTATCAGTAGCAGGGCATTCAAGAATAAGATGGGAGGCGAAGACTGCTGCACCACACTTTGGACAGGGATCTGGATCAGATCTCTTGGCAGGTGGCTGAAACTAAGATTGACCTATTCTTAGCCTTGTAATGATAACTTGATCTGTTCTCTTAAAATGCTTACCGGGGCAGTTGGGTCACGGATGGATTCTCTGACCAAATGGAGTTTGGAAACATTCAACTTCCACTTAGAGTCCCAATAACTGAGACAGTAGTCTTTTAGAAATGTTTTGAAGTCTTGGTAAGTGACAGGCGCGTTTGTTTTTTGGGCGCAGAGCTATACTGCGATTTTCGCAGAAATCAGATGTTTCGCTGACAGAAATCATTTGTTTCGCTGCCATTGTATCGACAGCTTACATGTCGCTACAGTGACGTTACTATGGTGACTTTTAAGCTCCCGATGGGATGAAACCGTCAACAGCTCATTCCTGTCAGAGGCAGAGTTGCGAAAATCGCAGTATACGTGAGATTTGGCGCAGAGCTGCCTTCAATAATAGGATAAAAGAGAAATAATAGCTATTATTTTACCAAGAAGTGTTTGGCAATTAGACAATGACTAACGATATTGATCAAGAAATAATTATTGAATGGTTTGTTTCTTATGTTATTTTCGTGTTTATTTTTCACAAAAAAATTAAATGCGCCTTTCACAAAGAAATCTAGTAGTATATATTTTCCTGTTAATGTCCTAATGTGGCTACTACCCGGATTGGTCGGTAATGTTCATATGTCTAAAATGGATAATTAAAGTGGAAATAATGTCGGAGAATATTTCGGGCTTTACCCGAATGAAGTTGACATCAGTCAACACGTGGTGGCTGGAGTTGATAAAGTAAGTTACGGTGACGAAAAATATCAGATGTGTTATAAACAGGGATCAGACTGCTGGTAAGAAATTTCTAAAGCTGGCGAGAGACAAGGCGTGTACTTTCGATTTCCACTGTGTCAGTCGTTCGATTTCCACTGTGTCGTTTTCATTTGTACGATCCGACCTAATCTAATCTCACTGTACATTTCAGTTGACGCTTTGCTATGCATTTCCGGGTTGGCGACGGGGCTCCAGCCTTTGGGATTTTACATAAAACAGCCTTCACCCTGTGCAATGGATTATTTCCAACGCATTTTTACGTCAGAATATTTCCTGCAAAAACACATGGGTCATATGCAAACAACCATTTTAATATAAACGGAGCTCTGTGAATAATGTCAATATTAGCCGAATAAAGTCCTAAATGAGCCAATCATCATCATTCCTCATTTATAAATCTACCACTGCGGACCAATCCCTAAGTATATCAAATATCTATCTTCATTCACCTTTATCAACACTGTCGTCATACATCTCCACACCATCAGATGGTGTAGATACTCCTAACATTAGTCATGTTTCCGACTTACGTCGTCACATATACACATCCTATACTAGAGTATACTATTTAATGTCAGTTATTACGGAGTTAACAATCGAAAATTAAAGAATTGAATATTAAATTCAATAAATATTTCATATACAAATTATTTTGTGTATTAATCATTTACTAATTATGTTAATTAGATTAGAAATATTACTTGACATATTTGTGGATATCAGAGCAAAATCGAATGGATATCGACGTTTTCACACGATTTCGAGCGATCATGATGGTTAAATGTGTTTTCGAGTATCCTTCCGAATGAAAACGGTCTTATGAAAATTCCCTTAACCCATAGCATAAACACATTCAATGAGAAAGTAATTCTCAATGTTTAATATTTAATTACACGGCAAAAAGGCCAAGCTGCAAGTAAAGCACAACCTTCCGCATACACTTCGAGTGTGACGGTGTGTAAGATTCTGATGTGAATTCCGAATCTTGTCCAGGAATTCAACATCCCGATTGAAAGGATGTTCAAACATACTGACGAACATTTCCTGAGATCATAGTATGGTCGATTTTTTCCTCATAGAAATGTGTATCGAAATTAAATGATATCTGTATACAGTATCAGGCACATACTATGTACCGTCATATGGAATAAGATATCCAATTATGTTAATGTCCACAGAAATACAAGTACAATCCGGAAATAAACTCCAATTAAAAAAGTACAGATGCTCACAGATACAGAATAAGAAAACAACTTTAATGCATAGAGATTCCAAGTTGCTGAATGTGAATCAGAAGACAAAAGAACCTAAGACACCAGAATAATAAAATACAGTCGGATTGAACTGTTTTACCAGACGAAAGTCTCTAGGTAAACAAAGAATGTTAAGTCTTGCCCTCCAATAGAAACAAGAGGGAAAGGAAGACCAATTGTGAGTTGGAAAGATAGCGTCATACAAGATCTGAAGATGTAAGGATAGAAAAAAAATGTACATCTCAAATAAGAAATTGAAAGAATCGGAGTAAGAGGACAGAAGGACGGATAAAAAGATGTATAAGGAGAAGGAAATTCAGAAGATGATGAAGGTTAAAAAGAAAAGAAGATAGAGAATATGAGGAAAATTAATAATAAAGAGGAGGGTAAGACGATGAAGAAAAAATAAGCACAAGAAGTTGGAAAAGAAAGAAGAGGAGAAGAAGGAAAAGAATATAAAGTCGGACTCGAAAAAAATACGAAAAAAGAGAAGAATGCAAAGGAGAAAGGGGAGAAGAAAGAAAAACAAGAACGATGAGAAGAAAATAAGAACTTGTGAGAAGGATCCCCATGCAACGAAGTGTGTACTCACGTAGACGATCTTGAGCACGCCGTTGCGCTGCGGCAGGCCGCGCAGCCCCAGCAGGTTCTTCACCTGCGACGACATGACGTGCACGGCGGCGGCGGTGGTGAAGCCGCTGACCAGGGTGTCGCTCATGAAGACGCTGATGCCGCCCAGCCGCAGCAGCCCCAAGGCCACTTGCCACAGCCCCACGCCCAGGCACAGCGCCGTCACCACCTGCGCACGCCCACACACGCCCGCTTAGCCACGCTACGTGCTTGCGACATGTCCGTTTCAATTTCTCCTATCAACTTCGTAGAAAGTTTCTAATGGAATAAGCCTGCATAATTTGACAGAAAAACGAGTTTTGTGGATCCTTGATAACGAAAAAAATCCTGAGTTACAGGTATTTCGGGATGGTAGTACGCCAAAATCCCTGTGCATTTTAAGAGGTATAATAACGGGAAGCCGTAGTGTATTAGATTCCAGCAGGTAGCAAGAGTTGTGGGCGTCAGAGGTAACACGTTGCCACAGCCCCACGCCCACACACACGCCCACTTAGTCACGCTCAGTGCTTGCGACATATCCATTTTAATTTCTCGTATCAACTTCGTAGAAAGACCACGTTTCCAAGGGAATAAGCCGCCATAATTTGACAGAAAAACAAGTTTTGTAGATCCTTGATAACGAAAAAAACTGAGTTACAGGTATTTCGTGATGGTAGTACGCCAAAATCCCTGTGCATTTTAAGTGGTACTCGGTGATGTCATGAGTGGGAAGCCGTGGTGTATTAGATTCGAGCAGGTAGCAGGAGTTGTGGGCGTAAGAGGTAGCACGTTGCCACAGCCCCACGCCCAGGCACAGCGTCGTCCCCACCTGCGCACGCCCACACAGCGCCCGCTTAGCCACGCTCCGGGATTGTGATATTTCCATTTTAATTTCAACTTCGTAGAAAAAAAACGTTTCTGATGGGATAAGCCTCCATAATTTGACAAAAGAACGAGTTTGGTGGATCCTTGATAACGAAAAAAAATCCTGAGTTACAGGTATTTCAGCCAAAATCCCTGTGCATTTTATGTGATGGAATGACTGGAATGGCTGGGAAACCGTCGTGTATTAGATGATTCCAGCAGGTAGCAGGAGTTGTGAGCGTGAGAGGTAGCACGTTTGCACAGACCCACGCCCACATACACGCCCACGTAGTCATGTTCTGTGCTTCCGAGTCATGCTCCGTGCTTTCAACATATCGATTTTTCTTTTCTCATATCAACTTCCTAGAAAGACATGTTTCTAATGCTGCTAAAACAAATGTCCATAATTTGACAGAAAAACAAGTTTTGTGGGTCCCAGATAAAGAAAAATTGGATATTTCTTCCTCCTATATTTTGTAATTACTTTCTCGAACAGGTAATATTAGAATCGAGGATTGGAGAGACCTTGATACGAAAACAGTGCTATTTCCTCATTTTATGTCTGTTAAACTGTTTGTGAACAACAGTAACATTTGAATCACACAAGATTATCACCAAAACTGTAATTTCCTGATCAATCTGTGGTTGATGTTGAGACTTCTACAATTTGATTTTTTTATTTTTATTTTAAAGGTACTTCACATAAATTTCTTACAGTATTTTCAAATTTTTTCAAAAATGGTCAAGGTTTTCTTTGAATTTTGTTCTAGTATAGAGCAAAGTGTGCTTAATAAAATTAATATCGTCCGATTTTCATTTAAACCTCAAAATGTTCGGAAACCGCATAAGTTTGTATTAATATTTTTAAGGTACTCCAACTATATTTTTGAAGACAAAATTTGTTCATGCAACCAGTTCTTCAAATTAGAGTATGCAAAATTACTGGCTTCAAATTAGAACAAATGTCATGCACAATTTTTGAAAATATGAGTTATAGTACTAATAGCGTAGTTATAGAGAAATAGTGACATTTGTAAAGAAAATTCGTAATCTAGATTTTCCCAATAAATGGTTCCAATTTTTACTTTCTCACTACCGCTTTCGCAGTAACAAAAAGTTATATAAGGCTGCGCGAAAAAAGCTCTAATTATAGGGCCCTGGTAACAAAAAAGTAGATAAATCCAGTTGCTAAATTTAGACAAAAAATCCTCTAACATGTGGTGCAGCTCGAATACATGTTTTGTGGGTCTTAATATCGAAAAATCGAAAGACGGCAAAACGTCCATCCGTCCGTCCGTGAGCCACGCTAGCCGCTAAACCGTTCGGTCGATTTTCTCCAATCGATCTGACTGATATCGAGTCCCATTGAATTTGAAACCGATATTTTAATTTTGGGGTACTTTATATGAAACCCCTGGGACATTTTCCAAATTTTCAAAATAATGACTTCATTGTTTTTTATTAAATCTTGTTGTTGGATAGTGTGAAGGACGTTCATGAGAAAGCCGCACGTCTTATTTTTATTGAATACTCTGATTTTTCGCAAATTGCAAAAATTCATAATTTTTTCGCGTCTTTGTACAACTACAATTATTAATATAACTCTTAATGAAATCTGTTCCTTACAGATAGATTTTGAAATGAGGTCATATACAATTTTTCGAAAATATGAGTACTTTTTGCGCAATTTTTCGTGAAAGTAGGGCGAGAAAGCATCACTAGCCCTGCCCTGAAAGCAGGGCGAGAAAGCAACAAAGCCCTGTTATAGCATCACTAGTTTTCCCTTGTAGTGAAGAGCTCGCTTAATAATATGGCATAGGTACAATTTTCGTTAAAACCTTGCAAATTTTGGTAACTGCAAAAATTCAACTTGGTTTTTGACGCGGCGAAAGGGTTCTTTGTATGGAAACAATCTCGAGGTCTAGTGGATTTACGGGTTCCTCGAGGAATTTATGGGCGTGGGGGTTCGATTAAAGTAAATATTTTTGCAGTTTGGAAATACTTTTGCGAATTCAACAAGCATTATAATGTTAAGTAACCGTTACAAATTTTACTGGAAATGATATGCTGATTTACCACCATTAATTTTCTTTCGTTTTATGTTACGTAGTTTAGTCTAATTTACCAGTCTTATGTTGGAAGGCCACAATGGATGGATTTCTATTTCAGATTTTTAAACCTTTCGGTGTTTATGGACGTGTACCGGCTGCGTCACAAACCCCAGATTACATTCCCAGTTTCCCAACCATCGCGCCGATGTGTTTTTCGTAAGCCTGTTTCGAACACAGAAACTATACTTGTGTTTCTATTTCTTGGAGCGTGGCGGTGTGTCTTCACGATGGAATATCTCACTGTATTTCGCGTCATTCTCTGTGGTGCCCCCGGGAGTCGCATGATCGCGACTGCATCGAGCAGTGCTGACGATCATGCGAGTCCTAGCGACACGACTGAGAACGACGTGAAATATCGTGAGATATTCCATTCTGGAGATAAGCTCTCAAGTGCCAAGAAATAAAAACCCAAGTATACTTCTTCGGAACCATCGTAACTCGTCAATCCATCGTTTCATTGACCGGGTTACTGGTAAGGAATCCGCGTTGACTTCGTTGTGCACAAAACGGGTTAGATGTAGATTTTCTAAGGGAGCATTTTCCCTGTTATCATTCCAGCATTTCTTAATAATTCATATCATAACACTTTTTCATTATGTCCTACCATCTAATTCATTTACATATTTCCAGTATGGCTACAAGACAGTGGCACTGGCATCATAATTAATAATACCTAGGTAATTAAAAATTATTCTAATTTTCAATTAGTACCAATCTGTAAATGATAGCTTACCTAAACTGACTAACATGAGAAAAAGTATCAGAGGAAAAAGTAAAGAATTTGCGATTTACTTTTGTTTGAATTAGGATTGTTATCTACCTTCAAATGAACCGGGAAGATTTTACATCAAAATGGATTGTAAAGATATAAAGTTGAGACGTAACTCATCACGAGATAAGCATTCTTACGTTATTTGTTATCGATAAATGAATTGGGAATTTTTAATATCCTAATTAGCTGTGGTAAATACAAGTATTTTAGATTAGGAATATTAACCTTAGGGATTAATTTGTAATCAACGTATGAGATAATACTTGTCAATCACACAATTACTGAAATCGTTTAAAGATTTATTTTGTTTCGTTTGAGTTCTTAAAACGCAAAAGAAATGAAATTAGTAAATGTCTAAATAGATTTGCATCATCCGTGACCTCCTTTTATAGACACAAGTAAAAAATAAACAAAAAGCTGGCCTGGAAAGCCGAGGTCGCTAGGGCTGAAGGGCCGTAGTTACCTCGTCTCGAAGGGTCGCGGGTTCGAATCCCACCTCAGGTATGGATATTTGTGTTCGTATTTGCCTTAAGTGTTCTCTCCCTAGCGTACTCTCCCTACAGTTAAAAAAGCACAGTAGTCGCTATATGACCATGTTTTGAAAAGCGACCATAAAAAAGACAAAAAACGACTTAATGTACCTGTTAAATCCGGTTTTTATCTTTCAGTTCAAAAGATATCGAAAAGGAAACCTCTTGTGCATAGTTTGTTTCGAGTGGAGTTTTTCCGGAAGCCGGCGACTTAAGAGTCAAAAATAAGAGGAGTTTTCCACGCATCTTCAGCAGAACATCGTATCAAGAGCTGCGTGCTTTATCGCCGGGCCGATTTGCTGGTCATGCTGTGAAGGAGGGGCGTTGCCACCGCGATGTTTTCTGTTAACTGATGAAGTCGCGCGCGTGCAGACGCTGTCGGAATTGCCGATGGCCAATGACGCACCTCTCCGCGCGCGTCGGCGTGTGTGGCAGCAATTAAGCTTTGGCCGGGGCGGGACGGGGCGGGGTGGGGCGGGGCGGGACGGGGTGCGGCGGGGCGGGGCCAGGCGGGGCCAGGCGGGGCCAGGCGGAGCGGGCCGGCGCGTGGCGGGGCGGACGGGGGCGTGGCGGGGCGGAGTGAAGTGGAGGGGGGAAGTCGCGCTGACGGGGTAGCAGCGAGGGTTATACTGCGAATTTTCTAAGAGCGACCCTCAAGGCCACTCAAATCCCATCTTCGCGATGAAATATGTCACGGCATTTCGCGTCTTTTCTCGGTCTTGCCGGTAGAAGTCGCATGATCGCAAGCACTGCTTCATACGGTCGCGATCGTGCGAAACCTAGCGGAACGACTGAGAAAGACGCGAAATGCGGTGACATATTCCATCGCGAAGATGGGATTTGAGTGGCCTTGAGGGTCGCTCTTAGAAAAATCGCAGTGTAGAGCGCGGACGAGGGCGAGGTCAGTGGCGATTGCAAGAAAGAGGGCGGGGCCGAGGGTGGGGCGAGGGCGGTGGCGAGCGCGCGAACTTCTAGTAACGCCAGTAATACATCGATCCTCCCGCTATTTACGGTTCCCTCGACACTTGCGACGCCTGTGCCACTCGAAAACTATGTCATCCACGAAACCAACGACGCCCTTAATATAAAAGACTTTTTTTGCTATTCACGGCACTGAAACAACGAGTATCACGGTATCCGTCTCCACCTCCGGCACCTACGACTGTCCTAGCGACCATAACATCCACAGCCCTGACCGCGACCATGATACCCAAGAGATCTGTACACAAATGTGGAGAAACTAATGACAAACAATGACAACTTTAGAAATGTAAATCAAATAAATGATAAATATATCAAATCGAATACTTTTTAAACTTCTCGAAATCACACAATATATTCATAAAAAATTGCGAGACAATTATTTACTTGTAATGAAAAAGGTGTTCGAAATTTCACTTGCATTGTCTATGGAAATATCACCTACTTGAATGATGCTACTCTTTGTCCCATGGCATGCCAGTGTCGGATTTTATAAGTATTTGAAAGGGGAGAGAGACTTTCAGTTTTGGCTTACTCTTCCGGTAAATATGTTTGAAGTATTTGTTATTTGTTTTTATAGAAACTTTTTGAATTGTTAGCTTATAGTAATTTACAAGTAATAGTAATTGCACTAGTAATAGTAATTTACATCACAAGGCAAGAAAGTGGATGTTTCCATGGCTAGACGGTGTAGTTCCCAGGCGAGGTCGATAGGCCGCGTTTAGGAATCCTTATATGATAGAACGCCACTTTTGAGTGAAATGTACGATATTTTATTCCAGACTTCAGTTTTATAACAATTTGTCCGGATGATAAACAAATTTTATTGAATATCATGATCAATGAGGATCACGAAACTACGTATTTTCCGTACGAGTGCTGGTACATGTTCTGTTTTCTAATTGTAGTACTTGCGGTACTGGTAGTACGGAAAGTAATTTCGGAACGTTTCCAGACTGGTGTCGAAAAAAGTTGAACTTCCATGTCCGAATATTGTGTAGGTCTAAGTAAGCGTCTCTTTCTAGACGGTCTCGAATAAAATGTTATTAAGATCAGACATGTCATTTTGAAATTTTCGTATCAAACGAAAGTTATTACATGGTCGTGGAACGTCTGAGATGATGGAATCTGATTGGGAGTGTATCTTGCCAACACTCGGAGAAAAAAGGAGCAGCAGGATGAGTTTCACCAGAATCGTTACAAGTGAAATCCAGGAAACTATATGGAATATTTCCGCTTGGAATAAACACGTTAATTAACTGGGAAAATTATTTTCATTATTATTTTTCCATTACATCACAACAAAACATGTTATGAGTCGGCTGAATATAAATTCTACTCCAGGTTGCAACCAGCTACCTAAGGAGCAGATCCGGTGACTATCAGTGCTTCTACAATACTTTACGCAAAATGTGGGCTGTTCCAAATAAAGCAATTTCTTGCACTTCCCAGTCTTTTGAATTACCAGGGAGTTTAGACAAGTTCTTACTCAAATTTTACGGAACAAATCCCAGAGCTCCGATAACTATCGCTACGACCTGTGCTTTTACGCCCCACATTCGGCTGATCTCGATTTCCAAACTCTTGTATTTAAGACGTTTCTCTGCCTCCTTGGTAACGACGTTTATCGCAAGGTACAGCAACATCGACAAGTAGACACGATTTGTTCTCCAAATCCCGGATGACTATATCCGGTGTGTTTGCCGCTATCGTGCGATCAGTTTGAATTTGTTGGTCGTACAATATCGTACACAATCCAACAGACGTCACCGGTTTCGGTGAGTGTTCGTACCACTTGTGGCATGTGTTCGGAACTTCGAGGGCGGTACAGATCTGCCAGTGGAGGTAGCTACACACCCTGTCATGTCTTTTCAAGTATTCGATCTTTGCTAGGGTTGGACAAGCTGAGACAATATGATCGATGGTTTCTACGTGTTCCTGACAAATGCGGCATTTATCATCTTGGGAAATTTTGAGAACCGCTTTATCATAATGTCGTGTTCTCACGCCTGATCTTGGGCAGCTGTTACAAGTGCTTCCGATTCTGGCTTCATTCTTCCCCTTTTAAGCCACATAAATGATTGATCTTTATTGATCTGCACCTTGTCCATTCGTTTCAAATATTGTCCGTGGAGTGGTTTGTCTCTCCACGATTTCTTTAACATTTTTTTGTGTCTCAAATTTCATGTTAAGTAGCATCAGAAGTTCAGTGTCTCTGTCTTTCTGGGTGTCTTGCATAGTCTTGTTCGCAAAGTTTCTTGCTACACTTACAATGCCTCTGTTTCCCATTCTTCGATCAGATTTCATGACCTGCCTCATTAGAGGGTCATCTTGATGGCTGACTACATACTTTCCCACCCCGGTTATTGCATTGTGCCAGGAGGCTTCAATTTGTCTGAGGCCTCTTCCTCCTTCCTTACGTGACACACAGTCTATGTACATCAGCTCGGGGGTGGGCAACATGATGCATTGTAAGCAATTTTCTGGTTTTTCGATCCATGGTGCGAATTTCCTGTTCAGTCCAGTCTACTAGTCCGAAACTGTATTCGGCTACAGGCACCGCCAAACTACCTATTGCTGATATTTTATTCCTTGAGTTCAGAGCGGACTGCAGGACAAGTCTCACTCTTCTATAATACTCCTTGCGAATTCTCTCTTTCATTGTGTCGTTCGAGATGATCTCACATTCTTCAATGCCCAGATATTTGTAAGTTTTACCTGGCTCAAGATCTTGAATCACAGTGTGTCTATCAACTTCAATGTTCTCTGACGTGGTCATTTTGCCTCTTTTTAAGTTGTCTTTTGCACACTTATCAAGAACAAACTTCATGCAGATTTCATTGCTAAAATCATTGATGACAGATAGCATTTGTCATTTATTATTATTATTATTATTATTACACCGGGTTTATTTTAAGTTGTTCTTAGTGTAGTTAATTCCTGGATTGTTAGTTTTCCTAAACATGAATGCATTCATGTTAAAAATGACGATGTTTTTGTAAACTGTTTATTTTCATCCATTTTACATGACGCAGCGGGATACTAACGGTTATTAGCACAGAAGAGACTCCAACTTGTCTTTCAAATATCTCATATTTTAAGGCAACGAGGTGGTGGCAAAACATCTCAGTAAATGGCTCCAGCATGTGACAACACAGCAAAACAGTCCATTTAACTTGCGAGAGTGACATATTTTTCCATTTAAAGGCTTCAAAAAATAACAAACATTTTTCATTCTTTCGTCATCTCTGATGTGCATTGCAGGTGTATTGAAAATATTCCATATCTATACCGTATAATACTCACGAGCTATTCGGAATGTTATGCACATTTAATTAGAGAGCGGCAACAGCGGAAAGTAACAGGTGGAACATTTGTACCATTAGGTACGGGGAGAGAATCTCGGCAGAGGAGACCAGCATAAGGCATAAGCATAAAGCATAAGGAAGACATCAAATCAAAGTAGCTAGCAAATTCTTCTGATATTGATACGGCATGTTAGGATATTCGCAACACTTTCTCGCTGTTTCGCTTTTCCTAGGTTTTCAATGGGTCATCTACACGAGAGTGAATTCATTATAATCTGTGATCATTTAGCCTAAAATTTTCCTCCGTGGTAGGCATATCAAAACACATTTCAAGGACACTGTTTGACGTTAAAGAAAATATGTGAAATCTCATTCGTGAAAGTCTCAAAGAAATATTTTCTTTATCTCTCATCTTTTGTATAACAGTCAACACTATGACAATGAAACCCGTTCTATGAGGTAAGATACTTCTGTGATTAAGCAAGATAATAAATCTCTTCACAAGTGTCCCAAGGAACTCAAGGTTTTTGCGTCAGTGTCAAATGAGATCTTGTCATCTGTCTGCCAGAAGCTCCGCCACCCCCGCTACCAATGGCCATAAAGCAGCGACGCAATCAATAGCCCAGTAATTCAAACGCAAAATGCGTTTTTTGACAACAAACAAACGCTTTTTGCTGAGCTCTCCTTTTCCTACTTGTGGAAGGAGTACAGCCGGAGTTATGGGTTGCTATTTTTTTAAGCAATACTAAAAAAATGAAATCTGTAGTTCATTTATCAAAGCATAAAAGTGTTTTATATCTTGGAAGCGAAAAGTTCAAGTTTTCAAACGTTGTAAACTCGCTTTGCTGCGGCTTTTTTCCATCATTCAACTATTGATGGTTAAAAGGAGTGAAAGAGGTTCTGAATCTCAAGGAAACGTGCGCAGATTGCATTTCTCACCTACACGTCGCACACACGTTTTACTGTTGTTTGGCGAATAAATCAAAGCCAATGTCCAATGCAAAACACGTCTCGATAATATCCACGTGGTGAAAGTCTGGTTACTATCATATCGCCGGTAGGAATGGATTTTGTTTTTTTTTTTTTTTTTTTTATATATAACACATTTATTTATCTAGAAGAAGTACATCGTTCAGTGTATAATCACTTTACAAATGTTTTGCTTTGGCTTATACTAGTTAAAATATCTAAGCTAACTTATCCTAAACATTGAAGAGGATACTCTAGGGGAGAACCTCGAGGTTAATTGTCTTGGTTGGCTAAGATTTTTAGAAAGGCCTCAAATGGGAATCTATTTTTTATTCGAGTGTAAGAGGGATTTTTTGCTAATTTGAAGTGGGATGCTGCTGGTATGTCTGCTAGGTTTTGGTAGAAATTGTGCGATATATGGGCTATTTGGTTTATTATTGTATTCATGTTTAGTTCGGAATGAAGTTGTTTATTACTTATAAACCAGGGGGCATTTGTAATTAATCTGATGAATTTGTTTTGAACTATTTGGAATTTATTCACATGTGTGGGGGCTGCATTTGTCCATACTGGGCATGCGTAGAGCATTAGTGGTCTTATCATAGTTTTATATAATATTGTAGAGTTTGTCAATGAGAGGGATTTGTGTTTGTTGATTAGTGGTCGGAGTTGGAATAATTTATTTCTTGCATGTTTAACTTTGATGTCAATATGGGATTTCCATGTTAATTTTGTGTCGAGGTAAAGTCCTAAATATTTTATGGGTTGTGAAGGTGGAGTCCAGGTGATAGGGGAGTTGTTTATTACTAACGGAGGGGGGAATGTAAATTTTCTGAATGAGAAGATTTTTGCTGTTGTTTTGTCAGGATTAAGTTGAATTTTCCAGATGTTTGCCCAGGTTTCAATTTTATTTAAGTGGTTTTGGATTTCTGATCGAAGGTTATTTAATGAGTATCCTGAGGCAAATAGGGCTGTATCGTCTGCAAATTGAGCAATGTTGGAATCTGTTGATGAAGGAATGTCTGAGATGTATATGTTGAATAATGTCGGTGATAATGGGGAGCCTTGTGGGACGCCTGCTTTGATAATATGGGGAGTGGAGTGGTGATTGTTGACTATTACTGAGAATGTACGGTCTGTAAGGAAACTTCTGATGACATGAATTATATAAGTTGGGGTTCCAGCTTTTATTAGTTTGTAGATAAGGGCCGGGTGCCAGATTCTGTCAAAAGCTTGCGTGATGTCCAGGAATGTGGATATTGTATGTTGCTTTTTCTGAAATGCAGTATGGATGTGTTCTGTTATTCTAAGTAGTTGGTGGGCAGTTGAGTGGTGAGCAATGAATCCGAATTGATGTTTGGGAATTATGTTTATGTTTTGAAGATGCTGGTTTAATCTGGCAAGGATTAGTTTTTCGAATATTTTGGCAATAACGGGGAGTAGACTGATGGGCCGGTAACTGTCAACTTTGGAGTGATTTTTGTTTGGTTTCGGAATAGGGTGGATTATTGAATGTTTCCAAGTTTGGGGGAAGTATCCAGTTCTTAAAATTGAATTATAAATATTGTTTAGGAAGGCTAAGGCTGACGGTGGGAGATTCTTTAAGATTATTGAACTGATTTTGTCGTGCCCGGGGGCTTTCTTATTTGGTAGTTTCTGAATAAGTGTTTTTATTTCGCGGGGGGAGATGTATTTTATTCTGTGGGGTATGTTAAAGATGGGGGAAGAGGCTATTTGAAGGATTTCGGGGTGCTTGGTGTGAAAAGGAGAATTATTGGGCGTAAAAGTATTTTGGAAATGCTTTGCTAAGGCTTCTGCTTTGGCGCTAGGAGAGTGTATTTTTCCTGTGTTAGTTGATAGAGGTGGAATTGAATTGGTTTTTTTCAGTATTTTTTTACTAAATTGCCATAGAGAGTTATTTCTTACGTTTAGAGATTGTAATAGGGTAGTGTATTGGTGCTGTCTGTAAGTGTACAAAACCCGTTTGCAAATGTTATTTAAGTGATTGTATTCTTTTTTGATAGATGGTATTCTTAATGAGTTCCAGAGTCTTCTGGTTTTATTTTTTAATTTAATTAGTTGGATTATTTGAGTAGGTAGAGGTTTTCTTACTTTAGTATTAGGGTCCAGAATTTTGTTTTTTTGTAATTTGTTTATTTCTTTAATTATTGTATTGTTGAATGTTGATATTGCGTCGTCAATGTCTGTTGGAGATTTTAATGTTTTAAACGGAGGGATTGAGATGTTTATATTTCTGTTAAATGATTTCCAATTTATATTAAGTGTGTTTAGAGATAGCGAGGAGAGAGGATTTGGAGGGGGAACTGGCAGTCGGGTAGAGATAATGACTGGGATGTGATCAGAGTCCAATTCATGGTACGTAAGTGAATTTAGTTGGGAACTGAAATTTGTGAGTGCTATGTCGAGGATGTCTGGATTTTTTTGTGAATCAAAGGGATAGTGGGTAGGATCTGGGGGGGCAATAATATAGAAGGGTATTTGTGATTGTAATTTATGTAGGAAGTTGCCTGCCGAGTTGGAGACTCGGCATCCCCATGAGTGATGTTTAGCATTGAGGTCTCCTATGATGATTGTTGGGGTGGGTAATTGCAACAATGTGGATATGTTGATATTGTTTATTTTAATTTTGGGAGGTTTGTATGCTGTTATTACGTTGAGGTCAATCTTATTATTTAATGGAATTTTAATTGCTATTGTTTCGAGGTCGGGGGTGGGCGGTGGGATGAACTGATAATGTGGGACGTTTTGTTTGATTAATATTAGGACACCTCCCCCTTGATCATTTTCTCTGTCAGATCTATATGTATTGAAACCTGGAATTGAAAAGTTCATTGAACTATTGAGGCGAGTTTCTGTTATGCAAGCTATATCTACTGATTTTTGTTGGATGAAATGATTTAGTTCGGTTTTTTTATTTGAGATACTGTTTGAGTTCCAATTGAGGATGATAAAGTTTTTAAGGGAAGATTGGCCATAATTGTTACTTAAATACGATGTTATTGAGTTCTGTATGCTTTGTATTATTGTTGGAATTATTGAGGATATGATACTTGATATGTAGTTAGTTATTGAGTGAATTATATTCTGTAGAGTTGGAGTGAAAGTATTGTTGTTTGTGGAGTGATTGTTGTTAGTTGGATTAAATGTTTGGTTTGTGGTAGTGTTAGAACGGGGTGGCTGGGTTTGGTTGTTATGGTTTAATTGAGTGAAATGTGGGATTTCTCTTACTTGTGGAAGTGAAGGAAAGTTTGATAGATTAAATGAAGGTGATGGAGTAGGCAAAGAATTTTCTATGATTCTCTGAGATATAATATTTTGCCTTTTGTCTATTAATTTTTGATAATAAGGACATTCATTAGATCGAAGGTCTCCCCTATGGGCTCCATTACAGAGTTTACATTTTAGATTATTATTTTTAGTGGGGCATTGCGCAGTGAAGTGGTCTTTGGCACAAAACGCGCACGAAATGTTGTAATTACAATGATTACGTGTATGACCGAAGTCTAAGCATCTTAAGCACTGAATTGGACCTTTTGCTTTCTTTCTTTTTTCTGGTTTAACTATTGAATTGCACACGTTATTTATTTGGAGGACGGATTCTATTTTGTCTTTACCACTAAACTCCACTGCTACCACTGGAATTGGGACATTGTCTTTCATTAGTCTAGTTACTTTGATGACTGACTGATATTGGGATTTTATGTCTGTTAAAATTTCTTCTTCTGTAATTGATGGATGGATATTTTTTATCACTATTGAAAATTTTTTACAAGAGGGGTCACTATAAGTATGAAATTGTTTGTTAGTTTCAATAAAATGTTTTACAGCACTGCGGAAATCTTGTGTGGTCCGGAATTGAATTTTAATTTTGTTGGTCTTGAATTCTGTTGTGAAATTATTAGATATTTTATTTTTAATTTCGCAAATAAGTTCGGCATGATTGCTTGTGGCGGTGACAAAAATTGGCGGAATTTTCTTTGGATCAGATGATTCTTCAGGCAATTGTTCATTAAGAAAGCCAAATCTATTGGAAATTTTTACGTTGTAGAGATTCTGGAGGTCTGAGTTATTATTATGATGGATGTTACCTTGCGTTGCCGCGCGTTTGCTGTCACCTTCTTCGCAGTTCTCTATCGGTCTTTTACCGGCTAGAGTCCCAGCGGGCGCCTGGTTGGAGGTTGACGGGATGCCAGATGATAAAGCAGAGGGGCTGGTGTCCATCGGTGATGTGGTAGGGGGCGTTTGATACGCACCCATTTGGAAGTTGCTGGATTGATCTGCCGAGTGAGATTCCATATTGCTGGTTGGCAAAGGTGTTGCTTCACCGTTTAATGTGATTAGGGCCGCACTAATTAACTCCCGTGTGATGACATTGTTTTCGTTGCTCATGAATGAGAGTTACAAACGATTGATGAACGCACTGCACTCACTAGTTTTGAATAACTTCGATGCACTGAATGAGTAGCACTTTGGATAGTTTAAACACAATTAATACTTGACTGGACGGACGAAACACTAGACAAATACTGAAGTCCGACCGAGACTGGTCTGGCCTTACTCGGCGCGGAGCGATAGTAGCTGCTGATAGCGGAGCGACTGCTCTGGCCTGCAGCTGAAGCGAAAGTGAGAGGATGGATTTTGTCAACTTACAAACACCAGCATGAAGGTGATTCATTCCGTTTTTTCCATGATCCTGTGTGCGACGATTATGAATGTAGTTCTGAAGGCTATACATCATAATTAATCACCGTTAATCGGGATAAATGGATGTTCATAGATAGAATGGAACGATCATTATGGAATGTTCAGATTGGATGTTCATTATCAGCCGTATTCAAGATTGCTCAATATGATAATACCGATTCTGGACAATATTAAGCAATATTCGATGGCTTTAATAATTGTTAATTGCTATTAATAACAATTAGTACACATTCATAACCACTTTTATGCACATCTTCGCCTTCTACGAAGACACACGATCATCACTGGCCGACAGCCGGTTACCCTTTACGTCCGGGTGGGAGACATATTAGACCATTCACTTGTCACTAACACACGTGCGGGCTCCTCTGTTCTGGGGTCAGCAGTGCGCGGCAATACATATATCAGAGAC
Source organism: Acheta domesticus (assembly GCA_031308135.1). Taxonomy (NCBI): domain Eukaryota; kingdom Metazoa; phylum Arthropoda; class Insecta; order Orthoptera; family Gryllidae; genus Acheta; species Acheta domesticus. The sequence goes on along the minus strand of JAHLJT010008446.1, from coordinate 287,181,844 downwards.
CAGGGGAAACAATCATGCCCAAGGCGGGACTCGAACCCGCGACCCTTGGAATCGAAGCAATGAGTTGGTACCACATTTTAACCGCCTCGACCATCGCGGTCAAATTTAAATATAAAACAAATGGTGCTACAACAGCACATATTTCTCGCAATATTACAAATTTATCGCTCTGCACGACGCTCGCCCATATACGTTTCATTAATTTCAAACAGAAATGACGGGAAAACTACTACCTTTTACCAAAACATTGTACATTACCTTTTTTAAAGAGCTAATTTTGTACGGCAGACTTTGTCTGAGGCAAAATCTCTATCTTCAATCTTGTAGTTTTGATTTTTTTGTAATTTTCGAAAAAAATAGCAATACCCGAAAATAAGACTAGCATCATATTTTTTACCGTCCCTCATTACATATGTGGAGAAAATTTAAAGAAAAATTTGGAGCGTTTTTTGAGAAAAAATTCCGTAAACTTCAAGCGCAAATTATTCAAAAACTGCTCGTTTTCAAAAAATCGTACAAGAACTTTTTTAAAGAGCTAATTTTGTACAATAGTTTGTATGAGGCAAAAATCTCAATCAATTTTGTAGTTGTGATTTTTTGTTCAATTTTCGAAAAATCGGGGAATTCAACGAAAATTATATCTGCATTACGTTCTTAAACGTCCTTCACACTATTCAAGAACATTTAATAAAAATATCTGGAGCCATTGTTTAAAATTTTGAAAATGTTCGACGGGCTTCAAGTAAAGTACCCCTCAAAATTTTAAAAACATCACAATTAAAAGAGCCGCGACATTAAACAGAACGATTGGGGAATACCAGTTTTGGAGAAAATCGACAGAACGGTTTAGGCGCTAGTGTTGACCACAGATGGATGGACAGGCGGACGTTTGGCCATCAACCGACTTTTCGGTATCAAGAACCAACAAAACATGGATTCTGGCTACACCACGTATTAGAATTCTTTTTTATCTAAATTTAGCAATAGGATTTATCCCCTTTTTCATTACCAGAGACCGGCAATAAGAGTTTTGTGGCGAAAATTTGCCGATTTCCGGCGCACGATTACAAAACGTTCTCTTCATTACGAAGAAGGCAAAAAGTAAATATCTGATGGCCAGATCAGATTTGAATATAAAAAAATCAAGTAACACTAATAACACGCAGCATAATAATTTAAAATGAAAAATAAACACTTCCCAAATAATTTTCTCCAGTTTTTAACTCGCCAACAAAACAGTAAACACACGCGCTACGCAGCTTGTGGTAAGAGGAAATAGGAGTCTTCCATGCGGGCAGGTAGCAAGCGAATACGCTGACCTAAGCACAACGCGCATGCGTCAAGAATGATACATCACGCTGTTCTACGCTCTCTAAAGTGCCTTGTCTCAGAATAAAGTGTGAAGCGAGGCAGTGCCCGGGCGTGCCTACCCTAAGGGGTGCAAGCCGGCGCATGTAGTCCCTGCGAGAAGAGACACGACAGATCGAATGGCGTACGGGCTGTTAGAAAACGCTTGAAATGGAAATATGGCTTACGCCACGATAATGAAATGTTCATTATACATTTCCGTATGAATAATATTTACATTATATTAAAATTGTAAGTCATTTCGTTTATTTATTATCCTGAAATGTATTAAACTAGTACATATTCATCAGGGTAGGCAGCGCCTATCTGTCGTACCCAAAGGAGCCGCTACTGATGATAAGTTAATAAAAGTATGACCAAAAAGTTAAAAATCGAAATATATTAATTTCGTGTGACTTTAAGTGTGCGTATAATACGCTTTTTTATTTTTATTTATTGAACCACTTTCTTGGAAGTAAAAGGTCCATGGAGGATGCGAGCAAGTATCAGAGCATTCACATCGCCAGCCGAAACCACGAGTGTGCAAAAGCTGACATAGGGACGAAATCATAGTAGGCACTTAAAATGAATGTTTCTTACGAGACCCATCCTTTTTCACAATCTTTATTCTCAAAGGTACAAGGGAGTTCGCCTGCTCCCTTAATGATCCTCATTTGGCCTCGTTGCCGGTTTGGGTTAGGTTCTACGCAGAGCTCACTTCTATGTATTTCTAAAATCGATGATAATGATTTCGCATAACATTTGGAGGTATACACGCAACACTTTCGTACTATAGAAAGGTACATCAAAAGACAGATAATCCTGTAGAATGTACAATTATAACAATCTCGAAAGGACACAAGTCAAATTGGACTGTCTTATTACGAAAAATATTGAGTGTGCACAATCCATGGCCACTCAACCGCGAAATAGCTGCTGTAAATGCAACGTTGTCAAGTTTCTGATGGCTTAAGGAAGCACGCAATTCGCATTAATAAAGAAAGTGTACGAATTATGCACCTTTTTACTAGAGGGTTCCCTTATTCCCTAATATCGACTAGGAATTCGGCCCGTAGAATGACTTTCATCGCTGTCGCCACGGATGTTCAAGGTCACACGCGACTACATGTGTGTTTGCTCATCTTCTAAGAACCAAGGCCCTGACCTCACCAAGATTGCGAGGGTGTGGGTGAAAGCGTCTCGTGTGTACTTTATTTTCTTAATGAGACTCCTTTTAACACAGAGCAAGAATTTTCATCAGCCCTACGATTTATTTCCCTTTCTATTTGAGCCCTGATATTGGTAAGTAGATAAATTTTGTTCCTGCGCGCGCGCGCGCGCGCGTGTGTGTCTGTGTGTAGTAAGTTACTTCTAACACACTGTGCACTCATAATCCACCTTTTGTGAGTCCTTGAGACCGAAAAATTGGTCGATGGCAAAATGTCTATCTGGTGTTACTCCGTCTGCCTGTCTCTCCGTCTCTCCATCTCTCCTTCTGCTCGTTTGTCCGTGTGTCCGTCTACGGTCAAAGCTAGCACCTAAACCGTTCACACGATTTTCCCCCAAATTGATATTCTTTGATCGAAATGGACGATCTCGAAGCCTTGCGAATTTTAAACGGTTATTTTGGTTTTGGGAGTACTTAACATGGTCTTAAAATAACTTTCAAATTTTTCTCAAAAAGGCTCCAAATGTTTTAATTACGTTGTTTCTTTGGATAGAGCGAAGGACGTTTAAAATAATAACACAGGTTCTATTTTCGTTGAACTCGAATTTTCGAAAATTGCGATTTCAACAATTACTATATTGCATACAACATACAATTTTGCAGCAATTACAGTATTGAAGATACAGATTTTTGTCTGAATGAAATCTGTTATTCAAAGGTAGATCTATAAATATTGTAATGTACAATTTTTCAAAAATATGAGTGGTTTTCGCGTAATTTTTCGTGAAATACAGGTTATTTGTAAACAATTATTTTCTTAAATACGGATTCAATTAAAAAACTATTTTCTAGAATAGAGAAGAGTACGATTGTACAAATGACGGAAGTTTCATTTTCTCTGAACTAGTTGAGTTTTCGAAAATTGAAAAGGTAAAAAATGCGAGAAAGTATTTGATGTCGTAGTACCACCAATTTCTTCTATTTCACGAAAATGTCCAGCCATCATGACCGTGGAGGGTTTCTTTTTAATTCAATATATTCATTCTACATTCTCACCGAAACATATTCATTAATCATTTTTACATTTAAATGTAGAGAATTATTATTTTTAATCATATTTTGTTAGTTTTCATATTGTTATACTTTCTTCAAATGTTGTTTCTATAAGTCACTGTTCATGACGTAAATTATGTAACTGCTCCCTGTGCCCGTCTTGATCGAGATTTTTGTTTACTTTCCAAGCGATTCTCAAAGTAAATGCTCAGTGGTCTTTTATCTGATTCTAGTCAGTAAATTATGCTTAACTACTCCCAAATATTATTATTATTGTTATTATTATTATTATATTGTAACCTGGCTTTCATTTCTTGTCGTTCATAATTGTGTGATGGCCCACGATATGTTGTATCCTGGCTTGGCTTCCCATTTTTAGAAGAGAGAAGGGCTCCTGATTCTAAGATCGCCCAGTGTGCCAGACACTCTTGATTCTCCCTACGATAATGGCTTAAAAGGAAGACAATTATCCAGCGAGATAATGACGCTGGGTAAGGGTCAAGTTCAAACCCGTTATTGAAGACCAGACCTCATTTGATAGCCTTATCAAATGTGTATAATGCATCGTTTTGCGTGTGCTGACCCCCATGCAAACGCAACGCGAAGTTGAGCCATCGTCAACAATTCGTCTGAATAGGAAATTCCTCTTGGTGTCAATGACTAAGAGGAACCATATGAGAGAATCAACAGTTACGTAAAAAGATAACAATCCAATATTGTCTGACAATTACAATAAAGAGATTAAAAATTCTGTTTTCGTTTTTAGAAATGATATTTTCAACCTTAAATATGTTTTAAACTGCTTTATTATTTAATAACAAAATGAAACGACTTTTTATGAGTGCATTGAGAAAACTGAGTTGAGTCATATTCATTTCTGAGTGTAGGTGAAGTATGAAGACGTTCTATAATCTCCATTCCTTGGAAGGTGAGCGCAGTAGTGTTTTGCCTTTGCCTTCCACTGCATGAAGGGTAGTCAACTGATTGTGAGGAGAGAATGATGTATGTATGTACTTTGCCGCAATAGCCTCTGACGAAGCCTGGACCTACCAGCGGCGTCACGGCCTTGCAGTCGTGGATTAAGCGGTGTGTGTGGTTAGCACATCAACATCCCCACGCCGTATTCTAGTCAACCTGAGAAGTGAGTTTCTCATCGTCATACAGCAACTTATACCGGAACATTGCAAGGAAAATGCACACTATAATCTCGCCCGATCGGGAATCGAACCCTAAGTCGCGTCATGGAGAGCACGCTGACCAATGAGCTACCCTGTATAATAGCCATGATTTTGTTTAATTTTAGCGTAGAGTTTCGGTTTCAGTATTCTTTTGAAGAGTGAATCTAGCAAAATCTAAAGACCTAAAATTACAGGCGGGACTTTTTAAGAAAAATAATATGAAAACAATCTAGTTGAGAGTTCATTCATTTTGCATCGTGTAAATTTTACAACCATTTGCTTCACCTTCCAATTATGGAAACCATTTGTTATTTTAAAAATGCAAGATTAAACAATTGACTTCTAATCATCAACTGACGTCCATTATCTACGCTAATTTTACGTCATGAATTTTGCTCCCAGCCTGGCCCTGGCTAGCGGCCTTGGCTGTCCGGCGTCGCGACGCACAGCCATCGCGGAGAAGGCATCACAGCAGGCATCGCGAGCACACAGCAGGCATCACAGCAGGCACAGCACGCATCGCGACACACATCGGACGGAGTTACAGTCTAAACCGGACACTTCACCGTTTCGATTTATGAGCAGCAATTTTCGATTTTGTAGCAGATGTTTAGCGTAAAAGATTGTCTAACGCCATTTTAGTTAATAAAACGATTAACACTGACATTTTCAAGGAGATTATGCATGTATTCTCTTAAAATACTCGATTTTTACACAAACAGTAAATAAATTATTTGGCTATCAGACATTGTCACATGAGAGTACGATAGAAGTGTACGTGGATAGCACGTTACGTATGATACGCGGTGGCCCCAGGTCGAACGCGCCACCAGCGGACGTAGCTTAAGGCGCGTCCATACGATGCGTCTTTTCGTTCAATTTTGCGCATGCGTCCAACGCATGCGTCTAGCGCCGTAGCGCATGCGTTTGGGACATGCGTCCTTTCGTCAAAACGATGGATGCATGTAATAGCGCAAGCTTCCCAGAGCTGACGGGAATCTCGTTCGTCTTTCTCATGCGCTTACTTCAAAGAACGTGTATTTCACAGCGAAGTCATCCGGAATACCGAGCCGTAAGAGTTGTCTGTTATATTGCGAATTTGTAAAAAATTATTCGTTTATTATATATGTACAGTAATATCAATTTTCAATATATATATATATATATATATATATATATATATATATATAATGGTTTATAGAGGAATCAAGTAAAAATGAACATGTGATTATTTCCATTTCTAGTTCGGTGTGTTGCAGTGATAGTAGAAGGATATTTAGTTCTCTTTAATTCTTATTTTATTTTTACGGTAATGCCAATTTTCGAAATTTATTTAATACGTTATGTAGCTGAAACAATAAAATAAGATTCATTTCATTCAAGATTATGTATTTTCAGAATGTCTCTTGAAAACAAAGAACTCACTCTTCAGTTCATTCAAGATTATAGGGAAAAGGAAGTTTTCTTTTTCTCTTCTTTTGACTGATTATAAAATAAGCTGCCGAAATTACCGTGCAAATAGCTGAATCCATTGTACGGAATAGAACAACCACCGCACAATGTTGCACCGTGTGGACAAGGTAGCACACGTGCGCTGTGTTGAATATTCGTCTTTCAACTTTGCGCAAGCAATTTTATTCCCGTGACGCACAGAAAAGACGCATCGTGTGGGCGTGCCTTTAGCGCATCAACTGATGCCACTACAGTGCCTCTACAGGACGTCTGACGGTAGGTCCTGGGAGAGGCGTATCTACGGTATGGCAGACATGGCACGTGCCATGGGCGCCACTCCCAAGGGGCGCTATTTAGAGTGTATCCACTAAAACAAATAACAACCATAATTTGAAGTATCCTGACAGGGGATGCAAATTGTATGCTTGCCATGGGCGTCTGAATACTTAGATACGCCTGTGGGTTTGAGTCCCGATGGTGGCGGACGGAAGCTAGATACCTAGATCGCATTCACGATCTGCAGGCCGATTTTAGCGGAACGCTGCTCTGATCGGAAGTTTTCCATGGTGTCCCTGATCAACAGCAGGCGGATGCCGAAGAAGTATGCTTACAAACGGTCCATGAACTGTGTGCAATCGTTCCTTCCCCTTCCTGGTCACATTGTCACGCCTACTTATACACACACACACACGAGCACTACACTACCACACATGTCGAGAGTCCCATCAGAGCCTAGAGCTTGTCCCGGTCCACCGCTGGTGGGAGATACCTGGAAGGGGATACCCCAGCACCTGGCGGATGCCGGAGAAGTATCCTAACAAACGGTCCATGAACCGTGTGCAATCGTTCCTGAGGCCCAGAGCTTGTCCCGGTCCACCGCTGGTGGGAGATACTTGGAAGGGGATAACCCAGCACCTGGCGGATGCCGGAGAAGTATCCTAACAAACGGTCCATGAACCGTGTGCAATCGTTCCTTCCCCTTTCTGGTCACATCGTCAGGCCTACTTATACACACACACAAGCACTACACTACCACACATGTCGAGAGATCCATCAGGGCCTAGAGCTTGTCCGGGTCCACCGCTGGTGGGAGATACTTGGAAGGGGATAACCCAGCAAGCCGACATGTAGGTCGGCGGCGGATATCGCCGTTCAGCAGGAGAACCTCCTGATACAAACATGCACAACATTCACGGAACAAATGACCATAGCATTTGACGCGCCTGGATACACGAAATAAAATGCAAAGTACAGTACTAGTACAAAATCAATCAATCAAATCAATCCTAGTACAAAATCAATCAATAGAACAAGCCCAAAATCAAATCAATCAATCAATACAAAATCAAATCAATCCTAGTACAAAATCAATCAATAGAACAAGCCCCCGCTACCTTCAGTAGCACTAGACCGGTGCCGCAAGAACGCGAATTGCGAGGGATACATATTCCCTACGTAAGGGCATAGGAACCAGACCAGCTGTTCAGGTCTGCAGTCGTCAAGGGCTGTGGTATACGTAGGTCAAAGAAAAGTTCCTCTTGGCTTCATTGTATCATTTACATGTAGGGGAGAATGGGAGCCTACGAAGGAAAAAGTGAAATAAGAATGGCATAGAAACGATTTTTATCTATCTTGTTGTTAACCTTGTTAACCTAGGTTCTGTCATCTTCGATCCATAAAATATCTAAAAACAAAAAGCAAACAGACTCTTCTTTTGAGTAAAAAAAAGAAAAACAAATGTGACGCGCTTGGCTGTCGTTACCCGATCACCGGGGTAATGGGAGCCGTAGCAAATTTAATCCATACTAATGACATAACTTAGCTGTTTAAATGTAATTGCAACATAATATCATTGTTTCCACTGCTGTGGATCTACAAATTCATCATTCACGCTTTGTACATCATAAATAAATTATTGTTTCCTAGTACAAAATATGCAAAAAAAGTCGTTCAACATCACAATCTACACAATCCGGATGTGATACATTTTTACACTCTTACAAGATATGACGGTGATACTTGATTACACGTCAGTGAAGCAAAGCAAATAAACCATTTTATGCAGGAATCATCACTTTCATTGTTAATGCGGAAGACTGTGTCAAACGCCTCGTAGAGCTCCATTTAAGTGGCCACCTAAATCGTCTCACCTTCCTTGTCACCTAAATCCTTGTCAACGTTCGTTTACCTTTTTTTTGCAGTAAAAAATTCGAATCTTTTCTTCGGCGGTCTATTGCTTTCCGCCTTCTATTTCTTTCGTTCCTTTTCTTCATAGAGTTCTCCGAAAGGTCAAACACTCGAAATCCCCCGAATGTCGTTTTCTTACGAGCATATTTAAGGGGTTGGTAACCTACTTTTGGCGTCGGGGAGATCAAGGACAAATGTTTATAAAGGAAACTTCACCTTCGTTTTGGTTGCCTCTTCTTTGTGCAGAGGAGCACTACGTTCTTAAAGCTGTAGATCAGTGTTGTCAAGGTCGATGCTACGAGCTGGAATCCGTGGCACGAATGCCACGACGAAATTCCCCCCCCCTCCACGCAGTTCATTACCCCGCTACCAGAGACAACGCCATCGCTATTGTTAAACGGCGGGGTTACTACTACTCGTAATAGTTCCCTTTCCCGATGCTAATTGCGCAGAGAAGCTCGTGGCCTGCTACGGTGCCACGACGCGTACCACTGCAACCAGTAGACGACCTTGGCACCACCGCTTTAGATGAAGATGGCTCTATTGATTCTTCAGAATGGACATTATTTATCGTCCTTGTCCATCTCTTCGAAGGTCCCGCCTCTGACATTTTCTGGGACGCAACTGTAGTAGGCTCAACTACAGTTTGGGGTTCACTCGTAGTTCTAAATGCAAAGCCATCCTTTTAAAGATTGCTAATTTAAACGTCAGATACCTTTTGATTTGAAAAGAGCTTTTCCGTTTTCTACGGAAGTAATCTTGGAAAAAGCTTAATTCAAAATCTCAGCTATCTAGTATGGAGTTATTCTTGTCAGCGAACTAGCCGTTTTGACAAAGAAATCACATTCCTTATTGTAGGCCGCTTATAAGGGTTCGTAAACTGTCAGACGATAGTGTTGGCTTCAGAGCTACTGCACCTTCATATGAAAGTGAACAGAACTGTTTACTTTTAAGGTCGTAAAAAATTTTGCTAAATGTTAGTAGGTGCTGATGACACGAATGTTCTTTGCAAAAAAGCAGCAGTAAATAGTACAATTTCAGAAGTTTCAAATTGGTTTAATAATAACAAATTAATTGTTAACGAAAGAAAAACTGTTTCAATGCATTTTTGCATCTCAAATCGGAAATCGCATGTTCCATTGAAAATGAACAATATGCAATTAGCTGATGTTGAGGCAACAAAATTTTTAGGTCTTTCAATCCAATCAAACCTCAAATGGAATGTACATATAAAAGAATTAAACACTAAATTAAGTTCATTATGCTACGCATTCAGAATTCTTTCAAATTCTGTCAGCCTTCATGCAGCTCGTTGCGTTTATTTTGCAAATGTGCATTCCCGCCTGAGATATGGCATAATATTCCGGGGAAGCTCAGCCTGTATTATTCAGACCTTCAGATTGCAAAAGAAAATTATTCGAATAATGAAAAAATGCCTTCCACGTGATTCCTGCAAGCCTCTTTTCATTGAGCTGGGAATCTTACCATTGCCTTGTCTATTTATTTAAGAATCTGTAATATTTGTCAAAAATGACCTACTTAACGGAGGGAACATATTTTCATGCAATATTGATATTTATAATTACAATACACGCCGTAGAAATAACGTTCATCAAGTGTCAGTATCAACAGCTCAGTACAAGAAATCAACATACAATATATGTACGTTACTTTACAACGCATTGCCAGATGACATAAAACAATTAAAGTCGGTACACAAATTTAAGTTAAAAGTAAAATCTTTTCTGCTGCAAAACTGTTTCTATACAATTAGAGACTATACTGATCGTGAAAAAGAAAAATAATGTTTAATGTAACAAAACAAAGATATATAATGAATTAGTTTACGTTTGCATTGTATACATTTAAAAAAATATTTAATACGTCTGTAACAAGTGATGTACTTCAGCTTCCGGGTCAATGACCCCCATCTCGATCAGGTTTTTGTCCAGTTTCCCTGATCCATTGAGCAAATGCGGAGATGGCCCCTTGTTTTGCTTCTGGACGTAAATGTAGCTTCACTGTGCGCATGTTTTGTTGAGCACTCCTTTTGCTTGTAGTTCATTTACCGTTGAAATTGATTTTCTATAACTCGGGAACAAACATTTTTCAAATATTTTTATTTTTTTTCTAAAATAATTATTTTCTAAATTCATTTTTTCGTTGTTTTTTTTATTCTGGCCCTCAAGAAAATGTGCGCAGATAATTTTTTCCCCACACGTTATATACAGTTTTTACTGTTTTTTGACAAATAAATAAACTCACTGTATCGTCTGTTAGGAAAAAAGGAGTACGACTGCGACACCGCTTGTACTGTGGATGAATGGTGCACTCTAGGGAGCCTTCAACGCAATTCGCAGGTTTCTGGCATGCACAAGTCAAATTATTCGGGATAGGCAATATTACCCGTAGGCTCCCATTGCCCCGTTCTCCCATACGTTTGTGTTTCCCATCATGATAATGTAAATTCCAAGTGAGACTGCGAAATTGTTGCCATTCAGTACAAAAGTGAAACACGTGTGATTTATCAAGGAAAGAGCATTTTGAAGTCTGAAGTGATAATGATCCTGCGAACCGGGCTGGTTATCAGAAGAAAATCAAGACTCCTGTAACAAGATTTGTAGATTTTGCGAGCACCGACTTCTCGTATCATCTCCCTTCAATAGAAGATAATTGAAGCAGTAGTTGCCCAATTGTGTCAGATCCTAGTAGACCATCGTTGCGATCATCATCTGAATATCCTATTACGAAGCTCAAAATGTTTTACAATTAGCAATATAATTGCTTTGTATTAAAAAATTCTATTTTTTTTTTGACAAATACTTTTAGTTGAAAACATTTTAAAGTAATTTACATGGAATGAACGATTTACACAACGCCTCTAAGCAAACTTTTATAAAAGATTTGTTGTTGTTTTTCGATGAATTCTGTTTATTTGCAATTTATTTCTACAGAAATGTTAGGCAAATGCAGGGGCGGGATTTCGGATCTTTTATTGGGGGGGCAAATTTGGGCCCTATTATAAATATCAAAATATTCGTTTACATGCTTTAAGTTAATTAATTGTGCTGCAATTGTACACATTGCTTTCAATTTTGTTAATTATTAGTGAATGTTATTAATTATATTAGTTGCACACAGCGATGAGATTCCGCATTGTTACTTGATCGGTGCGAACTGTTAATTCAACAATACATTTTACTTTCTCGTATCCGTGCGTATACACGGAGTGATATACGTAGTATAGGGAAAGTTATGTAATGCTGCGCGAAAAAATGGCCAATTTTCGGCGGAAAAAAATTAATTGCCGGGCCGTGAAAAGGAACTAGTGGTACTACAGAATGGCACAGATTTTCCCGTATTAGTTTTCTATTTCCTTGGGTCGTCGCTAGCTATTCGGATTTGCCACGTACTCTTTCTTGCCAGCTACCATCTATCACCGCCAAAAGTACATTTTTTTTCTTTCTTAATTTTTTCGGTTTCCTATTGGCAGAACGAAAATATTAATTTTAGAAAATTAAAGAACACAAAAACCTAGCCGTAAATGGCAATTTTCTTTTAAAAATTATGTGCCGTTTAAGAGAAAATAGCGTTTTAGCGCTACTAAAAATGCGAAATTTGAAGCTCATTTTCACAGACAATTTTTGAGTTTTCAAAATACATTATTTGAAGTTCTTTGAAGCACTTACACTCACAAATATAATTATGTTTACAAATTGGTGGTAATGTGCATATTTAAGATGTGAGAGATCTTTCAAAAAAATTACAATTATATAATTTTTGAAAAAACAAAAAAATAAATCAAAATAAACTTTACGCTGTACTAAAGAGTGTAATTAGCACTATCCGCTACAAAAGTTTGAAGAAAACATTTCCAGCCATATATGAGAAAATGGCGTTTGAGAATTTTTTGAAAATGCCGAAATTTGAGGTACGTTTCACAGAAAACGGTAGTGTTTTCGAGAAACTTTACTTGACATTATTTAAAGCATATATACTCGCAAATATAATAATGTGAAAAAGTCGCCGACAATGTAAATATTAACTACGTGAGAGACAAGTAAAAAAATTACATTTTTGTAATTTTTGAAAAAACCAACTGGTAGAACAATATGGCTTTTATGTCATCTGGTAGAGTAAATTTACCACTATCCCTACCAAAAGTTTAAAGAAAAAATTTGGAGTCGTTTTTGAGAAAATCTTGTTTTTGTAATTTTTTAATGTTGCACATATTGCACGCAATATTGCACGAAAACTACTAAAATTTTGAGAAACATTTACATGACCTTTATGAAAGAACTCAATATGTAGAACAAATTTTATTTGAAAAAAAATCTCTATCTTCAATTTTGTAGTTGGAGAAAGACGCCGAAAAATTCAAACTTTCTAAATTTTTGAAAATTCAGAGTTATCCGTGAAAATCGGACCTATGCCATGTTAATAAGTGTATTTTACTCTATTCATATATGAAATTTAAAGAAAAAAGTGGAGCCGTTTTTGAGAAAATTTTTAAAATCCCCGGGGGGCTTCATATAAAGAACCCCCAAATTTTGGAGCATCTTTTCCAAAATCTCAAAGCTTTGACTAGAATCAGATCGACTGGGGAATATCCATTTTGGAAGAAATCCTACGTATGGTTTAGGCGCTAGCAGACGGACGGACGGACAGACGGACGTTTTCCTTTCAATTGTGTTTTCGGTATCAAGGACCTAGAAAACAGGGTTTCTGGCTACACCACGTGTTAGAGGATTTTTTTCTTAATTTAGCAACTGGCTTTATCCACTTATTCGTTTTCACGGCCGGCAATTTTTTTTTCCTGCCGAAAATTGGCCATTTTTTCGCGCAGCATTACATAACTTTCCCTATACTACGTATATCACTCCGTGTATACGTACGTATACGGGAAAGTAATAATTGGCTAGTTGGATTTGAATTTGTGACTAGTGTGGGTGGCTTGGCAGGCACTTTTGTTTCATGCCACACGCAATTTTTTCTGTTTTTCGATTGCTTTATCTCCGTTGGGGGACCGGATAAATTTTTGAAACAAATACTCCTGAAAGGTCACTATAGTAGCAAACCGCTGTATACATTTCAACTTCGAAGTGTGACTCCAAGGGGATTTAAAAAATTCGTCAATATGTGCAAAAAGTGTATCTTTTGCAACCGTTTTTATTTTTTATAGGAGAGTACAAAATTTTTAATTGTGGTACAAAATTAGTACATAATTAGTAGACAACAATGGGTTAGGTGATTTTGAATTTCTGAAAAGTCGGGGTTGTAGGTTGACGTCAAGCTAGCACCCCCACTTTTGAGTGTTTTTTATTGGTTTATAGTTGAGTACAATTTTTTTTATTTTGGTACAAAATTAGTACATAATTAGTTCAAAATTATAGGCTAGTTTATTTTGAATTTCTGACAAGTGGGGGTTGCAGCTTGACGGAGGTCCGGCTGTTGCCGAGTCGGCAATGCCGACGGCCCTTTGCTCTCAACTCGTCTTTTTGATGAACCCTGATTTACACTGTAGTAGAAAAGGTGTTTAATAAAAGTAAATATATTCCATTTTAATAAACGAAAATATAATAAGCGAGAGAACAAATGGCCATCTTACAAGACGCCGTACTATTCAGCCCATTCACTAAGTTCATGTGCACGAATAAAGTTACAGGAAGTAAATCGATTCAAGCGAAAACAATGTTATCAGAATATTATCGAAAATATTATGTTGGTTTTGTCTTGGCCCAATTCACGTTTCTTTCGAAAGAGAAATACACAAAAATAACTGACTTCGACCCACTTCTAGACAAAAACCTGTAATATACGCCGGTAGTTCTTAGCGATCTCGCACCGAAGGATCGCGGGTTCGACTCCCGCCTTGGGCATGGTTGCATTTCTATTCGTCCTTTCACCCCCACCATATCATTTCATCTTCACAGTTAAGAAATAACAAAACAGACATGCAATTCCATGAAATCCCGCGGTCTAGTTGTTAGAATCGAATAAAGATACATAATTATTAATGTCAAATTTGTGTGACGGTACACTTAAACTTTACACATTAATATATTTTTTGACAAAACATATGTAAAAATTTGCTTTCACTATTTTGTTCTTGTTTCTGAATAAAATAATTACATGAATGTAGCAATTTTTCACATGTTAAGTTGAAAATTGAATATTGAAATTAAATTATTTGAGGAAAATGACGATCAATAATTTTCTTTACAAATAATGATCAGTGTTAAGTATTAGAATTAAATGATTGAAGTATTTGAATTGTAATTAAAATTTACAGTTTTAATGACATACAAATTGCCTGCATTGAAGTACATAAATATTAGCTAGGCAATGTTAAATCGACGAGATAAAAACATTCGACATTCTGGAAAGTGGACAAAATTGTCAGTTTGCCGAACTTTACCATGCACGAACTTTAACGATTCATAGCAATAACAAACCTTTTTTTAAATTATCGTAGTAAAAGTTGCTCTGTTGTCCAAAAAAGAACCAAAAAACTTTTTTGTTATAAAAACCTTTTTGTTATAATAATACAACCGACATTAGATTAAAACAACAGATTCCCATTTATAATGACAGAGAAGGGAAGTTATTATCAGTGGCCTAGCGTGATCATCATTTTTCCTGGGTAGGCTGGAAAGCAGATTAACGTATTATTTGACACTCCTCTGTCGTCATTAACGAAGAGATGTTATTCTCTCGATTACCCAGGGGATACTAGAATAACGTGAGTCTATGGCCACCAAAGTTTGCTATTTTGCTATAACTTCTGGGAGAACAAAGTATCTATGAGATTGTCGTCTGGTAAAGTCACATTTCCTTCAGTAAACAATAACACTTGTATTATTCATCAGCTATTGATTAAATTCTAATTTGAACTAAACGCGATCAACTAACATTAATTTCTCACCTGTCAGATACAAGAGCTGAAATCTTACTTTCTTGATCTGGCTCGTTTCACTATAATAAAAGCTCGTGCGTTCGCCAGTACTGCAATAACTCAACTGTGCTCTTATTGTTAGGACATCGCAGAGGTGTCATCGTCACCTATACCGAAAGCCCTCTAACTGAGGACTAGGACAGTGGTCCGCATTCATGTTGGAAAAACATTTATTTCACAGCCCGCAAAAACAATTAAAAAATGAGACAACCAAATGGGTGGACAACAGGCTTATTATAATTAACGACTGATTTATTTTGCTTTCTTTTGTCCCTGTCACTCACAGCTGTCGTTAAGATATTTTTAATTTTATTATTAATAATAGAGTATTTAATTTGGTCTATAAGAAAAATACTAAGAATCAACTTTCCACGCCATTTACAAGACATTTCTCTTCACAAGTGTGAATTACACGAATTACGTGTGAATAGTACCGATTATAATGAATCGTACCGCAAGCCGCCCACTGTTTCCTGACACCTCTTTCAGCGCCTGTGAGGTTGGTCATTCCGATAAGCTGGGCTGATTTATGTGGTGTGTGTGTGTGTGTGAGTGAGTGTCTTGGCGTGAGAAAGCCCGCCACTGACCCCACTGATCTACAGTGCAGAAAGGACACGTACTGTGGATGCGCTGAGGGCTCCGAAAGAGCAGAGACTTCGTTCTCTCTTTCGCGTAAGTTCGAAACTGAGTAGGAAGTACAAGATGTCAAATCTACCATGATTTTACGCATGAAACTGTTTAATTTCTAAGTAAATATCATTTAAAAGTAAAATATAATTGAAGGATTTTTTTACGGGATATTCACAGTAACGCTGAACATTATACCGCGCGTTTTATAATATTGAACTAAAGTTCGCCAATTTATTTAAGCAGTATGGTATTATCTTAGCTTAATAAAATTATTATTCCCCTAATTATTGTTAAAATTCTTCTGAAAATACAGAAAAAAGTAAATATTTTTACATAAACTTGAGTGCAACGTCTAAATAAATTTTTTAAAATATGTCCCAACATTGGGGGGGCAGTTGCCCCCCTTGCCCCCCCCCGAATCCCGCCTCTGGGCAAATGGTTTAATAACAATATTTACATGAGTGGAAATGTTACTCAAGAGTAGCATTCTTATTTAAACAAATCGGTACATTATATCTAACGGTTTATGGCGCTGTGGTCTTTTTGTTTCTTCACTATTGTCTAACAGATTAATAGTGAGATGATTTGGATGATTTTCCAGTCATGTGTAGTATTTCTGTTTCGCGGACGTTCTTTCTTCTTTGATGTTCTTCATTTGAAGGTCGTTGTGGAGTACTTCGTTGCTGACATACCAGGGTGCGTTTGTTACTGATTGAAGATATTTTTACTGGAATCGCTGAACAATTTCGATCTTGGAGACACTGACTGGGCCCTAAATTTGAATACCGTATGTTCATATGGGTTGTAGGATACTTTTATATATAAGTATTTTGTTTGACAATGATAGTTGGGAGTGTTTACCGATTAGCCATTGATAGTTTTTAGTTTTTCATTCCAGTTCTTTTCTATTTTATATGGACCTTCCACATCAATCTTCTATCCAAGTGAACACCTAAGTATATAACTTCGTTACTTTGAGTGATCTGTATATTTTTTATTGTTATTGCTGGACAGTCGACTTTTCTTAGAGCGAAGGTCACATGTTTAGATTTTAGTTCGTTGGTTTTAATGTGCCAACGAGAAATCCCACTGGTTTATTGTTTTTAAGTGATGTTCTAATGCTTCTGAAGCTGCTTTGCGACCTTCGCTGCATGGTAGTACTGCCGTATCATAGGCAAAGTCGGGGTATGTTGATATTTGTCCGACCAGAATCGCAGTTCCGTCCACTGTGTGCCGCGCCTTGTCGCCGGAGGCCGACGCCAGTCGTTCGGTGAGGCCAGGGCGGGGGCGTGGCGTCGCGACGCCGCGTCCATGGCGCCGTCAATGGCTTCGCGTCGCAATGAAGCTCCTTTCGCGTGCGCACTCCGCGTGCTCGTTGGCGCAGCCGACGCTCGGAAATCTGGTGCGAGAGGGCTGCCAAGGCCATGCCTCGGCTTTCCTTGCCCGGGAGGATTCTCAACACCAGA
This sequence comes from Acheta domesticus, assembly GCA_031308135.1. Taxonomy (NCBI): domain Eukaryota; kingdom Metazoa; phylum Arthropoda; class Insecta; order Orthoptera; family Gryllidae; genus Acheta; species Acheta domesticus. Next base: position 287,164,408 of record JAHLJT010008446.1, on the reverse strand, counting down.
GAAATAAAACCGTAGTCTTCCGCGGCCGGAGTAACGGGAGAGATGGCTCAGTGCATAAACTGATGTCACTGCAGTCCCTCTGACCGGGAGGTCCTAGGTTCCAGTCCCGACGGCGGCAGGAGTTTCGCCACTAGCTTGTTACCTAGGTCGAATTCAGTCACTGTCTGGAGGAGAATTCTAGTGGCCGGTTGCTCTGATCGGTAGTTTTCCCTGGTTTCTCCGATCAACACCAGGCGAATGCCGGAGCAATACCCTAACAAACGGGCCACGGACCGCGCGGACTTCCCTTCCTCTTCCTTGTCCTATCCTCATCCCTTACACACACACACACTTACATTAACATGCACTACACTACCACACAAGACGGGAGACTAGTCAGCAGCTTAAGAGCTTGTCCCGGCGGTGCCCTGCTGATGAGAGATACCTGGTTGAGGGAAAACCCCGCTATTCGACGATAGGTCGGCGCCGGTTCTGGCCATCCAGCGGGGAAAAGATCACTGCCACGTCCCGATGAAAAAACACGCACTACACAAACGGGAATAATGACCTCTGTAGTTGACGCGCCCGGAATCACGAATCAATCAATCAATAAGCGAACGGAGTCAGAATCTATTTGGTTCTCCGTGAGACGTCTCGTTCAAAGCACATATAGTAAAATTTCAGCGGAGGTGCTGCGGTCATCCTCATGAACAAATGTGCCTAAGAAGTGGCGTCTCCCGCACAGTCAGGTAAAAACAGGATAAATAGCTTTGTCGAAGGCGATCACTGCCTGGGCGAGAATTTGATAAGCTGGCTGCTTGGTTCCACTTTTTCTAGGTTTTCTTTCCAGGCTGATGCCGGGGCAGATCCCTAAAATCCACTCTGACCGCTCCTTACTTTCTTCCTTCCATCCTTCTTTCCTTCCACATATTCTATCCTCAAATTCATCGTGGGAACTAGGAGTTGGGCTGATATCCATCCTCATATGGATCATGCTCCGATGATCAAATAAATCGTCCTCAGCGGTTCAAGATTCGGGATGCGTAGGGGTACAGTTTTTTCACGTTAATGTATTTCGCGAAAACGTAATAAAAGAGTAATTATGTAAAATAGAAATAAATCAAAATAAGCGTTTATTTCAATGTCAATATAGACTCTGAAAGTGTTACACTAATGACTACAGAATTTTATTTCGAAAAGAAAAGAATGCTCAAGAATCAACGCACTATTTGTAAGATTAAATCAAAAACTTCAGTTTATTCACTCCTTCAGTGCATTCCTATGAGCAATATCTTTTTTCTAATTTTTAATGAAATTCGCGTTCATCGTGAGAATTTGTCAATTTCGATTTAAAAGCACTTTAGAGCGAAAATTCTAATCAAATTATTAAATTCTGAGTCCTCCCTCCCTTTCACAAAATACAGTAAAATCTGTCTAAACCGGAATCGATTGGGACAAAAAAAATTCCGGTTTCGGAAGGTTTCCGTTTTATGCAGGGTTGTACGTTCATGACACTTTTACATTGACATTCCCATCCTGAAACTAGTAACATGACTTTATTATAATTATGAAACATAAACTAACATAAAAATTATTTACGGACGAAATCACCAATAAAGAATATTAAACATAATTATTTCGGACAATTCGGTTAAAGGAAATATTTCACTACTTGTTCATTGACATAATATAATTTTTTTCAACATTAATCTAGAGATTTTGCTTTTTGGTTTTCTCTCTTACTAATACTTTTTCAATTGTTTTCCAAAGTGGCCAAATTTTAATACAGTTTTATGTCGTTTTTTCATTGTCAAACTGGTTGTGAAACTCATGAAAACACGCCACCTCACTGGCCAGAGGCTGCACCCGGACTTCTCACAGACTCTTTCAGCCACAATGTGTCATAACCCAGAGTACTAGGTCTATCCGACACTACCCACGCATGGCCTTGAGCAATGCGGCTCTGGTCAAGGTATTACGTTTGTCAATGCGAGGCAGGGAGACGCGTGAATTGAAGCCATTCCCATACACCTGCCACGCTTAGAGAGTCAGGAAAGAGGGAATTCCCCTAAGGCCTGCGTCTTGAGAGACAAATGACCCCAAGGTCGAATTCTACGATAACAGCGGAAGCCCGTTTCCTTCACTGTACGGCTTCCACGTGTGAAACTAATCCAACATAGACAGAGATATTAAAACAGACTTGCAGATGCATTCATTCCATTAAGAGTATCTCGCGTGTCTCTGCGAAATCCATTAAATTAACAGAAATTCCGTTTTACGAAGGTTTTTCCCCCCTGCAGGACATGAAAAACCGTTCCGTTTCCGCGTTAGACAGATTCCGTTTTATGCTGTGTAAAATGCCATTTAACTTCACGGGCCGCAGAAATTTTCCGGTTAAGGCAGGTTTCCGGCTTGTACAGGTTCCGGTTTAGACAGATTTTACTGTAAAATGAAATCGCTTTAATTTAATGATTGCCGATTCGGTCGTGAATATGGAGAAATTATACTTTGAGTGATGCGAAGACGGAGGCGAAACCCCAGATAGAAAGATGCCTTGGCCAATCTATTCTGAAAACAGTGATAGCTTCCGTAATCCACAGCGTAACGATATCACTATAGTGGGATTTTTCTAACTCTGCCTCTCAAGCCCCTATGGCCACCATGGAATAACACACGGTATTTGGCGTCATTCTCCATCTAGCCGGTAGAAGTCGCATGATCGCAAGCACTGCTTGATACGGTCGCGATCATGCGATATCTGGCGGCACGACTGAGAACGTCGCGAAATATAGTGACATATTCCATTGTGAAGACGGGCTTTGAGGGGCAAAGTGAGAAAATCGCAGTATAATGTGTGTCCGTTATCATGCTCACTTCTCCGAGCAGACTAACCATATACAGAGTGTCCCACCAACTATGGACCACCCTCATAACTTTTAAACGGTTCAAGACATCGAAATGCAGTTTTTGCTGAATAATGCAGAATCATGGGGCAAGTAACATGCCATAGCGAAATTGTCTATAATATATTTAGTTTTTGAGAAATTTAATCATCTTTGATTTTTTAAATGGAACTGTATATTTCTCTCACCAGCAATGGATAGATCATGAAAAGAGGAATAAAATGATGTATCATATGCTAGTATTTTGATAGTAATTTGCGTATAAAATTAGACTTTCTGAAACGTGATTTTGAATGAAACGGACAATACTTGGTGTAGCAGCCCTTGCAACGGTAGCTTTCGGGGAAAATGGCCTTCGCGGCGTCAAGACTGTCGCGTGGAGAGAGAAGGCTGAGAAGGGTGGCAATGAGGGATTAGAGGCCTAACTACATCAATCCAGGGTCTTGACACAAAAGTCACATTAAAAAACACCAATTTTAACGATCAGAATGAGGGATTTTTTTCATTGATGTATCTGCATTTAACTTGTCTTCTTTAGCAATAAATATCATTTTCAAACTTGACAAGAATGCAACCCCCATCTCTTCGTTGGTAAATTTCATTTTTAATTGAGATGATCATTCGTCCACTTCGAAACCATACCTCTACTGCTCTTCATAAATGGAAAAGAAAACAGTACACTTCCGTTTTCTGCCTTGGATTTTCAAGTTTAAGCAGCACGTGTCGTCATGAAGTGAGAAGCTCTGCAATCAATATTAGCAGTTGAGACTGCAGATGTACATTTGTGTTAAAGTTTAGTAAATTGACACTGATAGTCTGTTAAGAGTGTTTCAAAATTTTTATTGCTTTGTTCTTTTAGTACGTGTTTAAATAAGACGTTTGTGAAGAGTAAATGCAAAGCGAAAACGTCTACCTCTCGATTATTTGATGAATTAATCAAGATACTACAATAAAAGTCTTAAAGCATTCATTTCCTTCCCTTGTTTTAAAATGATAGCTGATTTCTGCCATAACACACTCAGATCGATTTTTGTAAGTTTGAAACGGACCTTTATTATTATCGTCCTTCTGCTACAAATTATTTTTATTTTGTTCCTTTCGATGAACGTTGCTTTGGAATTTCATTAGAAGAAAAGTTCAATTCAGATGAACAAATGGGGGAAAAAACCTCTTTCCGATCGGTAATATTGATGTTTGTTCATATGATCTTCGTGTCAAGACAATGAATTGCTGTAGTTGCGCCTCTATCCCCCACGGCCACCCTGTCTCCACGAAACACTCTCGACGTCGCGAAGGTCTTTCACCAACCGTTCACCAATGGCGACTGTTGCAAGGGCTGCTACACGAAATATTGTCCGTTTCATTCAAAATCACGTATCAGAAAGTCTAATTTTATACGCAAATTACTATCAAAATACTAGCATATGATACATTATTTTATTCCTCTTTTCATGATCTATCCATTGCTGGTGAGAAAAATATACAGTTCCATTTAAAAAAATACTTGCCCCATGATTCTGCATTATTCAGCGAAAACTGCATTTCGTTCTCCTGGGACCGTTTAAAAGTTATGAGGGTGGTCCATAGTTGGTGGGACACTCTGTATAAGCAATCTGGTATCAGGGTCGCAAGAGAATAGTTACAGTGAAGGGAGACAAACTGGTGGCCTGCAACAGCGATCATTCTGCTGAACAAAACCCACACAAAAAGATTTTTTCAAACAGTACCACACATAGTGTTCAAGAACAACATATAAAATAATCTCGTATGAGAACACAACAATATATTACAAAACACACGATTATTCGGAGCACGCGCGATCTTTCTTTCCTTTTCCTTGTCCCACTACCTTCCACTTTCATTGTCCTATCAATTAATATTCCTTACACACACACACACATATCCAATACGCACTACCACATATCCAGTACGCACTACGACACATGTCTGGAGATCTGTCGGAAGCTTGGAATTTTCCTGGCTGGGGCGGTGCCCCACTGGAGAGAGATAACTGAAGCATCTGGAGGGGGAATCCCCTGCATGCCCTGTATACGTAGGCTCAGTCCTCTCACTATACAGCAGGAAGGAATTCCCGCCGGAATTCGGGAAATTTTCTTTTACAAATCGAACGATTACGGAATGGAATAGATTGCCTGCAAAAACCTTTGAACCCTTTCTCAAAGCGTTCAACAGTTTAGGAAATTAATTTAGGGTATTATTAAGTAAATGAGGGAAAATGCTGGGTTATATAGCGATGCATAAGTGTTCTATTGTGAAGTGAGGTGTCGTGCAGTGTATAGCAGAGAAATAAAGAAGGAAATATTTTCAGGTCTTAGTGAAGTGAAGTGCAGTGTGATCCTGATTGTATAAACATTCAGTGCGGAGTTAGAGTATAGAAGGTTTTTTTTTCTTTCTTTTCTTTTCTTTTCTCTCTTAATGTAATTTAATATTTAATGACTGTGTATTTTTTGTGTTTTTTGTAATTAGCTGCCACCGGGTTATAACCATTTGCAGTTTAAATAAATCAAACTATCTAACATCGAATAATCAATTATTTGTATTTTAAAATTTTGTTTGGTGCTATTCATTGTGATCGCTAAGGACCTCGTGGTTAATGTGACCTATTAAATGTAGGAAATTCTTTTTTAATAAGAAATGGTGGAAAATATTTTACCTGCATCATCCTCCCGGACAAGGAAGAAGAGGAGGAGGAATAGGGGGATGACGAAGTGGAAAGGAAGAGCTGGAACATCTTGAATGAACGAAGGTCGAGAAGCCTTGCGCGCAAGAGAAATTGAAGCGAAAATACAAGAATGGTAGAATTGGAAGCCTTCGCTGTAGACGATACAGATGCGTCAATGGTCGTGGGGCCGTAAGAAGAAGAGAAATGGGTTGGTATATTCTGTTAATATTTTTATTATTACAACTTGGTTTATGAAAAATTATTTCAATAATACAGGAGATTTTGAAGACTAGATCTTAATGACAAGAATGCATTAAAATATATTTTATTTCTACAACAGTACCTCAATAATTGCACTTTATAAATGAATGGTGACCTCTTTAATAGCATGTGCAATAGCATAGCAAGTGCTTTTGTTGGTTCATAAGTGATCATGTGCTTTGATGAATTCTTAACCCCTTGTCTCACACAAGAGAGTTACTTACAAAAAATAAGATTTAGGATTTTTAAAATTTTAGGATTGTGTCTTTTCGTACTTTACTTCTAACGGTCCTTTTAACACATAAGGTTGAATCTCCCGATCTTTCTTTCAATATCATTGTCTTCATTATCCGCAATTAAAGCCTGGTCGTCTGCAAACAAAAGGGTTTTAATCAAAAGTGTTCCTTTGAAGTTGTCTTCTATATTAAAATGCTACAAGTTGCTTCGTTGCTTCCATTCCCTTGCAACATTTTCAGGGTATATATTAATAAGTATCGGTGAAATTCAACACCCTTGTCTACTCCCTTTGTTAATAGTTTCTTCCAAAAGGCATCCAATTTCAGTTTTACGTTGATCCGTGTACCTGCATACATATTGCGGATAAAACTAATTAGATGCAGTGGTACTCCTTATATTCCAGATGCAGTGGTACTCCGTATATTTTGTATGCCTTGTAGGTTATGAAGTCGATACGAAAAAGTATCATTAATAACGAGCAATTGAAAAGCTTGAGGCAGCACCAAGATAAGCCACATCAGCCGCAGCTAGTCTCCCTCTGTACGTAAATGTTAATAGCTCGACGCCGGAGTAAGAGTGGCTTATTTTGTTTCTGAGCATGCCTTGTTGATATTTATGACGACCTAGGGACAGTAATAAGTATGAACACAATTCGACCAACATCGATTTGCTAATATGAACAAGGGGACGACTGTTTTGGCTAGTGGTTTCTCTTGTTACTGCCCCAAGCCCTTCAATTGTATATTGGATGATGTGTGAACTCCTCGTCTTCCATTCCTCCGTGTTGCTGCCTTCAACCCACATCACGTCGAGTGACGTGGCTCCGTTTCAATACAGCGCCAGTTTACGTCAAGCGATAAACATCGCCGGTGCTTTTCGCGCATTCGCTCCCGCCGGGCGCTGGGTGTGCCCGATAGCAGCATTGTCTTGCGCCACAATCCTTTCCCTATCCGCTCTTGCCGACGCACGAGGCATTTCTAGTTGCTGCAGCGGCGAACGAGATAAGAGTACGGAATGTGGCAATGGGGAAAAGTAAAAGAACATGAAGCTACGGAAGAAGATGAAGTTTTTGTGAGAGTCTGAGTACATAAAGCCCACGGTTCACTCCCTAATGAGGAAGATAGATTTTTCATCAACAGTATCATCTCACAATTGCTCTTCATCTTCTCGTGACAGGGAGTGGATTTGTGGCGCTCCATAAGAGACAAAGACAAAGTCTGTAGCTCAATTGTGCAAGCAAAAAGTTTCTACTACCCGGGAGCGCAAATTTAGTGAAAACAAATTTCCGAGAAACGCTCGTTGCTACCTTTATTCATTATTCATCTTAGTGTAGCAGATAGAAATTCTAAAATATTTTCTTACAATATTATTATATTTTGGTTGATTTTGTATTACTTTTTTCAGTCATCCTTTAAAGAACACATACTAAATTTTAAATATTTAAAAGGCCATTTTTCACGAGAAAAATTACATCAAATTTCAAATATACCAGTGACCAGCAGAAGCAAAAATCATGACGAATTAAACCGCAAAAATATTATCTCAAAGAATAGCATGCACACTGCACAAGAACAATAAAATACTCCCGTATACATACCAAGAGTATCAAAAACGTTGTTGTATAATACAACCAATGAAAAGCAAATATTTAATGGCGGGTGGCCTCTTTCTTGGAACCTTGCTGTCGAATGGCACCAGGAGTGTCGTAAGGAGTGAAGCACCGAGTATGCGAATAGTCGGTACGCGCAGTATGAGAAAAGGCGGAACCACATGGTCAAATATTTTCAGTCAAAATCGAAATAGTTTTTGGATATCCCCCGAGTTCCTAGATATCTAAACATAATCAAAGACGCCTTTCACATGACCGGATGATTGAGAATTTTGTTTCAACTTTTGAACGCTCAGGAAATTTGTATTATGCTTTAATTTCATTTTTCTACAATTCCTGTGTATGAAACCTCCCACATGGCAGGAGGCTGCACAGTTTTCCGTCAATTTATGCGGATAATCGAAATTAGTGATACAGATATTTGTATACATGCCTGAACAACCTTTTATCATTTAAGTCCTTATGTCGCATAAAAAAGGGCTGGGGTACTCACGCAACCTGTAAGTATTATCAGAGATCGAAATCCTTAAAGGTTACCGAGTTAAGGCATGGATATGTTTGTAAAAATACATTAAAAAATAATGTAAAATACAAAACTCTCCAAATTCAGAAATTCATTTAAGGAATAAAAATATAAAAAAGTTATTAAAATGTATTACGTACTAGTACGTATTGAAGAAAGAACGGGCTTTTCGAATAACATTGTGAATTGGTGACTTCGTTGAGACATGCCCTAAATTTGTATTAAAATATATAAAAATCACACAAAAGTAACTCATACATTTTATTAATGTAACCATTAGCATTATTATTTCCAAAAACCGATTTGAGGTTCCAAAGGACTGCTTTGGCTAGCTAAAACGACCTTGCAGAGACCATTACTTCGTCTTTGGCAAATGACACATCATTTTCCCTCATTTTCACCGCCTCATCAACAGCGTCGGCAAGAGAGCACCGCGGGCTGCACTGCTGCGGAACAACGACAAATGCGCCATCTCCAAGCAACGCCACTCTTCTATAAATAAACCAGTTGCGCCTCCTGCGTCGTTGTTCGCCCCTTTGTCGGACGCCCGGATTGCGGCGAGAAGTTCGCCGGTGACAAAACACACCACTGGAACGCACTGAGAAGTAAGGATGCGACATCCATGTCGACGTTTTCAAAACTTCGATGTTTTTATAGAAACATCGATGTTTTGAACATCGATGTTTTTGTTTTCTGTTTTTACGTAACCAATATTTTTTAAATGAAAAAAAGGTCATCATATCACATCAAGAAAATGTGCAGAGATAAATCTCTTTCCCCACACGTCATATACAGTTTTTACTGTTTTTGACAAATAAATAAAATATATAAATCAATAAATAAAATAAATAAATATCAAAATTCTGTAGCGATTTTCTGATATCCGTATATTGAATATTCTTTAGACCAAAGTGAATAAGGGTGAAACACAAATAAAATCGGGATTTCATCAATAAAGAAGTCTATTATTTTTGAATTATCGAATCAGATAATCAGTTTTGTAATTTTTCTCATGATTTTTTTACTTTGATTTTTGTCAGTTAAAGCTCAATTAAAAATTAATAAACGCGACTACCTTTAATTAAATTCCCCTCGAGTGAACATGACTGGTTACCAATCCACTATTATAAACATCGATAGTTTTGGGTCGATGTTTTATGAACTTTGATGTTTTGATTTTGAGCATCGATGTATTTTTACCACAACTTCTGGATCGATGGCCCCCATCTCGATCAGGTTTTTTATCCAGTTTCCCTGATCCTTTGAGCAAATGCTGAGATGACCCCTTGTTTTGCTTCTGGACATAAATGTGCACGACTTCTAAATTATTTCTATTTGTGCAAGCCTTCTAAATTTTAGTGGGAAATATAGTTATTCAAATTATCGTTTTCCATATTGTCGCGGCAAAAAGTATTATTCCTTCCTGAAGAACATGATGAGGGTTAAGGGCACAAATTTATAGCTAATTTATCATTGAAAAAACATTTCATTATATAGGAGCGAATATTTTGTCAACAAAACTTGGAAAAAAAACGCTCATTTGTTCTGTATTCAAAATTCGACTAGAATATGGCTTAGGGTAAAGATCACAGAATTATGAAAACGTGCACAAATTTCATTTCTCCCCATAGCACGTCACACACAATTCTTAACTGTTTTTTATGTAAATAAATAAATAAATAGATGTTTAGAAACATTCAAGTTTTTGTTGGCGATATCGCATTCCTACCGAGAAGCGGCATGAAGTGGAGAACTGCACTTGCTCTGCCACGCGACGACCGCGGCGTGAGGGGAGTGGGGGAGGCCTGGTCGCTCAGGGCAACGGCGTCAAGTGCAACTTACGTAACGTCTTTCATTTGTTCGCGTTTCTCCGCCTCCGGCCCTAAGATTGCCACCTAACTCCATTCTGTCTGGTCAGTCTCAGATTGTAGCACGTGTTTCACTGTTGGCGATGCTCCGAAGAGACGTAAAAAGTTAGGTCTTTTGCTTACACTGAGCTTCAGTTGTTACTGGTGTTGCTGTCATCGTAGATAAATACTTTTTTGGAGTTATATAAATTATAAGTCATGTCGATTTTCTTGCCGTGATCGCAATAAAAAATGCCTTGATCACATTTTAATGACACAGGTGTAAGCATTTCAGTAAATTACGGAAGCAACAACTGAAACATTTCAGTACACTAATGAAGAAAAACAAATTGTATTATTCTTAAGATACTGGAATGGGATAAAGCTAAAAAGACATTTTTTTAAAGAAGAGCTCTCTTCTTATGGAACATTATTTCCTCCAAGTGCCATGGTTTGTAGTGTGTTAGCAGAGCGGAGACCTGAACGGGCGCGCAGTCCCGCGCCACTGCGCTTGGGTAGGCAGATTTTAATCCTCTTTACTCAGGGTTTCAGGGAAAGTAAATGTTTACGACGAGCGTGAGCGGTAGGCTCTGTGTAAAATGTACGCGAGACAGCCAGCAAGAACAAGGTCAAGAGCGTGAAGTGAGAGAAGTCAACAGTTTTCATGGAGAGGATTCGCAAACTGCACTCCCAGCTTGTTGGAGAGCTGTCAAGCGAGTCATGATCTTGCTCCGGGCGAGGATCTTCCTAGTCGTTTCAGAGTAGATTGGAGTCGCGTTACATCGTTCGTATATATGAATACACTTGCACTTACAAAAGTCACTGCCTGGCAAAGAATGAATTTTAAATTGGTTGATATGTTCGTACTGTGATATGTATTCCGGTCGCAACGTGGGTACCCCTCTGTTATCAAAAGCAAGCAAGTTCGTTTTTTGCGAATGCATGGCAAATATTTTCTTCTGTATTTCTTCTATAGTATTATTATTATTATAGTTTAAACAATTTTTGCTAGGGGCTTCTAAACTCCATATTTCGGTTTAAGAGGTTTTTAGACGTTGCTCATTCTTACCTTACGAATTTAAAATATTTTTAAATAAGTAAAGCATCTAAGTTTGAATAACATTTCTTAAGGTTTTTGTTCATGCTACATGTTACAGTTAAAAAATTGACATAATCTCAACAGATTCAAGCTTGTATATTACTTTTTTATTTTTTCTGTGGAAATGTATGTGAAAATGTTTTCGACTTCTGCTTCCTCTTGATGTAATCTGCAGGATATGAGAAAGAGAATGGATAGTTTGATCGCTACGCAGTTGCACGGTGGCTTGACAATAAAAGTATTTCGGTTTAATCTACCTTTAAAAACATTGTTTACTTTGAATTCGACGGAACAATTTTGAATTAAAATCACGTCATCACTATTTCAGATAACAGAGTAAGGGTGCGAGATGTCGTTATCCTCCTGAACAAACAATGAACCAAACGTATCTCGATCGTTTGCGGTCGTGAACCAAGGAGATTCAATTGCAACACACAGAAGGATAACTCTCATAAGCGCACTTTTGACCAAGAAATAGTGGAACTGCACATTATACTCTCAAATGTAAGAGAAAGAGGAAGGTAGATCAAAAAGGTTCTTTACGAAAAGAATAAGAAATAGTAAAAAATGGATGGTCTGTGATGACAAAATTTTTTTAAAAATTGCCAGTAAATAAGAATAAACACAAAGAAACAAAAAGTTGAATGGAGTGTTGACGAACGATTGAGTAACTAATGTGTTGTTGAAAGCAAGATAGATATTTCATGTTTCGGAAAAGAAGGATTCATAGTATAGTGTTGCGTTGCGATTCGAAACTGAAGCATTTAGCCTGGAAGATTGTTATGGTAGTCGAATTTTCGGAAACAGTTCCGAATCTTTAGTGGTAGGCGGAAGAGCAGGCCCTATGGCCTGAGGCCTCGCCATGAATAAAGTTATTATTATTATTATTATTATTATTATTATTATTATTATTGTCTGGATACAATGATACTGCCTGAATAAAAATCTAGATGCCACGTGCTAAGATGGACATTACATGTATCCTCCGTTCAATTTCCGACAGATGCAGGAGCAGTAACTTAAAGAAAGGACAGCAAATACCGCGGAAAACCTTTCCTTACCCTGTACCCACTCCCATCCTCAGGCGCGTTGTAAACAAACAATGAGGAGAGTTGCGTTGTGAATAGTAACAACCGCGCTGCCACAGTCATGATTTTCTCCGCCAACCCAAGCAACCCTCCGAACACTCCTGCCTTCTCCCGAGCTGCCCCCTCTATCCCTGACTTACACCGACGTTCCCCGCCATTTCCGCCCTTTTTCAAATCCTCGCCTTTCCCTTACATTGTCGCGAATGAGATCTATCCCAGCTTGTTCCGCCATGCATTAGACGGATGGATTATTTTGTATCCAGGAGAGTGAACTGCTATGGTCATTAATCCGCAAGAAAAACATAGAAATCATAAAAAACATTTAGTTAACTGCTAAGGCCATTCATCCGCAAGTGTGAAGTGTGTCATATCACGGAAGACGAAAATGTTCTTCACCCGCTGGAACGTGAGATGTGACGACATCATACACGTTGGCATGCGGTGTTTCTCGCCTACATGTATCTCCGCCAGCAGGACACAGCCCAAGATGAGACACGCTTTAAGCGACCGTCTGGTCTTCCACATGTGGGGTAGTGTAGTGGATAAAGTATGAGTGTGTGCAATGAGAGAGGAGGGAACAAGGATGAAAAAGGAAAGATCGCGCACGGTTCGTGGCCCTTTGGTTAAGTTATGAACTGTTCCGGCAATCGCGTGGTACTGATGGAAAAAGTCACAGAAACCAGCCGTGTCTTCTTCAGAGCTGTTGGCCGCTAGATTCTCCTCCAGGCAGTCATTGAATCCTACCGAGCTACATTGCTAGTGTCGAAAACTCGCCACAGTCGGGACTCCAACCTAACGGACTCCTGGCCAGAGGTCAGAGAAGCTGCTGACAACGGTTTGTTGCCCTGAGCCTTGTCAGCCAGCCCACGCACTCGATTCCTCGCGCCGTAAACTCGATTCAACTCGCACCGTCACGGATCGACATGAGGCGGCCTCACCCAAGCGCCGATACGAAGCACACCGGACAGATGCTCGGTTGTTTTCACTCATTATCGCCGGTAACACATGTCAACGGACGACTCGAAAATAGATAGCTAAAATCGATAAAGAGTTCAGGCAAGTTCATCTTGTAGCACTTTGCAGCGTAAGAAATATAGTCCCAAACGATTTAACGTAGAGGTGAAATTACAATAAGTAAAAAGCCAGAATACGTATAAATTATAATTTTGTAAATTTAATTGTCATTTAAGAATTTGTATTCAAAAATATAAAGATGAAAAATAAATAGACGTTCGCGTAAAATTGGGAAAACAAATTCTATATCGCTAATTTGCTGTTAGATTGGTTGAATACATCAACGCAGGTTTTTCAGAAAATGCATTTCATATTTCATTTCGTGCATGCAATGTTGTGGTTTACCATTGATATAAATGCTATCTTGCGTTAATGTTTCTAAGAACGGTTAGGTCATTATCCAGTAAAAGGAGACTATGAACCTTTTATTCTAATCCTTAATTTCTGACAAATTTTTAGTTGTATCGTGTGAACCATATGTGTAGCATACGAACAGACGTGCGCTAGGGTTGAATTTTCAAGAGGCACTGATACGCATATTTAAATGACTTATTCATCACAGCAAAATGTTCCAACAAATAAAGCCTGCTTTCCCTGGATTTGTGCTTGAGTGAATGTTTTGCCACGATGGAATAATTATTTATAAAAGTCCCTCTTAAAAATATGTATATCTTACACATAATTGTCTTTTCACTCGGAAATTAAGTAAAATAATTAATACCATTTTAAAAACCAATTTTGCTCTTTTAATTTTCGTAAACTTAATGATTACATTTTCTCTTGAAAATTGAATCAATAGTAATATATTTGAAACAGGATGATAGAAAATGATGAACTGGAGCAAGGAATGTGAATGATGAATTGAATAAAATGAATGAATTCGAGCAAGGGAGCCTGAAGTACCTCATGAAACCAAACCTTCTTTTCTCCACAACATTAATAGACTGCTTTCAATTAAAATTATAGAAATCTGTAATAGAAAGGCAACGCTGATACTCCACAAGTGGGAGCTTTTCCATTTAAAATATTAAGACATTTCTATTTCTTAGTCGAATTCATAATTAGATTAATTAATTGAATTCATTATTACATAGAATTCAAAATTTAATACACCACATCAGAATCAAGCAGTAAGACAAAGACTTTAAATGTGAAATATTAACGGTCTCGGGAATGCTCTTAATAATCATATTTTTGGAAAATGCCGTTGCATGCATAAGATCAATGCAGAGAATTTAGTTCAAGTGGCGAAGAGCATAGTACTGAAGTCTTCTCCCTCATACGTCACGTACGGTTTTTAGCCGTTTTTATTTTAAATAAATATATTAATAAAATAAATAAACCACGAAACATTCAGAGCTGAAAATACTGCTAACAAAAGTAACGGGATATTCCGGAAAGGTTTTTGCTAGCTTTGTTATCGGCAAACTGGAAATCGTATCCAGATACTCAGTGCATTATGCATTCAGAATTTTCAATGACTCTCTGGGAAGAACCAGAATACGCTTAGCTGACGTTATTGGATTGACGGTATCGTATGAACATTACTTCCACGAATTATACAAAAGAAATCCATCCACTCTTGACAAATGAAAAATATTACCACCTCTAAAAACAAATATGTTCATTATCATACGACCCTAAAAGAAATTCTAGTCTCGCTAGGAACATGTTCAGTATTCTTGTTAGCTTAAAAATATGTGTTATTCCCGTTAGCACTTTATCAGTATAATTATACTCTTTCACTTGAGTTTGCGTTTGTAGAAACTTCCTTTCGGTTTCCGCCTGCGGAGCTCCGGAATGAACAAGCCAAGCAATTCTTGGCATTTATTGGCAGGTCTTGCGGTTTTTCTTCACGGATACCGATGGTTCTCACAGCAAGAATATAATCGAAACTAGTGGTGCTATAATGTCACATATTTTCTCGCAATATTTCCAACGTTTACAATTTTCGGAAAATTCAGAAACTTCAGCAAAGATTACCCCTGCGACATGATTAGAACCCTTTTATCGGAAGAAAAAATTTAAAGAATTTTGGATCTGATTTCAGATTGTTTGACTCATTAACGACCTCAAACAGAGCATCCCCAAAAACCCCAAACAGAGCTGCAATTGGCATGTAGTCATCAGCTGACTCTAGCGATTGGTAATTTAAACAAGCGTTTCTTCACACATTACTTTAATCGAGCCGTACGCATTCTCTTCCCATTTTTCGACGGAATGAAAAACACGGCTGCTCTGCTTGATTGAAAATACACAAAAGGGCAGGGTCGTACCCATCAGGGTTTCAGCTGCAGCAGACGCGGTCCAGTTTCGTCCATCAATCGAGGCCAATGCCGAGGAACACTCTTTCGACTTAGAAGAGGTCACGGCCGATGCCCGTGGTTTTCTTCCGCAATAAAATACCGGTCAGACGTCTAAAGGATAGGTCGGTGAGTGAAAATCAAGACACTTTATTTTTTTTCGTAAATATTTCTTTTCAATTATTAAGATATTGCTAGGATTAATGTTCCAAGTTACTAATTTGCATATTGGTAAGTACTACTTTTACCTCAAAACACCATTATTTTTTTTAGTCCCACGTCCCAACGGGATGTATGGTACCAAGCACAAAGAAAGGATATTTTTTTCGGGGCAAAGACAACCTGTAATTTAAATGATTTTGTGGGATAAATGGGACTTTGTGACCTTCACGTGTTGCACCCCAATTATAAGGTGAAACGAAAAGTGTGGGACACTAGTGGAATACGAAACAAATGCGGCAACGGAGACCTAGCCGAAAGTCTATATAAAAATCCACCACGAAAGCACAAAATAAGGAAAGCGAAAGCAGGAGCCACGGAGCGTCTTAGCACTGCACTTACGGCGGGGAACAGGGGCGCGGAGAGGGGGAAAAGGAAGACAAGGAGATATAAGAGACGGGTGGGGGCGGGGAACAATGAAGAGGCTGACTTGATTGATTGCTAATGATTCCGGGCGCGTCAACTACTGAGGTCATTAGTCCCGTAAGAGTTTTTTCATCGGGAGGTGGCAGTGATCTTCGTCCGCTGTATGCCGAGATCCGGCGCCGACCTACCGTAGGCTAGCAGGGTTTTTCACTAACAAGTTATCTTCCCACCAACGGGGCACCGCCCCAGCCGGGACGAGCTCTAAACTCTCGACCGGTCTCCCGACATGTGTATAGTGCACGTTAGTGTGTGTAAGTGTGTGTGTGTGTGTAAGGAGAGAGGATAAGACAAGGAAAGTAGGAAAGATAGCGCGCGGTCCGTGGCCCGTTTGTTACGGTACTGCTCCGGCATTCGCCTGGTGTTGATTCGACAAACCACGGAAAACTACCGATCAGAGCAGCCGGCCGCTAGAATTCTTCTCCAGACAGCGACTGAATTCACCTAGCTGACAAGCCAAGTATCGAAAATCCTGTCACCGTCGGGATTCGAACCTAGGACATTCAGGTCAGAGGGAATGCAATGACATCAGTTGATGCCCTGAGCCATCTCTCCGGGTGAAGAGGCTGAAAAGTGAATGCTCAAATCATTTATCAACCACTTAGGAATTAACTTTTCTATGAAATGTCTGTATTGGCCTACGTGGTTTAAGTGTAGGTTCAATAATGGCTCAGTTTGCACCAATTTTATACCGATATTCCTTCAAGGCGTCGAGAAGGACAAGCTGAACTGCTAAAGAACATCACAAAAACACAACGTTCTAAATTAAAAATTGTGGAACATTGGAAGTACGAACATTTTTGTCGTATTGGGGGAACGGCTAAGGAGTTGGAGCGAGAGCGCGGAAGTGGGTGGGGCGGGGACTGGGTGAGGACCTGGGTGAGGACTAGGCGAGGACGGGCGCTGGGAGCGGGTCGCGGCTGGCGCGCGCGGTCAAGTGGGAGCGGCCCGTGGCCTCCGCCACAGCTGCGCCGAAGAATCCCGCGTGGCGTCGCCAACTAAACGCGACCGGCGCCTCCCACGCCACCCGCCGCGCCGCGCCGGGACATCGACCGCTCTTGATTTCGGCCGAGATCGGGCCGGAAATTTCCAATGGAGGGCGGGCACTTACCGGTCGTCCATAAATTACGTAACGCAAATTTCAAATCTTTTCAATACCCACTCCCCCTTGTAACGCACTTTCCTATCTCTATGTAACGCAGCGTAACGCTGCCTCACAACCACATCCCTCCCTCTTTAGCGTTACGTAATATATGGATGACGCCTTACGACTAGGTCTCTGTTATAACTTTCTAAAGGCGGATCCGGCTGGATCGGCGACTTTTGTGAAGAAGGCGGAGGCAATTCTGGTTAGCGTGTCTAATACTAATTAAGCGCGTATATGCCTATTTTCAGATTCTAACTTGTTAACGAACTGTTTGGCAACACAAAATTTTGTAAAAATTTCCTTAGAAAAACTCAAGGAAAATCGACAGAATTTATTTTGTCGCTATTTTTGACCACAAGCGACAGATAAAAGGACGGACTGACGGACGGACAGACGTTTTGTTGTCAAAAATGTTCGTACTTCCAAAGTTGCACAATTTTTAATTTGGAACGTTTTGTATTTGCGATATTCTTCAGCAATTCAGCTTCACCTTCTCTGAGACCTTGGGAGGAAATATGGTATAAATTGTGCAAACTGAGCCAGTATGTACACTTACACAAGGTAGGCCATACTGACATTGAAGAGGAAAGTTAATTCCTAAGTGGTTGATAAAAGTTTTTATAAAAAAATTCTTACTTACATGAAGGCATACCGTTCTCATTCTCTACTCATTAGCCTCAATTGACAATGCAAACAGTTTCTATTACATTTGTCATGCATGCAGTACCAATAATGTAACTCCACGCCACGCCACCCACCGCGCCCGCGCCGGGACATCGACGCTCTTTGATTTCGGCCGAGTTACGGGCCGGAAATTTCCATGGAGGGCGTCCATAAATTATGCTACGCAAATTTCGAGTATTTTCAATACCCCGTTGTAACGCACTTGGCTTTTTAATGATTAATTGACTTATTGATGAATCCGGGCGCGTCAACTCGTAAGCTCATTATTCCCGATTGTGTAAGGATTTTATAACCCAGAATACGGAGGTGATTCCTTCCCCGCTGAAAGATGAGATCCGGCGCCGACCTACATGCCGGCTTCTTGGGGACAGGCTCTCTAGTAACTCTTCTCAGTGTGCACGTTCCAGCCGAGACAACCTCTTGGATCCGTATAGGTAGGGCATGGTAGTGTAGTGTATGATAAGTGAAATTGTGTGCGCAGGGGGAGATGAACGACAAGAAAGTGGATGGAAAGATCGCGCGCGGTTCGTGGCCTTTTGTTTGGGTACTGCTCCTGGATTCCCCAGATAATGATCGGATAAACCACTGCAAAACTTCTGATCAGAGCAGCGGGTCACTAGAAGTACTCCTCCCGACAGCACCTGAATTCGACCCAGCTACACAACGAATGTCAAAAAGTTGTGACCGTCAGGAACTCTTAAACACGAGGAACTCCCGGTCAGAATCGGCTGCAGAAACAATGGCGAATGCTGGCCCTCTGAACTAAAACCCAACCGGTGTAATGCTTCATAATACACCGGTATTTTGCGCCAACGCGAATGATTCGTGGGTTGCGACAAGACAACCAAGGTCTAGAGAGAAGCTGCTGACTGAACTGACTCAGCGTCTGTGCGAACCGTAAGCGTCGCTGCGAGGCGTTGTATTGTCCTTGGGAATGCGTTTCATTCCCCAGTGCATGCACGGGCCGCTTCGCCGTGAGCGTGCGATAGCGTGCGGATGCAGACGGTCCTGCCTCCCGTGCGCGAAGTGCGTCCCGCACCCAACTCCACGACGTGGTTCCCACCGGCGAGCCTTGACCGACGGTAGCAGGATTTTTCGACACTATACTTCGGTTTTTCTTTCTTGGCGCACAGGGTATGTCAATGGAATGGAATATCTCACGGTATTTCGCGTCGTTCTTTGTTGTGCCGCCAGGAGTCCGCATGATCGCCAGCATGCAGCAACAGTCGCGATCATGCGACTCCTAGCGGCACAAACCGACAACGAAAAGCCAGAAAAGAAAAACCGAAGTAGAGTTAGGTAACTACGTCGAATTCAGCCGCTTGTCTCGAGCAGAATTCTGGCGATCGGCTGCGCTGATCGGTACTTTCCGTGGTTTCTACGATGAACACCAGGCAAATGCAGAAAGAGAATCTTAAACCGATACTAAAAACATCGGCTGAAGGCAACACGTTTATGTCTGTCTTTCCGTCCGTCCCTCTGCGGTCCCAAGGCTAGAGCCTAAACTGTTCAGACGATTTTCTCTAAAATAGTATATTCTCGATCGATTCGATTTAGATTAAAACCACGGCTCAATGAGTTTGATAAAGATATTTTTGTTTTGAGGGGAACTCTACATGAAGCCTCTAAAACATTTTCAAAATTTTCTCCAAAATGGTGTAAAGTTCTTTGACTATTTTCCCCTTTGGATAGAACAAGAAATGCTGAAAAAGGTGCAGTTGATTTTTTTCGTTGAACTCTCTGAATATTCGAACATTTTTTCTCCGTCTTCCTAAAACTAAAAAAAAATTGACAAACATTTTCACTTTCTCGCTTTAAAGACTTGTTGCCCTAACGGACCCCCTAATTATCCCTGTATAATACACATAGCATAGATAATCATGCATGACAAAAAATTGTACGTAAATGTCTTGAAAATAATTTCATACACAATATTTTTGCTTAATACCTAATTTTCATATATCAAAAACGTTTCCGACCTTCTCAGAAGCTGAATTTCTAATTTAGTTGTTGTGGAAATGTTACAAAATGATCGTTTTTTAACTCGCCATAACATTTTTCCAGTGCATATTGCAGAGATTATTTTCTTCCATGAGTATCTGTGAAAACAGAGTTATAATTTGTTGAGTTTTTTAAACATCCTAAGCAGTTGTGCAACTAGGTTCTCGGATGTGGTGTGCAGATAGTCGAAAAGGCACCAAATGCAAAATGTGGAAATTAAGAAATCAAATTAGATGTAGGCTCCCAATCGTAACTGTTTATTTTTGGCATAAAGCTTTTTCGGCCGCATTGCGGCCATCTTCAGTGCTACAAAATAATGATGATGATGATAAATAATAATAATAATAATAATAATAATAATAATAATAATATATATAAATTACAAAAAAAAATTTTAAAAATTTAAAGAATTAAAAACTTTTTACAGAATATTGTCAAGAATTGGATTTTAAAGAAATGTAAAATGTGAAATGGACATATAAATTTTTTAAAAAATGACAAAT
>JAHLJT010008446.1:287078198-287142885 GCA_031308135.1 Acheta domesticus | reverse complement strand
TTGTACCTCAACTTCTGGGTCAATAACCACCCATCTCGATCAGATATTCGTCGAGTTTCCCTGATCGTGAGCGAATGCTGTGATAGCCCCTTGTTTTGCTTTTAGACATAAATGTCACTTCACTATCTTGTGCACGTCTTCTAGAGTGCCAGTCAAATGTATAGCTGATTTGCCCTGAAAATAGATTTTATTACATCAGAGCGAATATTTTCTTACCAATTCTTGCCAATAACGCTTATTTCCGTGTTCAATATTCAATATGGCTCAGGATAGGAATCCCAGAATTAAGAGATCGGGCAGAGAATGCACTTCTTACACACACTTTTAGAAGTGTTTTGACGTAAAATAAAATAAAAATAAAATAGATCAACCTCACGCGCCAACCACCGCAGCATCGTGCCGCGAATGCCTCGTCTCGCGGGCGCTGAAAATAATGCAAGAGAATCGATTGCCACTCACCTGCTCGGGCGTGTATTGCGCGTCAGCGGGCAGGCCGGCGGCGGCGGCAGCTTCGGCGGCGGCGGTGGCGTTGAATTCCGGCGCATCTGGCCCGTCCGGGATGACGGCGTAGCGTAGCACCGCCTTGCTCGCCATCATGCACACCACGGCGAAGCTGCCTATGCACCGCGCCAGGATTAGCACACCCCTCTCTTCCGGGATTTTAGAACTGGAATAGGGGCTCGTGAATGTGTTAGTATTTATTTTGGGCGCATCAGATAGCGAGATCGTTAGTCCCATAAGTGTAGTGCACGTGATATTAAGAGAGGTGGTGGTTTTTTCCGCCCAGATGGAACCTGAGATCTCGCTACCAACATATACGTCGCTTGCGGGTTATGCCCTTCAGTTATTCCCGCAAGCAGGGTACTGACATGTTATGTGGGTCTTCACATGTGTTTGGTGGTGTAGTATATGTAAGTTAATGTGTGTGTATGTACGAGTATGTGCAGGAGGAGTTTGTAGGATTCTGCTACGTTATTCGTATCATACTGACAGGAGAAACCACGGTCTACTACTAATCAGAACAACCGCCCTCAACAATTCTCAACCATCCACCACTTGAATTCCACCCAGCTATGCAGCTTGGGACTAAAATCCGAACACTAAAACCTCCCAATCGACGATGCTCCATATGCAAATATGTTACCTCTGAGCTGTTGCAGCCGATGTGGGACACGTAAATTGCCCATGACGTAAAAGAATACGTAAAAGGTCCAATAAACGCTCAACTACGTTCCAGCCTCTAGATCCATTCCACTCCAACATAGACCGCAGCAAAGATGCCTGCGCACCCTCCCGGATTAGCACGTCCTAGAATTACAACACTGGAATATGGAACGCGTAATGCGTCGAAGAAGTAAAGTAAACATGAAAAGATATTTTTTTTACTTTATGACGAATAGAAATGCCTATGCCTTATGGCTGTACCTTGAATGAATGTATGATTTTGATGGGTAGGTAATAATAATATCTTATAAATGATGAAGGAGCAATATGAAATAAGGGGCGAAGGAAAATGGATAACCCGAGAAAACCTGCCAATCATCCGCTTTGTTCACGACAAATTCCACATCGATTATTCGCGATTTTGTTCCCGGCCCCAGTGGTGGAAAGTAAGCCAACAAACCGCCATTCCATGGGTCGCAGAAAACAGGGAGTGCGGAAATGGGACTCGCACACACTTTGAATACAGTTCAGGTTTCATGGTACACAGTAGATACTTTCCAGTCACGCATACGGTGAATCACACCTAATTTGAACGACTAGATTCCCTCTTCAAAGCAGTACCCATCCCAGGAGAGAATGGTTAGACTCCTCAAGAATATCGAATTCATTGAGAAGGGGCCTGGACATTTTCGGGATTTATCCACACGGGTGTGCCTGTACAGGTCAACATGAACTGATGTCGGCAACACAACAAATACAAGTGCAAAGACTCTGCACTTTTCTCCAAATTATTATCCGGAATACAAGTTTGTGATTAAGTCTTCTCGTTTTATGGGTTAGATGTTAAAATACGTAAAGCGGAAACGTAATCCTAGAAACAGAATTTAGGAACTAGACCTTTTACGGTCGCCCCTTCTAAGTGGTATGGGAGATACGAAACTAGATTCCAAAATCCTGGTTCATAGGTCCGAGTCTAACTGGGAGTGGCCGATTTTCGAAGAGCGGAAAATTCTCACGATATAGTTTCACGCTCGTGGCTCGTAAAATCGCACTGGCCAGCCGCCCGACTGAATAAAATTATTCAGCAATTTCGGCCCTATCAAGTTTTCCCAGCCAGACAATTCGGATGTATTCAAATGAGATAGACATCTCGGGGAGAAAGTAATTATCACGTCCTGGTTTGTCAAGAAACGCCCGTGAGGCGCGCCTACATGGATGATCATGCTCGACCTGCGCCGGAAGTAGGGGATGCGCATAAAATGTTGATTGATTGCTTATTTCATGTTTCCGGGCGCGTCAACTGCTAAGGCCATTAGTCCCGTAAGTTTACTGCATGTTTTTTCTACGGAGGTGGCTGTGATCTTCCCCTGCTGAATGGTAAGGTTTGGCGCGGACCTACACGTCAGCTAGCGGGGTTTTCCCCAACCAGGTGTCTCCCACCAGCGAGGCTCCGCCCTACCCAGGGCAAGCACTAAGCTTCCGAATGGTCTCCCGTCGTGTGTCGTAGTGTAGTTCATGTACGTGTGCGGGGAAGTAAGGGGTGTGGATGTGACAGATAAATAAACAACGGTTGGGAGGGATAGGGAATCGCGTGGACGGCGGGGGCGTCACTCACCCATCGAGATGTGCCTGGAGGTGCCCATGACGACGTACAGCAGCACCGGGAAGAAGGCCATGTACAGCCCCACGATGGGCATCACGTTGGCCAGCATTGCGTACGCCATCCCTGCGCAGCGGACGAGGGCTCTGCTATAGTGAATGTGGAAGTATATCATTCCTAGGCATGATAAATCCTTTGAATAAAAACCAGACAAAAAAGGCATTCTACATAAAGCTAGATTTGAAATTATAAAACACACAGAAGTCAAAGGCATTTGATCAACAATCCCTCATTGTCCCCATCACTGACGGTGAATAATCAATTATAAGTTTTCCAAATCATACTCATTCGTATGGATGAATAAAATAGAAATCATCTTTCACAATTTTGTGCTCTGTTAAAATACGCAAAGTGGAAAGAAAGGCTAACAAACGAGGTTTTTGCAATCCGCCGTTTATCCTATCTCCTTGTAATAATGAAACATTTATTTCACATAATTTCAATCTTATTCGAATATAGATTTGTTGAAGTGTATGTGGTAATGGAAGTGCAAGGGGTTTCGGTTACCCTCAGTACGGTATCATTCTTTTTCAATTATATTCTGTCACTACGAAGAGTGTTTTATAAAACAGCACGGGGGGTCGGAGCGACAGTCATAGACCCGAGACAGGTCCCAACAGCGAGGGCTATAAAGCCCTCGAAAGCTCAAGTTGGGTCCGTCGAGTAGTGAGTGTGCCCAGTAGCGCGTCAAATTGCGTTTTATGAATGAAAACACGTAGCGTTAATAGAAGTCTCACATGAAATTTAAATTGTCTAAACGCAAACACAGTTTCATTATTAATTCAACAGTGCGCCAGGAAAGTCTCTCTGCACCGAGCCGGGTCATGGCCTCCTATTAAAATTTGCATTTATGTTGGTAGTAACCAGATCACTGGGAAACAAGTGAAGGGAGCAACACTTCCAGCATCTATTATGATTGTTCTGAGTAAGCAACTCACGTTTGCACGACCTACCAACATAATTTCTGTTGCAAGCACTCTCACCAGCAAAGTGCCACTGCGGAGAGACTTCCTGGCGCGCTGTACTTTACACGTTCATTGTCGCCGGACAAGAGATGGCACACCCTCTGTAGTAACGTGAATTGAATTGAATTGATGCCTTATTTTACGTGACGAGACTCAGGCCATAAGACCTGCTCTTCCGTCTGACCACGCAAATTTTGCTACACTCCTTTCACCAACTAGCAGAAAGAAAGTATTACTGAGGCGACGAAACCGGCGATTTGAATTAGCTCAGAGGCTTCGTTTAGGCTTGAGGATCTTTCGCATGGAAGTAAATCTACTAACATGGGACAGCCGGCTTTACTTTCCCTCCGAAGGAAGGCTTACGAAGGATTTTTTCGCCCTTAACGGCTTTGATCGGGTTTGAAACCGCGAACTTGGGTATAGCAGTCTGTTACGCTAACCGCTACACCACCGCCGTCGCTAATTTTTTTCTGTAGTCGAAGTAAAATTTTAATTTTTCAGATATATTTCCATCGATCAATTTAGATCCGTTATACATTCATTAAAGACGGTCTATCTTCCTTAACCCGCTACTTCCTCTATCCATCATGATGCGGGAAGCGCTTCACCTGCCGGGCGCGTCAAACGATGGCCCCACGTGCCAAACACCATTCGTCGCGCGTGCGTGCCGGGCATTACTCCCCTTCGTGACGTTGCATATTCCAAGTGCCACTCGTCATGTGTCGCACAACAAACATTACACGCTATACACCATACACAGCGTGTATCAGCACTTCAAGCCCCACTTCCCACGGTCACTGTGCCAGATCGTGCGTAACGAATTGTGCACCATATTCTATGTACACTTTCACCTACGTGTTTCTCACGATGAGCCATTTATCACGTTCCATTCGTAACGCGCAACGCACCATGCACTACGTGCTTCGGCACCACTCACAATGTACACGATCCGTCCCAGGCATCAAGCGTAAAGTGTTACCATGCGCCATGTATCACGTGCAATTCGCAATGTCCCATGCACCATCTGCAATCTGTCATGCATCATACGTCTTGTACAATGTATATGGTGGTGTGTCATGCACCATGACTCGCTTGTTACACACCGATCGCCACGAGTCACACAAGAAACGCCAGAGCCGCGCATCATGCGTCCCGCATGGAAATGTCTCAATGAAATCGTATGACGCATCGACGATCCGCTTACAAACGATTCCTTTATATCGCGTGCATTCATTAGCTACTCGCCTGGGAATTCGATGCCACCTCACTTGTCAAACAGAATTTTAGCAGGAATTAGAAGTTAGAAAATCAGTCACAAGCGAGACCAGTACAATAAAAAGAGTTTGCTATGAAATGAAAGAGAAGATCGTAGTAAAATTCCGAGTAATTTTGCTTATACTTGTTGAGAAAATAAACATAATAAACATAAATTAAATGATAAAATAAAAATTTTGAAAGTAGCTGTGAGGCTACATCCACAGGAGCGAGGAGAAATGCGCGACCAAAAATGCAATACTCAAGTACTGCATTTACATCAGTGCATCGGTAACGTCCCGAATCACCATTTGAAGTGGAAAAATAAAAGCTACGCGAACGCACAGAACGTAGCTAGACGACTGAACGACAAAATAGGAAAATAAAGAAGAAAGAGAAAAAGAAAAAAGCAAGAAGAAAAATAAGGTAAGAAGAAAAGAGAAAGGGAAGCAAAGGAGAAAAAGAAAGAAAGAAGAACAATAGAACGAAGCAAAATGAGAAAAAGTGGAAGGAGCTCAGGGAAAGGGGGAAAGAAATAAATTCTCAAAAGCGAAAGGTTCTTCGATTGTTCTCTTGGCGTTTGCAACACGGCGGCTACGCCGCGAGGGTTGAAAACCCCCGTAGCGACTGAGGGTTCTGGAATTGTGAGCCGGTACGGACGCGGTGGGTCACCTTGCGGGATATGCATTACGGCGACGGTGAAGCCGGAGATGATGTCGGGCAGCAGATCCTGGCGGCGGTAGCGCGGCATCCAGCTGAGCGCCGGGAAGAGCTTGAGCAGCAGGCGCAGCAGCTGGCCGGGCAGCGCCGTGGGCGAGCAGCGGGAGCGCGCGCTCACCACGCGCGTGCGCAGTCCTGCGCACAGCCACAAGCACGCACAAGCGCGTCAGCCCAGCAGGGCACTCGTGTACACCCATATACACATCTTAATATTGAAATATATATCCATTCTTTCTCTGTCATCCTCTCGCTCCCATCCTCTCGCTCTCATCCTCTCGCTCTCATCCCTACTCTCTCTTATCCCCTCTCTCATCCCTGCACTTCCATCTCCTCTCTCTCTCCCATCTCCCCTCTCTCTCCCATCTCCCCTCTCTCTCCCATCTCCCCTCTCTCTCCCATCTCCCCCTCTCTCCCATCTCTCCTCTCGCTCCCATCTCCCCTCTCGCTCCCATCTCCCCTCTCGCTCCCATCCCCTCTTTCCATTTTTCTGAATCTTTCTATCATTCTTTTTCCCTTTCTCCCTCTCCCTTATTCCCTCTCTCCTCCTTCATTATTCGTCCTCACTCTCTTATACAGGTAACGTACTACCAACCCCAAGTTCTCGGATGTTTCACAGTTTATCAATACTCACGATCTGCGACACTTGTTGAAAATTTTCCTTCATCAATGAGGCGTTAATTATATATAATCAAGGGACCTGAGACAGGATACAGAAGTAGGTTTTACACATTTATGTACTATTGGAAATAAGCTAGAGTGTTCAAGGTAATTTTATTTTTAGATGCAGGTATCCTGTGTCCTATTTCATTGGATGTCAGGATGCAATAATGCCAATTGAATAAAAATTTTAAAAATTCTGCTTACACGAAATATATTTCTCATTCATCTGTTGCATCTTACAGACCAAAATACCTTGAAATTCCGTAATATGCGTACAAATGAATGAACAATATCTTTAAACCAAAAAGACACTATATAGAAACGCGCTTTCATGCCTCAAAATTCATCTACTCTGGCTGAGGCCTTCTGGCGACCCATAAATCAGTGATTAGTCATTACCCTTATAAAATGGCACCATTAAAACACTCTTATATAAATTCTTGACTACATTTGGATGCTAGTTGTGAACGGAGTTCCAAACTGTGAACTATGCAATATTTCTGTACAGTTAATAAAATTAATTCTGTTTATCAATTGTATCGCTAAAGTTATAATTTTATTCCTATCGTAGTAATTTTGATTTATTTGTTGGTAAAATACGCTATACATAAATAAAAAAATGTCTGATGAAAAAGGAAATCCAGTGGGGCACAGAAATGCCGTTGTCCCACTTTTGTTTTAAGCTGCGCACGCCTGTGGTAGTGAAAACGTGAGACGTGTGAGATGTTTGAGATGCGTGTATGCTGTAGAATGCCTGCCCATTTATTACACTTTTTATACTCGATGTTTTGTATTGTAAAAGAGGCTTCCACAGGTTTCCACGCTTTATACTAAAGAGGTGACTTTGATCATTTTCCATTTGTGACAATAATTGTCCTGATCGTCATATTATCTTTTGCTATTCCAGTTTTGATGTAATAACGAAATCCATCCAGTGTTTTTATCAAACCTATTAATGTCCTGAATGAGGATGTCCAGCATTACTCTGTTATCCTTGTTTACTTCATGGTTAAGGTATATATTCGTTATTAACTTCAATCATCTTAAGAAGTTTGTGAACGCGTTTCAGTGTTCGGAAGTTCGTTTCAGTGTTCAGTGTACGCACTTAAATTTCTACATATATTTTTAATGACTGATACATTTTGCTTTTTCTTTTAGCAAATAACTATGCTGTGCTGTATACGAGTACTTTGTTAGTTATCGAATTCATTTTTCAAACTAAATTTCTGAACTTTCCTCAACAAATATTTATAATTCTACATGTACCTATGAATGCTCATCTGAGTTATAGGATATTTTATAAATAGTATGGTTACAGATCTGTAACAAACTTTCCTCCATTTGACGTATGTACAGTGAAGACTGCGTTGTTTTACTCATTATTATATTACTGACAATTATATTTGATATTATTGTTATTCTCATTACATTCTCATTACATCTACTAAATGAAAATTAGCAGTGGTAGTGAGATTACTTTTCCAAGGGAATTTGAAATCCCTAAATTATACCTTGGAATAATATGATTCTGACCCCAATTTGGAAATATTTAGTCGGAACCACCACAACTGTATATAGTTTGTCATGTACGCAATCACAGCTGGAGTTTTGAATGAAGGACTCTAGGTGTTATCCATGAAATTTAGTAAGCTTCACTCACATAGAATTATTTCACGTATATGGAAGTTCATCAACATTTTAAAAATCGCTTAAGAAGAAATTCGGCGTGCGGACCACACGCATACGTCGGCGTATCCCGTTTCGCCTTTTATGAGAAATGTGTGCGAGGACGGAAATTCCGTGTAGAAAATATCCTCAGATATTGTGCGCCCATTTCCTGATTTATTTGTGTCGTTCCTCACGAGTATCGGAGTAACTTCGAATGTAACTACGTCGTCTCTACGCTGAACAGTTACCGTTTTTTTTAAACAACACAGTATGCACTAACAAAACAATAAGTCGCTTTATCACAATCAGTAATCAAAATTAAACAGGTTGCCCGCTCGTGATCAAGATATTGCCCACAGCACATTTCGACAAACCAATCTGTGGTGAGACCCTTCCCCTACCACCACCCCCCATTCTCTCTTTCCTCACATCACGGCTCACCAGGTTTGCGTGGGCGACTGTATTGGAACAGGGCGTCGAACTCGGTCTGGAGGCATGGGTGCGGCACCAGGCCGTCGCCCCCGCCCTCGTCGCCGCCACCATGGCTGCCGTCGCCTCCCATGCCCATGAGTCTGCTGCCGCCATTCGCCATCGCCCCACTGAAACAGAAGAAAACGCAACTGATTGATC
The DNA here is from genome assembly GCA_031308135.1 of Acheta domesticus. NCBI lineage: Eukaryota > Metazoa > Arthropoda > Insecta > Orthoptera > Gryllidae > Acheta > Acheta domesticus. The sequence continues at coordinate 287,134,164 of JAHLJT010008446.1, read as the reverse complement.
CTCCAGGCGTGGGAAATGTTAAATGCCTTTATTAATATGGCGAGGCTCGGGCCATCAGGCCCGCTCTTCCGCCTAACCACATATCACATGTTTACAATTTAGTTCATACAATGCAATCTACAAAAGTACAAGTATGATAGTTTATATTAGGTAAGTTATATTATAATAGGTAAGTAGTTAGTTGAGTAGAAGTATCATTCGAAGCAACTTATAAACAATATCAAAGGTTAAACAGATACAAAAAATGTTACAGAATGAAATTTGAAAAAGAAAAAAAGAATTTAAATTTAGAGACGGGAATCGACAACAAAATTTAAATTGCATGTTGTTACTGAACTTACGAATCAGATGTTGGCAATAGATTGTTTTAATAAATATTTGTTCGGTTCTATTGGAAGTCCTCAATTGCAGTATCTGGGAATTATGTTTCCCGCTGTTCAGCTAGGTCTTATTATGCTGTGCACTACGGAAGCAGTATGTTTTGATAACACAACTACCTCCCATAGGTCCTTATCAGTGCAATGAACTGCAATCTACGTGTCGCTGCAGTGTAAACAAGACCTGAGCACAATTTTCCTAACGAACTTCTGTCCCAACCTCATTAAACCCCAACATCTCACTCGTAAGCGAAGGTGGATATTACTATAATAAAATTTAACTAATTGACCTTGCCTACATAGAATAAAAAACTAGCAAACACTACAAAAAGTTCCTTTTGTGAAAAATTCTTGACTTACGCGCGGTATACATAGTGACCACGTCAGACAGTCATCAATCAAAATGCTTTTTGAGTCAATAAAGCCGCTAGTTAAGGCATAAACCTCAGTTATCAACGACAAGACAAAGGCAGTCCAACAGTCTGACGCAAAGCGTGTTAAGAGGTGTTGTTAAGTGATTCCCTGGGTATTGCAAACATCCAGATTTCATTATCGTATGTCTTATCTACAATGGAGCAAAAACGTTTTAGTAGAGCAAACATGCCGATGCTTTTAAGAACTTCACAACAGTGCAAGTTTTTGTAAGGTTGCATAGAATAAAAATGCTTCAAATTAGATATACACAATTTTTTCCCTCAATTGATAAAAAAATATTTTCATGAAGAATCTCGAAATGGAAGTATTTTACGATTACTTTACTAAAACTTAAATTAGAAACTGTAGAACCAACTTCAAAATTTAAAAAAATGAGAAGTCCTAGACGTTTCGTACAAAGTACTCCTCGAAATTGAAGTTTTCCAGCCAAATTTGTATGATTTAAAGTAAAATCAAAACAGGTAAGAATATCAAGTTTCGAAAATATATCCTGCATACTGTGTAGGCGTTAGTGTTGTTTGCGTGATGAATGCGAAGCAACACGTCATTATTTCTAATGAATACGAATCCACAATTACATAATAATTATATTACCATGGTACTACCCGGAAATTATATCCTTCCAGGAAACGATACAATAATTTAAATATAAATAAGTATTGTAACTAGAGTCGTATTTTGATGATCTACAAGATCGTAAAAAAATATCAATAAAATTCCCTAAAAATGTTTTTTTATCCCCTAAAGGCAAAGAAAAATTAAATAAAAACGTGATTAAAACTAATACGGATGAACAACTTAAGCAGCTGAATACGTAACTGACGTAATCGAGGCTTCTTCTATTCGTTCAAGTGAACTCAGATTTCAAACTTTTGGTTTCGATTATTGTTTACCAGGAAATCACTGTCTTTTGCTATCCTGAAATCGGCTGAACAGACGCTGATAGGCATCACAGAATTCTTACATTCTCATAGTTACATTCTCTTAGTTCTCACAGTGGCTAATATACAATTTCTGAGAGAAGAAAGCGAATAGGCTACTTAGGTATTCTGTGAAAAACAGATTTTGCATCTCGTACATATTATTTGAAGCTAGTTCCATTAAAATATTGAAAACGATGAAATCAGCAAAAAAATATATTAAAAAGTATGGAAAAAGGTAAAAAGTGATGTCGAAATCGACGAAAAATGCAATCAATGACGTATAAAAATGGGTCACTTCCTTTCGTCAACATAAAATTAATTTCCACACTAAACGGCATTGTTCTTAAGTGAAAAGAAAAAAATGACATGTCATTAAAATCCGCTCCCTAGTTACAACCTTCTCTTTTCGGAGTTGGTTATAAATATTACCATCCGCGTTAATTAATTTATAGCAATTGAAAATAAATTACCTTGGGTCTTCCTATATAAAGGTTACAATAAAAAATGTTCTACATATTAGGAAACTCGTGTCATTAATAACCACTGTATAAAAAATTCGAGTTAATTTGTCAAAAGATGTAATTTTGAGTAAACTATCTTGAGTAACAACTTGCATACAGGAATCGGATTGAGTAGTGACGTAAGTCACACTTGTTTCGCACATTCAATTGACACTGGTCATTTTTACAATATTTACACTAAATAAATTTATATTGTGTTAAGCAACTTCTCTTCTAATCGTGTTTAAGGTGTAAGTTTACAGATTTGCTCTCTTTCCTACGACCAAATTTCTTTGTGTTAATCCAATGCCTCCCGATGTTGAATTCAGTCACAGATCAACTGAAAGAGGGAAGAAACGCATTACATTGAACCATCATACTGTGACAATACATTGAAGTGTATATATCGAAAGTAATCGAAGGTTGGTAAACAATGTTAACTATACTTGCATGCCGCGGACGCGTTGACATTGCATCAGTTTTCATGTCGAAGAACTTACGTGAAATAATTCTATGTGAGTGAAGCTTACTAAATTTCATGGATAACTCCCAAAGTCCTTCATTCACAACTCCAGCTGTGATTGCGTACATGACAAAACTATATATAGTCATGGTGGTTTCGACTAAATATTTCCAAATTAGGATCAAAATCATATTATTCCAAGAATTTGAAATCATATTATTCCAAGAATTTGAAATCTAAGGATTTCAAATTCCCTTGAAAAATTAATCTCACTACCATTGCTAATTTCATTTAATGGATGTAATGAGAATGTAATCAATGTCGAAGAACCAGTGTCCGGAAGAACCGGCGCCTTGCCGCGCGTCACTGCGCGCTTGTCAAGGGCGTGAGCAATGTGTTTCGCGATTTGAATGAAGGTTCGTACCCGCAGAAGCGCTTGTTCGTTTAGCGGACGTTCTCTCTTAGTAGGCAGGGGCTGCGCAAACCCCAAGAGTACTTTAAAAATGTGCAAATTTCGTATTTTTTTTCAATAACTTCCAGTGCGAAACGGCAGTTAATTTTTGACAGCTTTTATAAATAGTAAATATCTTTCAAAAGAAAAAAATTCAGGCTAGATTTCCACCTGAATCTGTTGAGAGATCCCTTGTAAGACACTAAACGTAGGTTTTGATTAGGAAACGGCATGGTTGTACCACCCTGATGAAAGTCAAATACATATCTAACGTTGCAGTAAACTAATAATATTTTATTATTTTCCCGTCAAAATGGCCTACTATCAAAACACATCAAGACAATTAAATGCAATATTTTACAACTGATATAGATAAAAGATGTTGACGGTGATGATGAATGTGATGATGACATTGGCGTTGACGACAACGACACTATCACAATCAATATTGCAATGTCTTTTTTTATCTTAATGAATATCAAAGCAGATCTTCGTGATGACGTAGGTCAAATTTTTAATGATACATGATTGACGTAACTTCAGAATGGGACTCCTATCACTTTTGGAGGCACTCAGAAAAGGCCTTGCTGAGCAAAAGCAACAGTCTTTTATTACGATTCTCATATTGATTTATTATCATTAATAATAATAATAATAATAATAATAATAATAATAATAATAATATGGCATTGATTCCATTTACAGAACGATAGCCTTCAGTGATTATTCTACATACGGAGTAGAGTAAATACGTTCTACAGTATTAACTTGATAACCACCATTCTCAGACAACATGATCGCTATAAAAATAGAAGCAGGACACGTGTTCTCAATACCTCCCTCGTGGAAAACCATTCCTATTGTTTCAAGAATGTTTTAAGAAAGATTTGATCGAAATACAAAAAAATTAAATTACTTATTAAAAGACAGTTGCAGAATTGGCCAACTGCACATTCTTTTTAATAATTATTGAATGTACTTCAAGAACAAGGCACATAGGGAATTATTAAAAAACGAATAAATTGAAGATCAGGAGAAAAATAAAAAATGAGAAAAAACAATAATAAAAAAAGAAATGTCCACTGATTTAAAATTAAGAACCAGAGGGACGGAAACATTATAGCATATATTTTCAAAATTCGAAACATAATATAAGTGACGAGGCTATTCATTTAAATTTTATTTACTTATTCGTCAAAGAACAGTAAAATCTGTACGTGGCGTATGCGGAAGTACTATAAACTGCGAACGTTTCCTTGATCTCAAGAATCTCTCCCCCACTCTTTTACCACCCGTAGTTGAATGACGAATAAAATCACCAATAAAGCGTACTTAACAAAATTGCAAAGTACATCCCCGTCTCTACACCACCTACAATATAGCAAAAGGAAAACCAAACAAAATATGCGCATGATGAAACCACATTTGCGTCCACAACCAAAAAACAAAGGGACATCTCAGCACATGCTCAGTAGATCAAGAAAACTGAATGAAAAACCTGATCACGATGGGTGTCGTCGAAGAAGCTGACGTACATTACTTGATAAAGGCAGTACAGTACAAATGTTAACTAATACGATATATGTCATGTTAAAGTAAATATTATTAATCTTTTCAGGGTAAGAATAGTCTCTAATTGTATGAAAACAATTCCACAGCAGTAGCTCTTTTACATCGCACTTTAACTTGTGTATCGATTTTAATTTTTTAATGACATCTGATAAATTGTTGTAAAAGTAATATACATGTGTTATTATATGGATTCCTTGTAGTGAACGTCTGATACACGCACCTAATAAATATGATTCCTACGACGTGTGATGTAATTAAAAATATATTCCACCTACAATACATGTACGGTATTTCACAAGGAATTGCCAGATGACATTAAACAATAAAAAACATTAAACACATTTAAGTTAAAAGTAAAATATATTCTGCTGCATGACTGTTTGTATAGAATTAGAGACTGTACTGAAAAAGAAAAACTAGTGGTGCTATAGAATGGCGCAGACTTTCCCACATTGATTTTCTATTTCCTTGGGTCTCGGCTAGCTATTCATACTTGTCACATACACATTGTCAGCTGACATGTATCATCGTCCACATTTTTTTCGACATTTTCTTAATTTTCGCTTTCCTAGTGGTAGAACGAAATATTAATTTTAGAATATTAAATAACACTAAAACCTTGATCTAAATGGCAAATTACTTTGAAAAATTTGGAGCCGTTTTTAACAAAATGGCGTTTAAGCGTAACTAAAAATGGGAAATTTGACGCTCTTTTTCACATATTTTTTTTAGTTTTCGAAAAACTTCATTTAAAGCATTTAAACTTACAAGTACAATAGTGTTTAAAAATTGCTGGAAATGTGCTTATTAACGTTGTGAGAGATCATTCAAAAAATTACATTTGTGTAATTTTTGCAGAAACGAAAAAATATCCCAAATTGAACTTAACGTCATATTAAAAGTTGTAATTAGCACTATCCGTTCGACAAGTTTAAGAAAAAATAGGTGCCATTTTTGAGAAAATGGCGTTTGAGAGTTTCTGAAAACGCGGAATTTTGAGCTTGTTTTCAAAGAAAAGGGTTGAGTTTTCGTGAAACTTTATATGACAGTTAAAGCACATGTACTCATAAATATAATAATGTGAACAAATACTGAGATGGCCCCTTGTTTGGCATCTGAACGAAAATGTAGCTTCACTAGGCGCACACTTTTTTTGCTTTTGCTTTTAGCGGTAGGAGTAGAGCTGAAGGTGAGTTACTATTTTGTTAGCAATGCAGAAAAATCACATTTTTTAAATATATAAATAAATGCATAAATAAATAAATAGGGAAGGTAATGGAAAGATCTGCTTTGATGGTATAGTGGTTATCATGCAGGGCTACTAATCCCAAGTTCGCAGGCTCATACCCCGTCATAGAAGGGGGATTTTTGAGGTGTCAGAAATCGACGGCATACATGCGGGCGCTTGTTGATACGTAAAACAGATCCCAGAAGAGGCACTTGGCCAATCCTGGCAAAATTAAATTTTCTAGCAATTTATCACCAATCAGAATTTCCATTTGAACTACTGGATAAGATTGCGGATGTTGTATCTAGGCCTGCGGAATGTGATATTCAAATCAAAAGTCAAAATTGGCGCATTAGGGCCCCTGGGAAACGCAATGGCGAACTACCTCAGGTACAATTGACCAGTCTCACAAGAAGGAGCTAGGGGCTTCTGACCTGCCTACCAGCCATATCGCTGTTAACCAGAAAGAGAGAGAGATAATGGTAAGATTCCAAGTTCAATGAAGAGATGGACTTGACATATACACAGAAAGAATTATCATGAGAAAGAATTATCCATTTCAAAAGGAAGTGGTATGATCTTATCATGCGGCCAATACAACACGAGACGTTGCATAAGTGAGAGACAAGGTTTGAGAGGATGGACGAAAATATTGAACGAATGTTTCAATCAAAATCCAAAAGGAACTGAAAGAAGAGGGATAAGATTGGTGGATATCAAATTGTGAAGAATTCTATGAAATATCGGATTTGGGTTACACTTCTGTACCCATTTGAGGCCTCTTCTTGTGTCCTTTTAAAGTATAATCTCTCCACAAATATTACTAGAAGTGATTTGGCTATTCTAAAATCGGAAACATTTTCTGTATGGAATAATTTATCTAATCTTTAAAATGTGTACCAAAGCTCAAGTTCTATTTTCAGCTGGCGCTTCAATTTGTGAACAAGGGCTACATTCCATTGTGACAACAAAATATTTTCCGTATGAAAGCTGCAATCATTTTTACTTTCTCGCCTTCTATCTATTTACGTAGTTTAGAAGAAATATTGTAATGATGTCGATGTTCTTCTATGTAGACAATTACTTTCACTAACATTATGTAATCAGAATCCACGTTTTGTGGGTACTTGATACACAAAAATTGGTTTACAGCGAAGTGTCTGAACGACCGTGAGTTCGTGTGTTCGTCAGCACATCCGTCACTCCGGCCGGCCGGCCTTCCGTCCATCCGTCCGTCCGTCCATCCGTCCGTCCGTCCATCCGTCCGTCCGTCCATCCGTCCGTCCGTCCATCCATCCGTCCGTCCGTCCATCCGTCCGTCCGTCCATCCGTCCGTCCGTCCATCCGTCCGTCCATCCGTCCGTCCATCCGTCCGTCCGTCCATCCGTCCGTCCGTCCATCCGTCCGTCCGTCCATCCGTCCGTCCGTCCATCCGTCCGTCCGTCCATCCGTCCGTCCGTCCATCCGTCCGTCCGTCCATCCGTCCGTCCGTCCATCCGTCCGTCCGTCCATCCGTCCGTCCGTCCATCCGTCCGTCCGTCCATCCGTCCGTCCATCCGTCCGTCCGTCCATCCGTCCGTCCATCCGTCCGTCCGTCCGTCCATCCGTCCGTCCGTCCATCGGTCCGTCCGTCCATCCGTCCGTCCGTCCATCCGTCCGTCCGTCCATCCGTCCGTCCGTCCGTCCATCCGTCCATCCGTCCATCCGTCCGTCCATCCGTCCATCCGTCCGTCCGTGCATCCGTCCGTCCGTCCATCCATCCGTCTATCCGTCCGTCCATCCGTCCGTCCATCCGTCCGTCCGTCCATCCGTCCGTCCGTCCATCCGTCCGTCCGTCCATCCGTCCGTCCGTCCATCCGTCCGTCCGTCCATCCGTCCGTCCGTCCGTCCATCCGTCCGTCCGTCCATCCGTCCGTCCGTCCATCCGTCCGTCCGTCCATCCGTCCGTCCGTCCATCCGTCCGTCCGTCCATCCGTCCGTCCGTCCATCCGTCCGTCCGTCCATCCGTCCGTCCGTCCATCCGTCCGTCCATCCGTCCGTCCGTCCGTCCATCCGTCCGTCCGTCCATCGGTCCGTCCGTCCATCCGTCCGTCCGTCCATCCGTCCGTCCGTCCATCCGTCCGTCCGTCCGTCCATCCGTCCATCCGTCCGTCCATCCGTCCATCCGTCCGTCCGTCCATCCATCCGTCCGTCCATCCATCCGTCTATCCGTCCGTCCATCCGTCCGTCCATCCGTCCGTCCATCCGTCCGTCCGTCCATCCGTCCGTCCGTCCATCCGTCCGTCCATCCGTCCGTCTATCCGTCCGTCTATCCGTCCGTCCGTCCATCCGTCCGTCCATCCGTCCGTCCGTCCATCCGTCCGTCCGTCCGTCCATCCGTCCGTCTGTCTATCCGTCCGTCCGTCTATCCGTCCGTCCATCCGTCCGTCCGTCCATCCGTCCGTCCGTCCATCCGTCCATCCGTCCGTCCATCCGTCCGTCCATCCGTCCATCCGTCCGTCCGTCCATCCGTCCATCCGTCCGTCCGTCCATCCGTCCATCCGTCCGTCCATCCGTCCATCCGTCCATCCGTCCGTCCATCCGTCCGTCCATCCGTCCGTCTATCCGTCCGTCTATCCGTCCGTCCATCCGTCCGTCCATCCATCCGTCCGTCCATCCGTCCATTCCGTTCGTCCGTCCGTCCGTCCATCCGTCAGAGCTTTAATCGACGATTCCCTCCAAAATGGCTATTTCCCAACTGATCAGGCCAAACGTGCGTCCTAGAAGCTGAAACGGATATTTTCATTTTAGGGAGTAGTTTACATACAGTCGCAACATTTTCAAAATTTTCTCAAAAATGGCAGTAAACTTTTTTATTACAATCTTCCTTCGAGAGAGCAAAAAAAGCTTAAAAATATTGTACAGTTGTCATTTTCGTTGAACTCTGTAAAACTGAAACTTCTTTTGGCATGTTCATACTATTATAATACTGAAGATACAAAATTGTACTTAATGAAATCTTTTCTTCAAAGACAGGTCTTTAAATATACCCATCTATACTTTTTTTGAAGTAAAAGTAGTTTTCACGTAATTTTTGATGAAATATAGACAATTTTTAAACAACGTTTTCTTAAATATAGCCCCAAATTTTTCAGTGAATTTTCCACGAATTGTTCAATGACCGTTTATAAAAACTCTGCAGATCCTATTTTCGGTGGTCTTTGCTTAGGAATATTGCAAAAAGATTATCATAACAATGATACGGTGTTGATAGAGATTTTCTTACAAACAAAAACTGTTCTTAAATGTAGATCAATAAAGAAGGGCTTGTTTTTTTTTTATAAAAATAAGAGTATTTTCGCGTAATTTTTGTTCGAAATAAAGGCAATGTATAATTTTGTTCTCAAAAACTACTCTATGGATGTAAACTTTCATTGCAGGGCCCTGGTAACGAAAAAGTAGATAAATCCAGTTGCTAAATTTAGAAACAAATCCTCCATCACGTGGTGGGGCCACAACACATATTTTGTGGGTCCTCGATACCGAAAAATCAATTGACGGCAAAATCCCTGTCCGTCCGTCCGTCTGTGAACAACGGCCCAAGCGCCTACGCTCTCCACGGCCAAACCGTTCAGCCGATTTTCTCCCAATTGATATTCCCAAAACAATCTGGCTGATGTCGCGGCACCTTCAATTTCAAACCGATGCTTTAATTTTGGAGGGTACTTTACATGAAGCTTCTGGGACATTTTCAAAGTTTTCAAAAAATGGCTCCATCGCTTTTGACAAAATTTTGTTGTTAGTGTGAAAGACGTTTGAGAGAATGGCGCAGGTCTCATTTTCGTTCAAAAATATGATTTTTCAAAAATTGCTGAAATTCAAAATTCTTTCGGCGTTATTCTACAACTAAAATTGTGAAGATAGAGATTTTTCTCTTCACGAAATCTGTTCCTTAAAGATAGATTTTAAATTAGATCGTGTAAACTTTTTTCGAAAATTTGAGTACTTTGCGTGATTTTGCGTGAAAGTATGGGCGAGAAAGTAGTGATGTTTTAACACCACTAGTTCTTTAATACGTTTCTTTGATAGAGATAAAGGTGCTCAAAAATGTAAGGCGAGAAAGTAAAAAAGAACGCTCTAGCCAGATTCTATAACAGGGCTTTCCAACTGGCGGCCCGTGGGCCGCATGCGGCCTGCCGGATCGTTTTGTGCGGCCCGCGAATACTTTGAAAAAAATTATTATACCAATCAAATACAACACAATTCCACAATTCGTCTTATTTTTATTTAATACATTATTTTTCTCGTTGTATGTACATTAATCATTAAGTATGTTGATTAAAAGTCGTATCTAATATGTGTTATCAGTATAATCTCAGTAGTTGGGTAGAACCATCTTAAATTACGGTGCGGCCCACGGCTTAACTAGAATTTGATATGTGGGCCCATAAGCCCTTGAAAAATTGGACAGCCCTGTTCTGTCCCCTGGTCCAGTGGCAAAATAATAATAGGCCAAGGTCGCGAGCAAGCCTAGTTTTGATAAGTAATGCCACAGGCCAATTGAAAGATGTATTGTATATCTATATCGAATTACTCACTTCAACGAATACTTGAGCAAACACTTGCACGCGTGCTACTTGAGACGCATGATCGACTCGGGAAGTAACTAAACACGACGTGGTAAAATTCGTATCAGTCAAAATTAAAAATATTATGACTAATTTCGCATTTCCAAGCTAAATTACATACAAATGCTGTCAATTTAACTTAAATACGTTTCTCAACGGGATTACTATGATTTTGGTACTTATTTTCCTCCAGATAAAATTTTGAATGATGTTCTACGTCATTTCAAGTGTTTTAATTTCCCACCAATTAATACAATGAGTATTTCTTGAACTTGAACGGTACCTCACAGGTAGTTCACAGTTACTAATTCATCTTACTACTGTTTTTTCGTCAAAGAATATTAACGTATATAACGTTCATCTCGTATTCACCTCTGCCATATCAATCACTGCATGCCTCAAAACTACCGTGAGTAATTGCAAGTCCAATTTGTGGTTCAGCAGTCAAATCTCGCACCTAAAGGCTTCAGACCTTCCAATATCGTTTCCTAAGGACATTTTCCACCCTGTTTCATATCCAGTGATCTTCATCACAAGCTTGGAAAGAACCCCTATCACATCAAACAATCATCACTCAAATCACAACTCACATCAAACAATCCGCCCTTCAGTTTAATCACAAAATCTTTAAAATACCACAAGATATCCACTTATAACTAGGGAAACAACCACCAAAAAGAACACGCTTCCACAGAAAACTACTTAGACAATTTTTTGGCCCAGCTTAACTCTCACTAGTCTCATTCCTCCACATTATTCTTACCAGTAATGATTTTCTACAATAAAACTCGTATTCTGAAAGTCTGTATCGATTAAATTAAAATCCATAGAAAATAGGTTGTACCTAAAAGCAAAGAAATTTTAAAAAATAAATTTAAAAAATACGAACATATGCAAACGAAAACACAAGTACTTCGCAATTCACAACTACACCAATGAATCATGAGGCGGGCCGTGCAGTCCACTATCTTATCAAACTTCCACACGCTGGCACGCTGGTGTGGTCTCGCCGCCCGCGCCGCCCCCTACCATGCTACGCCTCACCCCGCCACGCCGCCCACCATCGTGCTAACATCGTCTAGTTAAGTTCAGTTAATGCCTTATTTTACGTTGTGAGACTCGGGCCGTGAGGCCCGCTCTTCCATCCGATCACTCAAATTTCGCTACGTTCTTTTCACCCTCTAGCGGAGAAAGAAGGTATTATCTCGGGCGACGAAACAGGCGATTTGAATTTTGCTCAGAACCTTCTTTTAGGCTTGAGGATATTTTACATGCAGTGAATCTACTACATGGGACAGCCGGCTTTACTTCCTCTCCGAAACATTTTTCGCCTTTAGAAATCCACGGCTTAGACCGGGTTTGAACCCGCAATGTTGGGTACCACAGCCCGATACGCTGACCGTTATACCATCGAATCTGCAACCATCATCTACACCCACACACGGATGAGATCACGACTCTTCTATGCTTCCCATGTTCAGTCACGCATGAAGACGTATGCCCTGTCACGTGCTCTGTATTAAATCAGATATTCTCCATAATTTAATTTTGTTTACCATCAAAAACGGTGACTTATGGAGGAATGAGAGCATGCTTTCTTCATCTCCAAAATCCTTAACCCTTCCTTTCACTATACATACCTAGTTCAATTCTTATGGAAAAAAGGTACAGGTGAGCATGATTGGTAAGATTTGAAAACAAAAGGTTTTGCACTTCAGTAATAGAAAACGTATTTTTGTATCAACAAACAAATTAAAGGTTTGATTTAATACTATTGCTGCCAAAATAACATCTCCCTGCCCTTCTCCTTCAACTAGCAAAAAGAGAGCTCAATAAAAGGTGTGCACCCCTTCATTGTCTCTAATATTCAGTTCTAGTCTTAGTCAGACAACCAGGCACTGGCTTTTCGGATAGAAACGTTCTAAGTTGTCATGTTTACCATACGGGGTTGCCTACTTCAGCTCTTCGTTCGACCCTAAAGATGATATTGGGGCAGATGGGAAAGATAGAGCACGGTCTGTGGCATATCGTTTAAGGTGCAGCCAAACGCCTGGAATTGATCGGATGAAACTACGGAAATCACCAATAAAAGTAACCTAGAATCATGGGGGTCTCTGGCATGTAACATTTAGGTGCGACATCGAAGGAAGTGATTTAAATTCTAGTCTCTTCCGCAGAATATTAATATTTTATAAACCTGCATTATAAACAACCTTTTTCGTGGCAAGAAATCATTCATAAAATGGCATCTTATGGAATAGATTATTATGTATTTGCCTTTTATGTTCGAATAATTGCGTCATCACACATTCAGCCAATCGCAACGAGCAAATCGTGGGGTGGTGGTGGCCCCACATGCGACATCATCACGACAGAATCGGCGGAAGGGAGTAAAGTGAACATGCAACCAACTTTCTCGCAAAGATGTCAAATACCGGGGACGTCATAATTCAGTTATTTCCAAAAATTAACTTTGATTCTCGCGTAAATTTATAATGTTGTATACTGTTGTAATGTAATTTATAGCGTACATTTATAATGATGAATTTGTAACGCTATTTTTTAATGATGCTGTATGTTACGTAGCTCTTCATTTCGCTCGTTTTCAAAACATGTACTTACGGAATAAAGCATAATATTCTAAACTAGTTGCATAATATGCTATTCAGCTACAGCAATTTCTTTATTGATTTATTGACGTTAACAGGGTACACGCGATAGATTAACACAGGTCAACTTATACCGAAGCTATTCATCAATTGAATAGCTTGACTTAAATACGGCTACGCTTAGAAGACAATGAAGGCGGCAGTGGTTAGAGAAGTAGTAGTGAGAGGCAATGTGCTTACAGGCCTTCTTTCATGGCCCAATAGCATTTCTTGGTCTATCTCCGACAGCAGCCGGAGATTGTTCTACATCAGTGGAGGATAGGCCATTCTAGGGTTGTGATCAAACCTAAGGTCCGCTGCCGCTCATTCACCCACTCTTCGCAAAACTTCCGAGTGACGCTCTATAGTGACCCACGGGCCGCAAAACTTCCGAGTGACGCACCATAGGACCCAGAAGGGTCTTCTTCCCTCATATGTCACCTTGCGGTCCCTATTGGTCACACGACGTTCATTTTGGCCCCGTGTCATCCCTTGACGAGATGTAATCCTCCGCGCGAATGTTCAGGTAGCGCCCGCTGACTGGCAAACTGCCATGGATGGCCTGGCCAACAGTACCTCGCAGCCTTTCGACATCAGGTCAAGTTCAACAACAGAGTGGCTTTCACTCAAGAGGTACCGTACCTGAACAAGTCTTTAAAGTGTTTGCTGAAGGATTATAACAAAAGAGAGGAAGAGTTAAAAAATACACATGATTTTCACTATCTTGTCTTACTACGAACATAGTAAAAAAGAAAGTAATGTCAAGCTGCAGCAAAAACCGGCAACGACCTCGAGGACCTGAGACAATGAAACGGACATTGTGATGTTTGGGGGTACTTCAAATAAAGCAACATTTTCAGTATTTCCTCAAAAATAGCACCAAAGTTTTTTTATTAAGCATTTTCCTCGAATAGTGTAAAGGAAGCTTAGAAAGTGGCGCAGGTACCATTTTCATTAAAATCTCTGAATTGTCGAAAATTGCAAAAGTTCAAAATGTTCTCCGGCATCTGCGTACACCTATTACATTGAAGATGAAGATTTTTCTTTAAAATTTCTTCCTCTAGTCTGTTCCTCAAAACTGCTCCTTTTAAGAAGCTGATATACAATTTTTCGCATATATGAGTAATTTCCGCGTAATTTTGCGTGAAATAAAGACAATTTTTAAACAATTATTTTCTCAAACAACGACTTCAAATTTCTTCCCTATATTTTTTCATCGGATAGAGCAAAAGGCGCATAACGCATAGCATACGTCGTAATTCTAGATTGGATAGTTTTGCAATGTTAAGAATAAACATAGCCTAAAAGCATAATTTTAATTTTCTTTCTCGTTGAACTTATAAATACTGAAGAACTCAATTATTTAAGATGCTTTATTTATTATTTACTTTTATTTGTTACTCTTCTTTTGTAATTACATTTTATCATGAAGTAAACAGAAAATTAAGCGAATATGGAGTTACGAAGTTTTCAAATTAGTACGGCGATAAATAACTGGTGTAGGTCCCATTTTTGGAATACTGTATTTTGAAAATTGCAAAAATTTAACTTTGTGAAAGTACAGTATTGATTATTGAGGTTTTTTCTATTATAAATCGGTTTTAAAATCTAAAAAAATTAAATATTTAAATATGACCAGTTTTTAATGAAAGTAGTTTTTGCGTAATTTGTACTAAGAATTAATGCAATTTATATATTTTTACTTCTTAGCATTACTACGTCCTTCGTAGTAAAGAAAAAGTATTGTAATGCTGCGGCAGAAATCGGCAACACTTTCGCAGCTTCTCGTGTTATTATACTGCGCAGCCGTTACAAATAATGCAAGTATGTGCTGATATAGCACATATGTTTTTAATAACTATTAAAAATTTACAGAATACTGGTTCAATTTAAAAATACAGAATTCTGGATATTGAAAAATAAAGCAAAGAGAGGAGCAATAATAAAGCATAACAATACGATGTCCAGCTAAGTTCTTCATACTTAAAGTGAGAGCTGGGTACTCATGCAAACCTCACATATATCAACACAGAACTTAGGTTACTTAAAAGAAGGGAAAGTTGTCCAAGAGAAGACAGATTAACGTATGATATTATAACAGAAGAAAGTGAAGGCTCTCAATGCAAAATTGATGGAAAATTGGAAAAATTGGTTCCTGCATGTGCACAGAAAGCATACCTACTTAATCTAATATTTTACCTATGTTTTCCATCCAAAGCCAAGAGGAAGACCTAGGCCAAAAATGAGATTACAGAAGTTCTGAGATGCCAGAACAGTCAACGAAGCTATTGTGACGTCGTCATGAGATGAGGAAGAACACAGACACGGAGTTTACGGTACATATTTATTTACAATAGTTTATTACACTATGTACACTCCTAAGAAACACTCCTAAGGAACGCTGCTGTTTACAGCACTCCGACTCCTGAGACGAGCCGCCTCAGTATTTGCCAAGAGAACCCCAGCTCGCTACACTAGCGCCGCCCCCTGGTCTCTTATCCCGTGGCGAAAAGCCACGCCTCGCAAGACGCTGCTCGAGATCACCTCCGCACATCGCTCCGGTCAAACTCCACTGCCAAGGAAGCTTATTCCACCCGCCTCCCTTGCGAGGCATCACGTGACCGACCTCCCACGCACAAAGCGTCATTTCCGCTCGAGATTTTGGCAGGCTGCAGATGAAGCCTGGCGTCCACCTGCGAACGATTTCTGTCGTCACACATCACTTGTGCGAACGGACAGCCGCCTTCTCAGACACGCCCCCAGCGGAGAGACCCTCTAGAGACCCCAGGGGTCCATCCGGCCGTGCGCGGCACGAGAGGACCAACCCCTCCCCCTTGCACGACTTGTGCGGTCGGCCGCGCCGAGTGCTATGACGCTACACCATGATGTGAAGAAGAAGAAGAAAATTAAGGAATGAAAAGGCATACCAGTGGTAGAGCTGTCAACTAGATATTTAACAAACTATACACAGGCATCTACCAAAATTGACAAGTCTCCAGAAATTCAAACCAATTCTCAACAATATTTATGAAAATTAAATAATCTACTAAAGTACGTTAACGCGCATTCGTCACTTTAAATTTCAAATATTTTGTCTGAATCTAACTAAATTTTCAATCTTTTAACAATTAGAAAATTTTACATTTACGGAAACTCAGTCCGGGCTTCACGTCTCTTCCAAGAACGTCTTAGCTGACTGTTTGCACAAAGAGAACGTCGAAATTTCCTCCTAAGCACCTTGTTCAGTTAATCCAGCAAATTTAACGAATTTCCTCCTTGCTCTGTGTCCGGAAACGTGGATCTTCTCACGCTAGCCAATGGAAAAATTCCATCCGTCAAGTGAGCATCAGGTAAGCATTTGAGGAAACAGTTGCAATCAAGTTGGTAGACATGAACGCACGGAGAGGACGCGTTTACTCGTATTTTGGGATCAGCCAAAATTACTTTTTTACACTGAGATATCAGGGAACCATCTGAACCGCCGCGAACCATTCTGGAACTAGTGGTGATACATCAGCGCATGTTTCTCGCATTAATTTTAACACTTCCAGTTTTTAAAAATTCAGAGAGTTCAATGAAAATTAGACCCGCGGCATTTTAAAGATATTCTTCGCTCTATCCGAGGGAAAATTAAAGAAAATGTTTCGAGCCGTATTCGAGAATTTGTTTTTATAAATTGCACAAATTTCAAGAAGAATTATGTAAAAACTCTTTTTTTCAAAAATGTACACACAACAGTGTAAATGGTTTAAGATCTATTTTTGGAACAGATTTTATTTTTAAAAAAATCAATTATCAATATTTCACTTTCGCAACGTAAATGTTTTACTATTTTCGAATATACAGAGAGTTCACCGAAAAAGGAGCCAGCATCAATTTCTTACCGTCCTCTGCTACATGCTAGGAAAAAATTGAAGAAAGAATGTGAACCCGTTTTGAGGGAAATAATTATTTAAAAATTGCCTATACTTGACGCACAAACCATTCACATTTTTGAAAAATTTCACATGATCTAATTTCAACATCTGTCCACAGGTTTCATTGGGTAGAAATGTGTATCTCCAAAATTGTTTTTTTTTTTTTTGTGAAATGACGCCAAAAACATTTTGAACTTTACAATTTTCGAAAAATCAAGGCTCGACAATAAGATTTTTTTCTGTCAAAAAATCGCTGATTTTCTGCCGCAACAATACAATTATTTCTCTTTACTACGTACGTAGTAAGGCGAAAAAGCAACGCTTTATAGAAGCAATAATTCTGATGTACATTTCGCATTTAGTTGATAAACAAAAAATAATTGAACCACTTTGTCAAAAGTAAGCCTTTTGCCCTCGGTAAAAGACAACACGCCAGGCAGTGAGCGAACTCGCAGACACATTGCATAACCAAACAGGTGCAAACAGCCTTATCTAAAACTGAATGTGTTCGTAGCTCTTGAAAATAATATTGTTATTCCTCACTCCGCCTAAAAGCCTTATCGTCTCTGTCAAAGCGCCAGACATGCCGCCGTAATAGCGACAAGCGGATCGCACTAAATAATCAGGGTGGATAAATGGGGCGAGCAATGGTCGAAGCGAATATCGCGTGACGGTCGCTCGAGTTCGTTTCCGAGCCAGTGTGTGCCTTGGCGGAGGTCGCGGTTTCTTTTGTCCTCGATAACTTAGCGGCGCCCGCCGCGTGCAACCAGCCAGCCTTTGCGCTTTCCCTCTCTCCACCCACAACTGCTGTCCCAACCGGCAGCGTTAAGGCATTCGGCAACACATGCAGCATTCGGCAGACTGTTCGCCGAATCACGAGGGAAAGAGGAAGAGTTACGTGCTTTGCCACGCGCCAAACTTTCGGTGCTCTCCCTACCCGCAGCGAATCGTCTTCTGAAGATCATCAGAGGTAAATATCTGACTAAGGAAAACACTAGTGCATAAACCAAGCATGGTCAACTTATGGCCTACATAGTGAATTTATGCAGCCCGGGATTACTTTCATATTTTGAAGTACTTAATTTCTTACATTTATTTGTAAAAAAAATTACATAATAAAATTGTGTTTATTGAAAACAAATCATTTTACCTTTAACATAATTTAATTTTAATATTTTTTCGGGCCAGTGAAAAATGTTTTTTTCTAATCTGGCCCAGAGGCAAAACTGTTGACCACGCTTGGCCTAAACCATGCAGACTATTTACTCCGAAACTGATGTACACTGATCGACCTGACTGATCTCGAGGTCCTGCGCATTTAAACGTACATTTTATTTTACAAAATTGTGATTTTGTGCTTTTTTTCATCCAAGGTAAAAACATCGAAATCGTAAAAAAACATGAGCTCAAAACATTGATGTTCAAAAACATCGGCTTTAATACATCAGTGTTATAACATCGATATTTTATAGAAACATCGATTTATTGGAAACATCGACATCGATGCCGCATTCCTACTGAAAACTGCACCGACCTATGTGCCAATTTTTCGGGATTTCCCCTCCAGTCACCTCTCCCCAGGGAACACCGCCTCATCTCGATCATGTTTTTCGTCCAGTTTCCCCCGATCCTTTGAGCAAATGCTGAGATGGCCCCTTGTTTTGCTTCTGGACGTAAATGTAACTTCATTATTTGTGCACGTCTTCTAAATTTTAGTGGAAAATCTAGTTATTCAAATTATCGTTCTCCATATTTTCGCGGCAAAAAGTATTATTCTTTCATGAAGAATATGATGAGGGTTAAGGGCACACATTTTTAGCTAATTTACCTTTGAAAAAATATTTAATTATATAGGAGCGAATATTTTTGTCAAAAAAACTAGAAAAAACGCTATTTTTTTCTGAATTCAAAATTCGATTAGAATATGACTTAGGATATAGACCACAGAATTATGAAAAAGTGCACAAGAATTCACTTCTCCCCATAGCTCGTCACACACAGTTTTTTTACTGTTTTTACGTAAATAAATAAATTACATCCCAGATGGACTCTAAGTGCTCCACTGATCTCACGACATGTGGTGTTATGCACGTAAGTGTAAATGCGTGTGAAGGGGCGCGCGGAGTCAAGGGTGGAGAAGGAAAGATCACGCGCGCTCCGTGGTGCGTTTTTACCCTACTGCTCCGGCATTCGCCTGGTACTGATCAGAGACACCACAGAAAATTACTGATCAGAGCTGCCAGACACAAGAAATCTCCTCCGAACTCGATCTAGTTATTTAGCTACTGTCGAAAATTCCGCCAATGTCAGGACTCGAACTTAAGAAATCCCCGGTTAGAATTTTTTGTAGTGAATATAGTTCTTTCCCAGAGATAAATCAGACGGTTAAGTGAGTGAGCGAAAGAGCGTCCGAAAGTGAAAGAGGGTGAGAATGTGAGTGATAAAATGAGTACGAGAATGAGGGAGAATAAAATATTGAGGGACAACCCTAGTCACAGAAAGTGTAATAAAGGAACTGTCATTAGAAATTCTGCAATGTGAGTGGAAGTATTTTGAAGGTTCATTGTGACCAATCTGGTCACTAAACAATCTATTACGCTTAAATAATCTCACACTTCCTTGTTCCGTGCGGGTTCTTCACTGTTTTCTCCCTTCACCATTATTCTGCGCAAAAATATGGACCACCTTGAGGCAATAAAATGAAAAAGGTAACGTACAACGAAATTCAGCGAAGAACATTTGCATTTCATTAGCTAATTCTAATTGAATAAAAGTTGTATGAGAGTATAGTCATAAAAAACAGCAAACAAAGAAAAATTTGAGGACTTCCTTATTTGCATGCGTTAATCAAACCTTATTCATAACACCTTATTTCATGACGTTATAATTCGTTGTAATAAGTGGCAGAAAATATTAAATATATATATCAAAGAAGGTTCACTATCGAAAATCTCAAGTGATTTTTTTCTTGAAACATTTTAGAATAATTGGATAGGTTAGGAACGCAAAATTCGAAAATAATTAATCGCTCTAATTTTCAGTGCTATTGAAATTACGATTCTTATAATTGAAAAGGAAACCTCCCAAAAATTGGGTCTGATTTGCCTCAAATCCCTTCACTTTCAATACATCGAGGATAATATCATGCCTTGGATAACTACCCGTATCGATACCCACAATCGCTTAATCATGGAACAATCCTAGTAACGACTCAAATAGACTTATGCAATCTTTTTTATGGTAGTTTCAAGTAGGGAACTTGGACTTTCAAAGCTCATAACCATCGGGGTCTACGGCGAATCAACTCCAAGCAAGACGCATACCTTTTTGGACAAAAATTGCATGATTTCAGCATTAGTAGGCGGTATATCACAAAAAATGAGCAGCAGGGAATGATAATGCTTCCCAGCACAACTTGTGTTTCTTATAGATACTATTTTGCTTTGCTCGTATATCGGCTTAAAACTACCAACGAACAGAATAACTTAAATGCATGTGATGAACCTCTGTGCAACTAGTGTTTCTTGTAGCTAATTCTTTGTTTTGCTCATATATTTTCTTAAAGCTACTATACTGTGACTTATAGCTATTATTTTGATTGTTCACATATTTGTTGTCTTATCGTTTGTTTTACTATAGTTTCGTATAGCTACTATTTGCTTCGTTTTATATTGATATTTTATTTAGATGATTCTGATGATATAACTTCCGTGATTTTACAAATATCAATCCAATATAACCCTGCCAAAGCAGGAGGGCTTTGCGCCTTACGGAATGTTATAGACTAATAATAATATATAATAATAATAATAATAATAATAATAATAATAATAATAATAATAATAATTGAATGAAGCGATTCTCCTCTCGCTGCTCTGAACTGCTCTGCTCTGAACCAAGGAATAAAATATCTGCAATTTGTTGTCTGGCGGTGCCTATAGTAGAGTACAGTTCCGGACTAGTGGACTGGACTGAGCAAGAACTCCGCATCATGGATCGAAAAAAACAGAAAACTGCTAACAATGCATCATGTTTCCCACCCTCGAGCTGATGTACATAGACTTTATGTGTCACGTAAGGAAGGAGGAAGAGGCCTCAGACAAATTGAAACCTCCTGGCGTAATGCAATAGGTGGAATGGGAAAGTATGTAGTCAGTCATCAAGATGACCCTCTAATGAGGCAGGTCATGAAATCTGACCGAAAAATGGGAAACAGAGGCATTGTTAGTGTAGCAAAAAGCATTGCAAAGAAAACTATGCAAGACACGTCAAAAAACACAGACACTCAACTTCTGGTACTACTAAACATTAAATGTGAGACACAAAAAATGTTAAAGAAGTCGTGGAGGGACAAACCACTCCACGGACAATATCTAAAAAGAATGGACAAGGTGCAGATCAATAAAGATCAATCATTTATGTGGCTTAAAAGAGGAAGAATCGGAAGCAGTTCTAGTAGCTGCTCAAGATCAGGCGTTGAGAACACGACATTATGATAAAGCGGTTCTCAAAATTTCCCAAGATGACAAATGCCGAATTTGCCAAGAGCAAGTAGAAACCATTGATCATATTGTCTCAACACTCACCGAAACCGGTGACGTCTGTTGGATTGTGTACGATATTGTACGACCAACAAATTCAAACTGATCGCACGATAGCGGCAAACAAACCGGATATAGTCATTCGGGATTTGGAGAACAAATCGTGTTTACTTGTCGATGTTGCTGTACCTTGCAATCAAAACGTCGTTACCAAGGAGGCAGAGAAACGTCTTAAATACAAGAGTTTGGGAATCGAGATCAGCCGAATGTGGGGCGTAAATGGACAGGTCGTCCCGATAGTTATCGGAGCTCTGGGATTTGTTCCGCAAAATTTGTGTAAGAACTTGTCTAAACTCCCAGGTAATCCCAAAGACTGGGAAGTGCAAGAAATCGCTTTATTTGGCACAGCTCACATTTGCGCAAAGTATTGCAGAGGCGCCGACAGTCCCTAGATCTGCTCCTTAGGTAGCTGGTTGCAACCTGGAGTAGATTTTATATTCAGCCGACACATAACATCTTTCGTCGTGATTTAGAGGAATAATAATATCAGAAAAAAGTTATTTTCTTGGTGTAGGAAAGCACCACTGACACCATTGCCAGAAATAGCCACCGCCCGCATCAGGATGCAGCGGCCCACATTCCTGGCCCCGCGCAGCTATCAGGGCGCGCGCGCCGCGCCGCGTGCCTTTGCTCAGGGCCGCGCCGAGATACGCGGGCGGCGCGGCGGGCGCCCGGGCCACGTCCTTCTCGGAGCCGTCGCGTCCCTCCTGCAGCCCGAGCTGCAGCGCCAGTGCGGCGGGGGCTAAGTGTAAGATTGATTAATCATTTCGTGTTTCCTAGCGCGTCAACGGCTAAGGTCGTTAGTCCCGTAAGTGTAGTGCATGTTGCTTTCTTCAGAGGTGGCGGTGTTCTTCCCCCGCCGGACCTACATGTCGGCTTCCTTTTTGATTGATGATTGTCTGACGTAGTAACTATGTATACCGAAGTCAAGAATTTTTCACAAAAGAAAGTTTTTGTAGTGTTTGCTAATTCTTTATTCTATGTAAGCAAGGTCAATTAGTTAAAATGTTTTATAATAACATCCACCTTCGCTTACGAGTGAGATGTTGGCGTTAAATGAGGTTGGAACAGAAGTTCGTTAGGGAAATTGTGCACAGGTCTCGTTTACACTACAGCGTCACTTAGACTCCAGCTCGTTGCACTGATAAGGACCTATGGTAGGTTGGTATGTTATCAAAACATACTGCTTCCGTAGTGCACAGCATAATAACACCTTGCTGAACAGCGGGAAACATAATTTTCAGATATTTGCAATTGAGGATTTCCAATAGAATCGAACAAATTTTTATTAAAATCCAGCCTTCCAGCTATCTTTCATCAGCGGGGCACTGCCCCAGCCGGGACAAGCTCAAGTTCCTGCCTGGTCTCCTGACATGTGTGGCAGTGTACTGTGTGTGTGTGTCTGTGTGTGTGTGTGTGTGTGTGTGTGTAAGGGATGAGGATAGGACAAGGAAGAGAAAGGAAAGATCGCGCGCGGTCCGTTACCCGTTTGTTAGGGCTCTGCCTGGTGTTGATCGTAAAAACAACGGAAAACTATCGATCAGAGCAACTGGATGCAAGAATCCTCTTCCGGACAGCGGCTGAACTCGACCTAGCTGTGTAGCTAGTGTCCAAAATCCTACCACCATCAGAATTCCAACCCTAGACCTTCTGGTCAGAGACCTCATAGTGCCATCAGTTGACGCTTTGAGCCTCCTAAGCTTGGGGGGGGGGCTATGCGGAAAGGGAAAAGGTAGAAAAACAAGGGGAATGGATAGGAGTGCAAAAAGATGGAAAACGGGGTGAGGGAACGGCTGCAAGCAGGAAAGGAGCACCAGATTAATAATTTAAGGGATGTTAATTAAAATTACCAAATTATGATGCTCGCTAGTACTATTGAAATTCATGTTTAAGTTAATACTGTTTAAGTTAAACATTTAATATTAAAATGTCTACACAACTAGATACCTACAAAGGTGATTAAAAGGTCATTTTGAATGCTCGGGGAGCGGGTCATTCGTCAAATTTCTTATCCATTCGATCTGTTTATCATTAGCCATCCATGGCTATTCGTTTCTGCGCAGAATAGCCATGGTAGGCTTTTTTACTTCGATTTTACAATTGATGAACTAATATAAACATTGTTTATATTATAAACATTGTTTATATTAGTCTAGGGCTATCAAACGGAGCACGTGCGTGCTCGGAGCGCGCTTGGGCTCTACTAGGGCACGCAGGGCTCACGACGAAGTCCACGCTCCCATTTCTCAGGGACGCGCAGAAGGTAGTCATGGTGGAACGCAATAAGATGTACAACAAGTTTCAGTCCGAATGGGTTCTTGTTATCTTGTGCAGTGAGCGCGGAGGTGATGCACTTTGTTTTATATTCAGAAACTATTTAATAACAAAAAAGTAGCGTTAAAAAGCATAACGAAATCTTCCATGGAAACTACAAACATTTTCGTTAAGACGCGATGTATTTTTCAAATTTTTCTTTTACTCGAAAAGTAATTTTCAAATTCGAGACAACTTTCTGTTAAAGCTACAAACGCGGGAAATTCGGGAACAGACTGTGCTGCTGACAGAATCCGTCCTCTGTCGTATTTTAAAGCCTCGCGTTTACGGAGCAGTCGCTCACGCACTGGAAAGAGATCGCTGCTCCAAAAATACGCTATCGTTTTGCGCCGAATTTTTAAAAGTTAACTTCGTGCAAAATTAACACACAAATAAATAACAAATACATATGTAAATAGTTTAAGAAACCAAACCAATAAATAACTATTGCACAAAATTAAAGTAAAAAAGTAAATCCGGGCTCACCCAAAGTAAAAAGAAACAGAAAGAAATGGTGATAAAATAAAAGAAACAGAAAGAACCCAGATACAAAAAGAAAATCAATAGGAATGTTATAGTACAATTTTTAGAATTTTGCCTCTCAAGCCCCTACGGCTACGATGGAATATCACATGGCATTTCGCATCTTTCTCGGTCGTACAGCTACATGTCGCATGATCGCAAGCAGTGCTTGATACGGTCGCCATCATGCGATATATAGCGGCATGACTGAGAAAGACGTGAAATACCGTGACATATTTCATCGTGAAGACGGGCCTTGAGGCGCAATGTTATAAAAATCGCACTATAGTTTAATCAGCATGTCGTCTTCTCTTTTCTATTTACAAATTCCTTCCCTCCCTTTCTTTCATTTTTCATTGGTTGCTTCCAGAAACTAAACGGTTTTCAATCCAAAATTGAACTTCATTTCCTCGGTCACAATTGCCAACGCAACGTCCATCAGTTTTGGTTACAAAATGATATTCTCAGATGGGTGGCCTAAATATACCTTGGGGAACTCCTGCTGAGGTTCTCCGCGGTGTTGAGTGGGTTGAGCCCACTTGCACAATGAATGTGCGACCTGTGATGAAATTTGCTATGGTATTGATTAAGTATTTCGGTATACCTAGTTTTCTAAGTTTGTACATTATCCCTTCGTACCAGATTCCTTTAGCTTTTTTAACCTGATTCCTTAAGTTAAAAATTCGTTTATCAATATAATTTCTAATAAGGAAGAAAGATTATTGCTTTAAGAAAAAGGTAAAAAACTTGTACAAATACTTTTCATGAAATTTTGCATTTGTCAATTTAATCGCTCTATCAACTAGACCATGAATAAAACCTATTTTTTTAGACAGAAGACGTTTCAAACGCCGACCTGGATGGATCGAGGTGGCTAGAGCGTGTGCCGACACAGCGCCTCCGTCTGAGGGGTCGCGGGTTCGAGGTCCATTCTTCATGTCACGGTTATATATGCTGTATATTATAAAGAAAATGTAAGGGGATCGATGAAACAATCAATTCGTTTAAAAGGGGTCGATTAAAAAAAAGTTTGGGAATCCCTGGCGTACACCTCCTATAAAAGAAGTACATATACACGTTTTAATACAAGATAGACTCGTCATAAATGCATGCCCCCTCAGAGTTACTTCCTGTTCGCCCATTTGCACCTCAGCCCCGTTTGTCTTCCCCCGTCCGCATGTCCAACCGGTATGCTGCCGAAAATACGCATGGCTGAAATCGGCTTCGCCACGGATGCGAACGGAAAGGAAAATGCAAAAATAAGCATTTTGCAAGGAGGTCGCAAAATCAAACAGAGTTTCTTGGCATTTTAATGGCTGTGCCCAGTCGAGGTTTCGGTGGAATTTGTTATTTCAGTGGTGTAATTCAGGGTAGTCGGAGACTGTTTACGCTGTCCGTGTCGCCTAGCTCACCGAATCTTGGATTCAAAAATTAGCGATTAACGGGATGGAGAAGCAGGTCCAACTTAGTGCTTGGCCTCTCTCTCTTTCTTTCTCTCTTTCTTGCGCGCGCATGCATACACACACACACATCCCTCATTTTTCCGGTTGGCATCCACTATGAATAAGGTTCACTTCCGAACATGCCGCCGATTTCTCTGACGCGCGCCTGAGCGCTTGCTTCCCGATATATATTTTTATGTGGGAGTGATATTTATTATGAAATACACATGAAACAAGGTGAGCTATGACTGCACATGTATTAGGTACCAAAGTATTTATATTTCAGCCTAATGACATTCCACTGTCATTTCACTGCTCTTTCAGGAACCAGAAGATGGAGAGAAATGTCATCAAAACGCTGATGTGATTTGTATTAATTTGACAATTTTAATATCTTTAGCTTTATATGTTTTTCAAATAAATTGTTTATTTTGAAATCTATATTTCATTGATAAACTCACATGACTTTTGAAGAGATTTTATCGTTTTTACTCCAACTGTGAACTCATTAATACATGACGTTAATAACTCAATGGAATAAAGAATAATAATCTAAATATTAATTTTTTTCAAAATCCTGACAACGCTTTAGGCGTGTATGTCAATTGAAGGATGGTCAGGAAGAGAAAGATCAGAGAAAGAAGCAGTTATTTTGAAGTCAAGGTTTCGCAAAATGTGAATTCTGGCTACACTTCGTCTTCGAGAAAGTAATCTACTTTCATACAGCCAAGAAAGGACTACGTTTTTTATAACAGGGACCCACAAAACAGGTTCCTCTGTCGAAAAATCGACAATTTTCCCAGAAGCTTTTGATAACTTTCTCATATTACGTAGTAGTACAAGAGAGTAAAAACGTAACAATGGTGAAATAAGAAGAGAAACGAGAGAACTCCAAGAAAACCTATCGCAAACCCGCTTTGTCCCCAAAAATTCCACATTGGTCAGTTGAGCGCTACACCCCGGTAATCACAGAAGGTGGTAGTGTGCAACTCGCTACACTATTAGTCATTGAAATGCAAGGACTTAAATACTGAAGAATGTACGATGTACGTACAGAGGACAGTACAAACGTTTAAAGCTGCGTTTTGTTTCTCTCAATGTACTGTTTTTATCCGCTACATTGATTACGAATTTCAAGACGGAATTTTATCTTTATACATATCTTCCCCTTATCCTTAGTGTTGACTAAAATATAATTTATGATGTTATTTTGTTACTATAAAAACAAGCTCATTCGAAATGAAGGAACGTGAACTCTCTGACGATTGATATCGCTCAGTATACTTCGGTTTTATAACCTGGCGTGTCAAAGCCTATCTTCACGATGGAATATGTCACGGCTTTTCGCGTCTTTCTCGGTCGTGCCGCTATGTGTCGCATGATCGCGCACTGCTTGATAGTGTCGGAATATGACCATTGCAACATTCAATTTAAGGATTGGTCGGAAACTGGACGAAATGCACGATGGAGAGAGCGGTCATTGAGCAAAAACCAATTTACATATCAACGGCTTTATAATTTCATGTTCACAATTTCATGCCTTTATACAGAACGATTACGTCAATTATTAGTCTTTTAAATTTATTAGTTAAGTTATATTCATTTATTAATTTTATGCTTCTTTATTACTTAATTTTAATCTTAAGATGACAAAAAATATACTTATGCCATTAAGTCTAATTGATTGCCGTCTTGGTTGATCAAGATGGATGGGCGTATGAGGATTCAATACCTCCGTTGAAAGACATTATTTGAATTTCGTTGTGAACATGGATACTGTTACTTGTCTCTTGACTTGGGCGAGTTATGTCGCTGAGAACTTAACCCAATATTAGTCGCACACACGTCAAGAATCTTGCCGCGTGTGCACTATTGTTTTGCATAGATGTAAGAGGCCATATAATTTTAAATTCAACATTTGATGACTTGAGTATTACTTAATGTTTATAGAGTTCTTACAAAAGAAATATAATTACTACACTGAAATGCACATTCAATAAATGCAATTGAAATTACCGAAAAAAAATACACAGGACAGAAACCACCAAACAACTTTGAACCTTACTTTTGATTAGATATAACGTACTTGAGTTCCATGAGTTTTTTTTCTCAGAGGTTACAGTGCGGTACGTCACATCGAAAATCCCGTTTATTCGATTTCCACAAAAACAGTTAATCTCCAAACCCCAATTTTTCTTCCAGTGGAGACCATTATAAAACTAGAAGATTCCGGGAGTGAACAAATACGCGACTCAATAATGGCCAATCGATATTACAATACTTGAACTCGTCTGAGACCAAAATATCCAAAAAAGTACTGGTTCATGTTACATTATTGCAATACCAATAGTAATAAAATATTTCAGCTTATTCTTTAAGAATAAAAAACGGGAAAACGATGTTATATTTGTCGTAATCATCAATACTAGAAAGCTCCACGTTCAAGTTTGAATCTAGTGAGAAGCCTTCAATTCTTATTTTTCCAATTTTTTTCTTGAAGTGGTTACCACTACTGACGTCATCTTCCTACCAACCATTTTGACCAAATAACTTTCGTGTCATTTCTGATATATTTTTAAAGCACAAGTATGACATTTTAAGTGAAACAACCATTTCGTTATATTTATAGTTAGGAGCTGTGCTATGTGCCAATGTTTTGGCCCACAATGCCGCATGGTTTGGCCCACTGCATGGCAACGTTGTGGGCCCACAATATAGGCTCTCCCGATACTCTTGAGATGATACGAGCCGGCCGCAAATATGAGGCCGACCACGCATTTCGTCTAGTAACTGCATTTCAAGTTGTTGTAAAACACTGGTAAATATTTAATTTCGAAAGTACTGATACTGCTGTAGTCAATGTGATGCTCTTCTGCAAGACAAAATAATAATGACCTCGCTTGTATTTATGTGTATCAATAAAGCATTTGAAAAAGATTAATTTTGTCGCATATTGATTCCTCCATAGACTCACATAAGTATCGTGGCAACCTATCCCGTGCTGGTGCCAACCTACCCACACGGCTCAACTAACCACACCGCAGAAGTGGGTTTGATAGACATATCTTAGCTTGATGACGTTTAACAATTCTACAAGTTCCAGAGGCAAACTTCACGAATAAAAAAACACCATTAGGCAGCCTAGTAATTATAGTTTTCATTGACACAATCAATCTTGTTAAAACTAAACCGAAGACGCGAAATAAAAATTAAAATCTGCCAACAGGTAACCAGCAGCCTAGTCTCCGCTCCGTCATGCGGCAGAAGAAATCGGAGAAACTTCCCAAGTCTATTATTTAGAATATTTTCCCCTCGTTGGTAGCAAAAATATAATGTTTAAAGAGATTGGTAAACATAAAATCTAAAATTTCATTTTCTGATTAATCGATTTATATGACGCAGATTTGCAGATGAATCGGGAGATACTAGTGTTCAAGTCTGGATGGGCTGGATTTTCGACACTAGCTACATAGCTAGGTGGAATTCAATCGCTTACTAGAGAAGACTTTTTATCGGCCGGCTGTTCTGATTGGTAATTTTTCGTGCTTTCTCCGATCAATACCAGGTGAATGCCGCAGCATTTCCCTAACAAACGGGCCACGTACCGCGCGCGATCTTCCGTTCCACTTCCTTGACCAATTCTCACCCTTTACTTACACAAATTGTACTTACATTTACTACAGTAGCACACATGTCGGGAGACGAGTCGGGAGCTTAGCACTCGTCCCGGTTGGGGCGGAGCCAAGCTGGTAGGAGATGCCAGTGTGTGGGGGAAACCCGCATGCCGAGGGCGGCACCGGATCTCACTATCCAGAGGAGAAGTTCCCCGCCAACTCCCGCGATAAATACATTTACTACATTAATGAGACTGGTGGCCTTAGCAGTTGACGCGCCCGGAAACACTCATCAATCAACCAATCAATAAATCCTAGACAATTGTTACAGATCTTTTCGAGATCTCTCAGACTCAATATAGAAAAGCTGAACAGTGAGAAACGGCCCCTGGTCGAAAACTTCCCTTCCTACAGCCTTGCGTCACAGTACTCCGGGATGCACGAGTTTAGCAGCAGGCTGAAAGTAGGATAAAATAATAGGAAATGTATTGCTAAAGCCGATGTATAGAACAATACATGTTCTAGTCGCTTCTCAACTGACACATTTTCCTGAGTAAATTATTAAAGTTGCATCGTACTCGGGATACAAATTTCTATTTCTTATGAAAATTTGCTATGACTTTCTCTTTCTCGTGAGTTTTCTCTCGATTTGATACGATTCAGGTGCGTAACTAGGTGTGTTCTAGGTGGTTAACTAGGTGGTTCAACTTAATGCCCCAACTTGGTGGTTCAACTTGGTGCAAAGAAGATACGACGAGTCGCTAAAATGGCGGCGCATATTTTAATTATACCACCTCCTAAATAAATTCTTACTTTTATTTGGTAGCCTGCCAACAAAACACTTACAGCACCTCAGGGGTTACGCAGCTTGTCACTGAATCCGGATCTCCAAAGGAAAACGGAGACATTTTTAACCTATGAGAATGCGCCAGGCCGTAGATCCAGAAGAAAATTAGCATATCTCAAAATTTGTCATTTTTACTTCCACGCCTTACTACGTACTTACGTTGAAAATAGAAAGTACTGTTATGCTGCAGCAGAAATTGGCGATTTCTCAACAGAAAGTCTCGTATTGTGGAGCCGGTATCCAAAAAGTGGATAAATCTTGTTCCTATTTGTAGCTTTGTCTAACATATTGCGTAGTCAAAATCCATGATTTGAGGGTCTTTAGAACAGAAAAATTTATTGACGGCAATACGGCGATTTTCTTCAAAACTGTTATTCTCTGATCGTCCTGGACAAACATAACAAAGATTGATGCTAAATACGGACTCATCAAAGATAGGTATTAAATAAGGACCTATACAATTTTAATCCAAGTCGAATATATTGGTAGTTTTCGCATAATTTTGCACAAAATATACAAACTGTTTAAATAATTATTTTCTCAAAAACTGCTTTAAATTTTTTCTTCCATTTTCCTTCCTGGATAGAGCATTAAGCGCTTCACAATCAGCGCAGGTTTCACTTTTGGCGAAGTCACTGTATTTTTGGAAATAGCAAAAAATTAACATTGCAAAACGAGCAATATAATGATATAGATATTTCTCAATAAAATATTCTATAAAACAGATCTTTAACTAAAGTCACGTACATTTTTTAAAAAAATTTGCAATTTTCGCTTAATTTCCGTTTGAAGTTCATAAAATTTAGTATTTTTGCTCAAAAAAGTCTCCTTTTTTTGCCTTTTTTCTCGAATAGAGCAAAGAAGTCTCATTTTCGTTGAACTCTCTGAATTTCCGAAAATTGTGAATTTAAAAACGACGCGAGAAAGTATCTGCTGGTGCAGCATCCCTAATTAAGGGATTATTTATTTTATTTATTTACGTCAAAAAACAGTTAAAAACTGCTATGGGAGAAGTGAATTTTGGGGAGAATTATGGGGAGAAGTGAATGGGGAGAAGTGAAGAAAAATATTTAGAAAATGCAGTAAACCCTCATTAACACGAATTCAAAAGGACCGAAATAATCGGAGTTCGTTATAAAAATTCGTGTTATCCGAGCTTTATTATTGTTACCGTAAACCCTTGTACTTTTATTATTGTATACCGTAATCCCTGGCCGGGACCGACTTTGTTCGTGTTACGGCGAAATTCGTGTTAAGCGCGTTCTTGCCATAAAAATGGTTAAATAGTGTCTTTAAACGCGAAATAAACGATCGGGATAAAACTATACTCGCTAATTGTCCATCGTAGATGTATTCCTTCACTTGCTCACTGACGGTATAAGGATTGGAAATCTAATCATCGCTCAGCCCTGGTTCCTTACTCTAACGCTCGAGATCACCAGGATTACAAACCAGAGTTACAGAGCTCGAAACCAACGTAAGACAATGGTTGCTTCTACGTTGCCTCTATATTAGTAGTGTGGAAAGCAAAGGTAATTCAACGCCTAGTAGGTATAATGGTTTACTTCATCATTAATTACGTAGTTGCAAGAAAAATCGGAAAGCCAAATAAACAGTTCACTATATTGGTCGCAAAAGTTCCTAAAGTGAAATAACACAAGAAACACGCCAAGCTTTCGCTCCAACACTCATTCTTCTTTTCTCGAAGCTTAATACGTTCTTCAAGGTTTCTTCAAGGGCCCATAGCACTCTGCTAGAACCTTGTGAACACTTTCTTGGCATCTCCAATTGAAGATGCAGTGACATCGACACGCGCGTAGCGAGATCGACTCCTCCATCCACTTCCCGGATGAAAGGCAACGTTTTCTCACCTTATCTCTTCTCGCTCCCAGCTTCTCGATCTTCGCCTCTCGCTCTTCGTCTCTCGGTTTCCCTCTTCGCTCTTCGTCTCTCGGTTTTCCCTCTTCGCTCTTCGTCTCTCGGTTTTCCCTCTTCGCTTTTCCCTCTTCGCTTTTCCCTCTTCGCTTTCCCCTCTTCGCTTTTCCCTCTTCGCTTTTCCATCTTCGCTTTTCCCTCTTCGCTTTTCCCTCTTCGCTTTTCCCTCTTCGCTTTCCCCTCTTCGCTTTCCCCTCTTCGCTTTTCCCTCTTCGCTTTTCCCTCTTCGCTTTCCCCTCTTCGCTTTCCCCTCTTCGCTTTTCCCTCTTCGCTTTTCCCTCTTCGCTTTTCCCCTCTTCGCTTTTCCCTCTTCGCTTTTCCCTCTTCGCTTTTCCCTCTTCGCTTTTCCCTCTTCGCTTTCCTCTTCGCTTTTCCCTCTTCGCTTTTCCCTCTTCGCTTTTCCCTCTTCGCTTTCCCCTCTTCGCTTTCCCCTCCTCGCTTTTCCCTCCTCGCTTTTCCCTCTTCGCTTTTCCCTCTTCGCTTTTCCCTCTTCGCTTTTCCCTCTTCGCTTTTCCCTCTTCGCTTTCCCTCTTCGCTTTCCCTCTTCGTTTTTTCCCTCTTCGCTTTTCCCTCTTCGCTTTTCGCTCTTCGCTTTTCGCTCTCCTCTTTTCGCTCTTCGCTTCACGCTCTTCGCTTCGCGCTCCTCGCTTCTCAGTCCTCGCCCTACGCCCCACCTCTCACTGCCCACTTTCCTTCCCACTTTTTGAGCCTCATTCCTCTTACTTTCTCCCTCCTGCATTATATCTCCCCTTCGATTTCGCCCCTCTAGACCGCTTTCCATCGAGGGGATTCGCAAACAACGAATGTTTCTTCTCTTGTGCAACTGTCCATGACGTTGTGGTTGATGAAGCCATCGCAATGGATGGTGCTAGGGGTTCTCTTAACGAACCGTTGGCATCTTCTGAAAGCGTGGAACGTTCTTTCAGAAGCAGTGTCAGATGGAATTAATCAGTGGCGTAGCGTGGGTGTGAGCCGCCCTGGGCGAAGGTAAATTTCGCCGTGCCGTTATACATGTATTTTAATTCAAGACTAAAATATACAGTAATTCTAAAGAATTTTCGGCAAGAACAATTATTGTTTTGTATTGTGCAGGTTATAAATAAAAAAAGTCATGTATGTATGGTAGACTGACGATCCATCAATGAAACTTTCTTTGAATTGTCAAAGCATCACTCACGGACTTCTCTGAAAGGACGTATCCGTACTGTAATCTAATTTACAGGTGTTATTATACATTACTGAACACTATTTTTTATATGATAGAAGTCATTCTCGTTCAATATTAGTCCTAAACCATCCAAGCACAAAATAAAATACAGGTATCCCTACACGTCAGTACAAACGGTGTTGCCAATCGCTAAATAAGCGAGATGTCATTATTAATCGTTCATTTAAAGAAGTCGACACAGAATAAGTAATGAAAGATTCCGTGCTCATTTCAATTGATCCGTATCGTAGGTGCAAAAAAAATACGAAATGAAATGGTTCAAATTTTTACAAGATATTATTATTATTATTATTATTATTATTATTATTATATTTATTGTGAAATTTTGCCGCCACCTAAATGCATCGCCGGCGAGGGGCCGCCACTATCGCTCCCTCACGCTACGCCACTGGCATGAATGGTCAAAATCACCATAAACGTGATACAAAATAAGCCTCTCATTTCGTTATCATTGCAGTGTGGTGGCGGGTCACAGGCCACTCCCTTTTAGAGCAGAAGACGATGTTCATAACTGGACAGCATAGACAGTAAAACAAATTAAAATACTTTATTAAGTATTATGACGTAACTGAGACAAAACATGCACGATGTAATAGCTAGTGGCGTAATATATGATTATGTGATGCACACCCAGAGGCGTATAATACCCACACCCTCCCGTGAGAAATCAGTAATACTAAGAAATGGGGAGTCACCTGCATAGAAAGTAAACATCTCAGTTTTGTATTTAACTTTGGTCTGCCTTGAAACTCTACTACCTTTTTGATTTCTCGGAGCGTTTTATTTAATGTTCGTTTTTGTTTCGATCTTGTACGCTTGTGGAGAAATTTTTATCTGATTTGAAATAATCATACTTCCAAAATGTACCTGAAGAAATATTCAGTGTGTAGGAATTTGCCCGAGAAAAGTACCGTGTGTGCCTCCACATGTTGCATAATCAAGAATAGATTAATGCATAAACAGACTAAGATACACTAAGACTAAGCGACGTGCTTAGGAGTCTCGCTGGACAAGGCCCCCAAACATTTTTAACAAAATTTTATAGTAGTCTTTAAATACGTCAAAAAACGGGAGATCTTAGGTTCGAGTCCCGACGGTGGCAGGATTTTCGACACTAGCTTATCAGCTAGGTCGAATTCAGTCGCGGTTTGGAGGAGAATTCTAGGGACCGGATGCTCTGATCGGTAGTTTTCCGAGGTTTCTCCGATCAACAGCAGGCGAATGCCAGAGCAGTACCCAAACAAGCTGGCCACGGACCGCGTGCGATCTTGCCTTCCCTTCTCGTCCTATCCTCACCCCTTACTTACACACACTTACACTTACATACACAACACTACCACACATGCGGGAGACAGGTCGGGAGCTTAGAGTTTGTCGCGGCTGGGGCGGTGCTCCGCGGGTTGGAGATACCCGGTCAGGGAAAACCCCGCTAGCCGACGGTAGGTCAGCGCCGGGACCTGCCATTCATTGGGGAAGGCCACCGCCACTTCCCGAACACAAACATAAACTAGACTTACGGGAATACCGACCCTTAGTAGTTAACGCGCCCGGAATCACTAACAATCAATCAATCAGCGACTGTATTCGACCTAGCTGAGAAGTTAGTGTCGAAAATCCTCCCACCGTCGGGACTTGAACCTAGGACCTCCCGGTCAAAGGCACTGCAGTGACATCAGTTGAAGCCCTGAGCCAACTCTCCCGGCGTAGGGGTGATCATGAGGAGAAAACAATGCGAGATGAAGGATGGTTTAGATAAGATACGAGTCAACACCATCACAACCAGATGATGAAAATACATCTTATCAGAAGCACATCTTAGCAAAAGTTGATTCCGCAGTCTTTGGCTCCGCATAACGCGAACGGTGCTTCGGGCCACTGCGCGATCAATCTTTTAAATCTAATGAATACCTTTATTACATAGCTTAATGCTGAGTCTCCAGCATATTGTTACGCTTTAAGCAGTTTCAAAGGTATATTCATTTTTATTAATTTAGTTTTTTTTAACTGAATTAATGAAAAAAATGGGGGTTCCTCAACCAGACGCCTTGAATGGCATCTTGCTTGCCTCAAACGGTGAACAGGAAGGGGTGTATGTAAGAGTGTTTTAAGGTAAGAGTTCCTATCTAAGAGTTTGCTGCACCCTTCCCACGATCCCGTTTGCCCTATCTACTAATTTTTTTTAATGATTAAAATAATATTTTCAGAGAAGGCGAAAATACTGGCCAATTTTCCGCTAGCAGAACGAGACGCACCGAATAAAATCTCGCTTGCCACAACAGTGGACCGGGGAAGGGTCTAGCCGGAAGTGGAGAGTGACATGACACAGGTTATTATCATTTCCGAAGGACTCGTCTGCTTCTTTAAAATATTATAGCACTGTAAACACCACTACTTCCTATTGTCTTCAGTCAAGATTAAGTGGCAGTTCGCGTGACGGTCGTAGTGGTCTGAGCACGTTGCATGGTAGGCCGCCTTCTTTTTCGTTTTGCACCCGAGTTCGTTACATGCATGTATACCTTTTTCAGGAGGAAGAATATTATAGTCAGCCGAAGTAAAATGTCATCAGAGCTAAGTAGTATTTCTCGGAACACTACAACACACTAAAACACGCGAAAGATCGTAAGCTCTAACAAATCGCAAGGACTAGAGCCGCATAACTTACACAAAAGGTGATGGAGAAACATGTGAAAGGATCCTAACCTGGGACACTTCGAACTAAGGACACGTCTGTACACGCTCTAATTGGCTCGATATCTGTACGATTCGAGGGCTGATTTTATAAGTCATGGTCACTTTTCTCTCGCGAACAGCAAGTAAAATGTACATATCCCACTCCCCCTTCACAAACTTGTCGAAACGAAGAAATCTTACCATTGTTACGTGATTTAGTTAAGATATAATAGCTGCAGTGGATATTGGTTTGTTAGCTACTTTTCTTGAAAATTCCTAATTTAAAGGCAAAACATTCAAATTATTCCGCTTTGACAGTTAATTGCAGAGTCGCGGGAAACTTTCTCAATCAGCGAAGTGTGTGATTCCCATTTTGTGTTAGGTAGGTCGTTTTGTTTTTTGTTCTTGTTTTTTCTTCCTCTTATCTAGACTCGTCGACTCATTGAGCGAAAACTGAAATGATCCCCTTCTTTGCTTCCAACCCTCGAACGTCAGATAGTTTTTCTGTTCTCTGACGTGAAATAATTAAATGAAATAAGCAATCGAGTCACATACATGATGCACGGACGCTTAGCCACTGGAGTCGCGAGTCTAGGTCAAAACACGTTCCAGCCGTTCGCATCATTGGCGACGACGCCAGCAGACAAGGGAAGTGGCGCCACCCCCTGTGCAGGAACGATCGAAACGTCCTTCTGTTCCTACGGCGAGTCCTGCAAGACAAGTGGCGCCACCCGATTCTTCGCGTGACATTGCTTTTCAATAACAAAAAGCTCTCTCAGCTGAGTCATTGGTAGCGATGTCAATTGATACGCCCAAAGATAAGACGGGGAGGAGAATACAATGCAACAGTTTGGCCCTTAATCGCGGCAGAAACAGTCACAAAAAGATGGAATGAGATCCGGTTACATTTGTGATACGCAGATTTCGTCGGAAGAACTACTGGGTAATTAGTATTTTTACAGTTTGGATGTAACGAGAAGATTAGTCTGTACGGCACCGTTAATAAGTTTATTTGCTTTTCTCAACTGGTTCACTGCAATTTATGTAGCTGTTTCACCCTGTAATAACAGTTCTTACAAGCATTTCTGTTATGACAAAAAAATTCATACACATACGCATACATTACACACTTTGCCCAATTATACACGTGGTACACTATACACGAAAATAATATAAAAATAGATTGTCAATTTTTCTGATATATACTGTTCGGATACTCCGGAAAAATAAAAATTCAAATGCAGTCTGTACATGTGAACATGCATTGAACAAGTGATCTTCGAGTGAGATCTTTAAAAGAATGTTTTAAAATTGAATTCCAAATTGCATTATTGCAATATTCATTCGTTTGAAATAACCGCATTCGTTCCTTTACTCAGTTTGCAAATATATGCATGCAATATGCAAATGATTCAACTGTCACATCAGCTTGGTGACATAATTGTCACACAAGTGGCTGACAACGATGCAACGGGCTTCGAACAACCTGGCCAGCGACATCGGCCTCTCCTGAGATTCATTAATACGAATTCGTAGGTGTTGCGTAAACGCTTATGTAAAAACGCGCCAAGAGCACGCGCCGTGTTCTCGACCTTGGGTAACGTCGCTTAAAGCGCGCGGGCGGGCCGTCACTGCCCCATGTGCCTTTCCTCCCGCCCCACCTGCCGGGTCGGCGCGGGGGCGGCGCGGCGGGGCGGGGGTGGGGGTTGGCCGTCCGCTCGATACATCGGCGTCTCCCGCCGCCTGCCGCCCTTCCTCCCGGGCGCAGCCCGCCGCCGCTTACCTGGGCGGCACGGGTGCCCTCCGCCATGAGGGACGAGCGTTTCGGCTGCCAGTCGCCGTCGCGCGTGCCGTTGGCCGCCCGCCGTTGCACTGGCACTGCCTCACTGGCGCCCGCACTCCGCTCACCGCGCCGGCCGCCGGATGGAAGGGGGGGGATGGCGGGAGGGGTGCGGAGGGGGCTCCCGCGGGCAGCCGAGGGCGCCCGATGCCGCTCGGCCGCGCTCGCGAATCGCCCGCGGCCGGCCGCCGCCGCGACTGCAGCGCCCCGACTCCCCCACTCGCCACCTCGCGAACTCGGCGGCGCGCAAAGCAACCCTCCACGACGGGAGCGGCGTCTGCCGCTGCGGTCACTGCTCGGGACAACAATCGGGTCATTGGGCCTGTTGAGCCTCGCGGCGCCAGCGGCTTCTGTTTTAACCGACTTCCAAACGAGGAGGTTATACAATTCGTCCCGTTTCGTTTTAATTTTTTCAACCGTAACGTTCGCAAATGCGCTTTCATTTATTTATTACAACAGTGATGCACCGGGAATTTAATGATAGCCAGCGATTTTTTTAACAGTCAACCGGATTTCAAACGAAGGAGTCGTTCTGCAATTCGTCCTACAATTTCTTACAAGAAGTCATACATTTTCTTTTTAATTTGTTCAACCGTGTCTTTCGCAAATGTACCCCTATTTTTCCCCACAGCGATATAGCGGCAATACACATGCACTGGCGATACATATGCAAACAAAAGTAAGCCGTAATTGATTTTTTTTTTTCGAAATTGATATTCTCTGTTCAATCTGCCTAAACTCCAAGACTGCGAAATGGAAACGAATATTTTAAGATTCGGAGGTGGTTAATTTGAAGTCCCAAGGACAAAAGTTTCTCGAAATTTGCTCTAATTTTTGTTTTCATTCATTACTACATGGTATGAGAAAGTTGGTAATACTCAGAAAGAAGTGAAGATTTTTCGACAAAAAACACGTTTAGTGTGTACCGAGAGTGGATTTTTCCTGTTGATATACTTAGTAAATTACTTTCTGGTGTAGGTAGTGTAGTAAGTATATGCGTTCAGTGGGTCTTTGCAGCCTAAGAATTGGCTTTTCTTAATGAGACCGTCAGTCTGTCAGTCTGAACGACACTAGCACCTCAAACCATATGCAGTAACCAAAAGCGTCTTACTGCAGTGTTTACTGAAAAGCACTATGCCAGGTCTATTTGCATCAAATGTGCGAATTGTAACAATACTTCGATCCAGTATAATTTAGCGTGTTCGTTTTCTAATACAGAATAAGGTTGATATTTGTAACAGGCTATGGCACATCCAAGTGGAAGTGTGCTCTCTGGGCAGTACCCCCTCCCAGAAGACAATAGTATTATATAGAAATGACATCCATTAACTTTTCTCCTAGTAAGTATCAAAGGACGATAAAAAATATGGTGCTAGTTCCATTTTCAGGGAACTGTCCGTTTTTTCGAAAATTGGAAAAGATTACATTTCAAAACTACAAAATAGAAGATAGATTTTTGCCTTAAACAAAGTATGTTGTAAAAATATCAGCTCTTTAAAAGAAGATCAGGTAAATTTAAACAACTGATATACTTCGCGCAATTTGAGTTTGAAATTTATTCCATTTCTAAACAAAATTCTCAAAAACTACTCCCACATTTTTTTACCATCCCCCCCCCCCCGATGTAACGAAGGGCGGTAAAAAGGGCGGGCTTCTTCTCTCTCCCCACCCCCTCAGGGATTGACTACGTCGATCTCAATGTCCGAAGGGAGTCCGTGGTTATAATATGAGATTTTTTCCTCTGCTATAAGTCCAGAATTGTTTCTAAAATGTTTGTCAATCGTTTTGGCAACATTATTGTGACGTCGAAGATACAGAACGCTTGCGAGCGCACTCCATTTTCCAATGATCCTTGATGGTTTCAAATTCATGATAGCACATTCCGAATTTGTGATTTTAGTCTTTTTAATACAAATATTCTATTATTCTCGTTACAATAATTATAACCTGATTAGCCGTACAGAATCATTCTATTTCACTACAAAGGTCTCCCTTTTCCAACTTTATGGTGGATTTATCGTTGTCTGTGTGGGGCTTGACAAGTTGTGATTGATAGCTACCACAAATGGGTATCTGTTTTCATTATTGACCTCTTCGAGTAACATATTGATAATCGACCGCACAAGTTTTGCCTGATTGTTGTTTCTCTTAGCTTACCTCGGCATCTACAGCAGGAAGTAGACTTTTGCGTAGTGCAAGTATATATTCATATATTATTCAACGATATATTCTCTGTTTTCAATGTGTTTCGCATGCAACTGAGGAATATGAATCAAAAACAAACCTCTTGGTGGTCGGTGGTAAGAAATATTCTTAGTAGGCGGTTATGCAGTATCGCAATCTACGATATCTCATTTTCACAAGAATTTCTTTCCATATCGTCAAAATTTGTTTCGAACAATTTATAATTCCAAACGACTAACGAATGCCGTTGGGTTGGGAAAGGCGTAAGTGGCTTTATTATTA
The DNA here is from genome assembly GCA_031308135.1 of Acheta domesticus. Lineage (NCBI taxonomy): Eukaryota > Metazoa > Arthropoda > Insecta > Orthoptera > Gryllidae > Acheta > Acheta domesticus. The sequence goes on along the minus strand of JAHLJT010008446.1, from coordinate 287,093,565 downwards.
TTTTTATTATTATTTTTTTCATTACATCACGACTATAGATGTTATGAGTCGGCTGAATATACAATCTACTCCAGGTTGCAACCAGCTACCTAAGGAGCAGATCCGGTGACTATCAGTGCCTCTACAATACTTATTATTATTAAGATTATTATTAATATTATTAATGCAAGCGGGGACAGGGAGATAAATGTTGAAACTTGATAATTTGGCCATGCAAAAATTTTCATAAACGCTGTTTGCGAATGCATGGTTGCATGGCATTTTTCTTTTACACAATAAATTATATTGAAAATGTTCTGAAATTTCTTCTATTGTTAAGGAGTACTCAGTAATCCTAGGCGCGCAACCACTTTGTTAAGACTGAGCTTCGACATTCGTCTGGTATTGAGCAGAGAAAACAAATGAACTCCCGATTAGAGTAGCCTCCGCTAGAATTCTCCTCCAAACAGCGTCGTCCACAATTTCTTTCGCCCTCCGAGCTATCTAGCCACTGTCGCAAATTCGCCAACATCGGAACTACAACTCTAGGATACCCAGGTCAGCGAGGCTACAGCGCGCACGGATGTTGTTATTGAACCCGGTCCGAATGTTAAGTAAAATTCTTAACATTCCATTTTTACTTTTCCGTTTACATACGTATATACGGAGTAATATACGAGTACGTAGTATAGGGAAAGTTATGTAATGCCGCGGAAAATCGATTTCGAGATTTCAACGGAAATACGTTATGGAGTCCCCTGATACCGAAAAAGTGGTTCTTTCCAAAATGTCCGTCTGTGAACACCACTACCGCCTAAATCATGATTTTTTCCAAATTGAAGAAACCCCTGTCCATCTGACTCGAGTCGTAGCTTTGAGATTGTGACAAACATTCTTTAAAATTTGGGAGTAATTTACATGAAGCCCCCCAGACATTTTCAAAATTTTCTCAAACACGACTCCAATTTTTTTCTTTAAATTTCTTGTAAAAATAGAGTACAATACCCTTATAAAGGTTGCATAGACCTGAGTTTCACGGTTAATTCTGAATTTTCAAAATTGCAAATGTTTGAATTTTTTGGCGTCCTCTAACTACAAAAAATTAGAGATTTATCCTTCAAGTGAAATTTGTTTTTCAAAATTAGTTCTTTTTTTAAGGTCTTGTAAATTTTTTAAAAATTTTAGTAGCTTTCGCGCAATATTGCGTCCAATATGTGCTATTGAGATGACATAAATGCTATATTGCTATATTCTTTTGTTTTTACAAACTTTGCAAAAATATATTTTTTGACTTGTCTCTGTTCAGATTATTATTATTGTTTGTTCACATTATTATATTTATGAGTACAGGTGCTTTAAAAAATGTCTGTTTTTCGAAAACTCTCGAAAAGTTTCTCGAAAACTCAACCCTTTTCTGTGAAAACTAGCTCAAAATTCCGCAGTTTCAAAAACGCTCAAACGCGATTTTCTCATAAATGGCTCCAAATGTTTTCTTCAAATTTTTCGGACGTATAGTGCTAATTGCACTCTTTAATATGACGTAAAGTTCATTTTGAGGTATTTTTTGTTTTTCAAAAATTACCCAAATGTAATTTTTTTAAAGATCTCTCACACCGTTAATATGCACATTTCCTGAAATTCGTAAACACTATTGTACATATTGAATTGTATATGTGAATTAATGTATTTCAAATGACCTTAAATTATGTTTTTGGAAAACGTAAACATTTTCTATTAGAAAGAACTGCAAATTTAGAATCTTCGGTAGCGCTTAAACGCCATTTTCTTAAAAATGGCTCCAAACTTTTCAAAGACATTTGCCATTTAGGACGAAGTTTTACTGTTCTTTAATATTCTTAAGGTAATATTTCCATTCTACTATTAGTAAACCAAAAAACTAAAGTCTGTGCCATTCTGTAGCACCACTAGTTACTTTTTCGTCTACTATGTTTTTACGTAGCCAAGAGAAAGTAATGTAAGGATACAGTGAAAATAGGCGAATTTTCTACAGTAAAACTCGCATTGTAACTTCCTAGTAGCGAAATAGTGGATAATTATTGTTCCTAAGTGTAGTAAAAACCATCCTCTAATTTAATGTGCAGTTAGAATCCCCGATTTGTGGTTCCTTGATACCTAAAAATTGGTTTACGGCAAGACGTTTGTCTGTCTGTCCGTCAGAATTAGCGCTTAAATTGTTCAAAGGATTATTTCGAATATTGGTATTCCCAGATCGATTTCGCCTAATTCGAGGCCCGGCCGTCATATGAACATCGTCAGGCATTGATGTTCGGCGGGTACACGAAATGTCTCTGCATGGCTGAGAACGTTGCCTGTGAAACAGCAGTGCATAATGAGTTGCCTACCATTCTGGGGCAAATTCACATGTGTTCTTCCAACTCTTACATCAAGTTGAAGCCAGTTACCCCTCACGTCCCGATGGGACGCATATGCGACCATATTCTAGACACCACACTTTCGGGCTTCTCTGATCTGGGGCCAGCAGAGCGCGACAAAACATAAATGAGAGACTAGGGCAAAACCATGCCCAAGGCGGGGCTCAAACCTGCGACGCTGCAGCTCGAAGCGCTCTTAACCACTTCGATCATCCAGGTCGGCGCCACATGCGTAACTTCGTTAAATGAGCTTTCTTACATGTTTGTTGACCAAGAGTGTAATTTTCGATCCCACTACATGCTCTATTAGTTTATTACATTTATTCTGTGACACACGTATGTAGTCGAATACTCAATACAATACATAGAGTTTCATATCCATGTTCTGGGAATCATCGATATTGAAAAAGTGATTTTGTCACAGAATTCTATGTGTTCGTCCGCTCGTCTGTCAGTGAACAACACTGTAACTGTAAACAGGAATTTCCCCGAAATTCAAATCCCCCGAGTGATGGGAAAAGTCGTGGCTCCTCGAATTTGAAACGGATGTTTTTGTTTTTGCTGATATTTTCGTGGAAGCCCCAAGAACTTTTTCAACTTTTTCGAAAAATAATACCAACTTTTTACCACTGGAAATGATAAAATTACAGTTATAAAATTGGCGCAGATATTATTTCCAGTAAAGCCTTCAAATTTCCGAAAAGTACGAATGTTTAAACTTTATTGTTGACTTCCTGCATCATCATAATTGAAAACTTTTCTCAGTTAAATCAATTTTCTTTAAAACTAGATTTTTAATTAGTGTAATATTTATTTTTTCCAAAATATGAGTAGTTTTTTCGTATTTTTAAGTAACTGAAAGGCGGTTTAAAATATACATAAACAAGATTTTCTCTAATCCGGCGCCAAATTCATCTTAACTATTTTGCATAAAATGGTTCTCTTAAAAATATGAAATAGTACAATGTTCCATAAAATATATTGAATTTTGAAAATTTCAAAATTTCACATTTTTTTTCAACAGTTTTCTATTCTAATATTGAAGCTACACATATTTTTGTAATGAAAAATATTACTATCTTTGATCCTTAATTCATTTCATCTATACTTTCTAACAATATTAGTGGTTAGTGGAGTTATAATGTTCAGGCATCATCACAACATTGCGATTTTATTAGAGCGCAATGAATATAGTTACTACCAGGGTGCCAAATAAAGCTATTCCGGTATTCTGTGGCCGGCATGTCTTTTGACGGCTGCACTTGAGATCGCATTTCAGTCTAAATGATTTTTTTTTCTTTAAACTATAAAAATAGTGCACAATATACTCAATCCAATTTCACAGTGCCATTTTTATTTAAAGATTTGGAACTTTTTAAAAAAAATTGTTGTTTTCGAACTGTGCGTTAGTGATGTTTGAAGTGCAAGAAGTTACAATGTTATATTACGAAAAAAAGACTAATGAAACAATATAGTATTTTTTTGTAGCACCATAACGTTTTAAATCTATCAATTTACCCACTACGTAATAAAAATATGAGCAAGTAAATTTTTCGTGACACGTCTATCACAAGTAGGGAGGAGTTAACTAGACCGGTTAGGTTAAGTGGTTCATGCTTTTAAATGTTGGTGGGAAGTGTTTCCTGCCTTTTCCACTGGATGGCATTCGTAGGATGACACGACTGATAATCTAAGCCACAATCATACGTTGTAGTCCTTCATTTGTTCAGTTCAGTAAGGAATTTTTGTTCTGAAAGGTCAGAGGTTTTTTCTACCACTCACTTGCTTTGCATTTGCGAGATTGAATAACAACTACGGCTCCAAATTTGTTCTTCAAATTTCTTGTAAGAAATTAGTAAAATACACTTATAAAAGTAGCACATCCGATTTTCGCGGTTAACTTTGCAAAAGTTCGATTTTTTTCTGCATCTTCCCACAACAACAAAATTGAAGATAGAGATTTTTCCTTTAAACAGAATTTGTTCTCCATAATTAATTCTTTTATTAAGGCCCTGTACATTTTTTGACAATTTTAGTAGTTTTCGCGCAATATTGCGAGAAATCTGTACAATTTTAAAAAATTACAAAAACAAGATTCTCTCGAAAACGGCTTCAATTTGTTAATAAAATCGAGCAGTCTTGCGGAATTTGTTTGAAGTTAATGCAAATTTAAAAACCTTTTCTAAACTATTGGTGCTACAGAATGGCACAAACTTTCTGGAACTAGTTTTCTAATTTCTTTGGTCTGGTCTAGCTTTCTCTGTTTTGCCACATACTTTTGCCAGCTGCCATCTATCGCCACTCAAAGTCCTTTTTTTATTTTCTTAATATTTCGGTTTACAAATTGGGGAACCGAATATTACTTTAAGAATATTAAAGAAGAGTAAAACCTCGACCTAAATGGTAATTTTCAATGAAAAATTTGGAACCGTTTTTAAGAAAATGGCTTTTAAGCGTTACTGTAAATGCGAAATTCGAAGCTCTTGTTCACAGAAAATGTGGGCTTTCGAAAAACTTCATTGAAAGCCATTTAAAGCACATCCACTTACAAATAAAATAGTTTACAAATCGCTCGAAATGTGCATATTAACGACGTGAGATGTATTTAAAAAAATTATATATGTGTATTTTTTTTAAAAAACAAAATTATTCAGCAAAATAATTGTTATGTCATCTTAAAGCCCACAATTATTATACAAGCATTATATGCACGAAAAGTTTGAAGAAAAAAATTGGAGCCGTTTTTTTGAGAAAATAGCGATTGGACGTTTCTGAAAGTGTGGTATTTTGAGTTCGTTTTTACAGGAAAATTTTGGATTTTCGAGAAACATAATATAACATTATTTGAAGCACATGTATTCATAAATGCAATAGTGTGAACAAATTGTCGTTCATGTAAATATTGACGACGTGAGAGAGAAGTCAAATAAATTATATTTTTGTAATTTTTGAAAAAACAAAAGAATAGAGCAATATGGCGTTTATGTCTTCTCATTGTGTACTTTAAGTAATATCCCTACCAAAAGTTTAAAGAAAAAATTTGAAGCTGTTTTAGAGAAAATGTTTTTTGTTATTTTTTAAATTTCAAATATTGCACGCAATAGTGCGCGAAAACTAGTAGATTTTTTTAAATGGACATCACTTTAGTGAAAGAACTCACATGGAGAATAAATTTCATTTGAAGCAAAAACCTATATCTTCAATTTTGTACTTGTAGGAAGACGCCGAAAAAAATTTAAATTTCACAATTTTCGAAAATTCACCGTTAACCATGAAAATCGGACATGCCACCTTTATAAGTGTATCTTACTCTACTAGCGTACCCGTGCGAGAACTCTCGCATGGTAAACCCCACTCTTTCCCTATCCATTTGTCTATCCTTTTCATTAAGAAGGTAAGTTGTTAATGAAACGTGTTAGTTTAAAAATGTATAAATGTAACTTCCAATGTACTTTTGTACTTAATTCTTACAGAATATCAAACAAAAATAACAATGCAATTGATGTTGAAAACAAATTTTCAGTAAAGGTTTATTCAGCATTACAGAGAGATGTTCTTGGAACAATTCATAGTTCTTTAAAAAAACATTTGAAGAAATTATTCAGCCTTCCTTGAGAGTTAGCTTTTCGCTTTCTTTGATAGTCACAAAAACATTAGAAAAGGTTTTTACTCTTGAGAAAGCAAAGTAAATTAGTGCGAAATACTGGATCGGGCTAGTTCAACCCTATTCTTTGCAATATTATTTAACTTTCCTTGATTTGTTAAGAGGAACAGAGGGGGCTTTGGAGAGTCAGGGTGCCAGCTTGCTAGGGTGCGGAAATTGAAAAATTATTTGTATAATGAAAAACATTGGATTATTTTCTCCGTTATTACGTATCTCAAGAAAAGCAATTCCGAGCCAAAAAATAATCAAACTAATATTTTCATCTTTGAGTACTAAATACCATTTGTTACCATTATAAACAATTGGGCTTAAATTTCACTTGGGTACATGGGAATGTTGCTCAAACTGTGTTTCCATTATCTTAATGAACCGACACCTTGAGTTTAACATCAAACGGTATATTATTAACAATATGAGTTTGCATCTGGGCGTTGATGTACATACTTCCAGATACCGCCAACATTTAAATCGTGCGTTTGGGCTGAGATCGTTTGTAGTTGTCGAGTGACTTGCACTATTCTTTTCATAATTTTAAATTTATTCAGGTATTGTAGGCTTGCGCGTTTTGATTTTTGTTTTTGATTTATTTCAAGCTATTTTACTTTAGCTAATTTAAAAAGTTTGTTCTTTGTGTTGTCCCCATAGCACACGTTTTCCCCTACTACCTCCGCGTAACCGTGCGAGACCTCTCGCATGTTAAGCCCCACACTCATCCCTATACTTCTATTTCCATTCTAAGAAGGAAAGTTGTTAACGAAACGTGTTTATTTGCTTAAACATGTATAAAGGTAACTTGCAATGTACTAACACAATATCAAATAAAAAAAGAAATGCAATTGATGTTTAAAGAAATTTTCAATAAAGATTTATTCAGAATCATGGAGAGTTTTCTTGGGACAATTCACAACAATTCCGTAAAGATATTTGAAGTAATTATTCAATATTCTTTGACAGTTAGCTTATAGCTTTTCGTGATAGTCACAAAAATATTAGCTTTTTACTTTTGAGAAAGCTACGTGTCAGAACCCGCTGACTTGAAAATTTCATCAAATGATAACGAAAATATTGGTATGGGTGAAACACAAACACAGTCTTCACTCTTCACTTTTCACCCACATCCCTACACAATTGAGTATACAGCACTTACAGACCATGGCAAAACGTTAATTGAATAGTTTCACAACACGCATAAGAAACAATCTTTATAGGTATCAAGCAACTATAATAGTACTTCTAGTTGTTGCTGGAGAGCAAATCTTGAATTAATGATTATGGAAATAAACCTAATCAGACTGCACAAACCACGATGTATACGGAAAGCGCATATAAGATTGAGGAATCTAAGCCTTCTAAGTGTCGTCACAAAAATGGCTACCAGCATTTAGGGCTGAAATATTGAGATTGCCTTGATAGTATTGAAGCGCGGAACCGAAAATTTAATTGAATGTTGAGAAATGTCTCATCTTATAGATTATGGTGTGGAAAACGTTTCTTAGTTTAGTTTTTAAGGCTCTAAAACGCTTGGTTTAGGAGTTATTTGCCGATATAAGTTGACGTGTGATGCGGATTGCATTTTACATGGATATTTTGATGCGTTTTTTTAAAGAAATCATCCATATTTTTAAAGTCAAAATGGAATTCGTCAAGTCTCCGTGAAATTCTCTTTCTTTAGAGCCCTCATTTATAAAGATTGGTTGCGTGTGAGAGCCGGAACCTAAAGGTATACTACTGAAATAATACAGGAGACGATTATTACAAGAAATTTAAAGACTCTAGTAGTGCTTCCGAAGCACTTACTTTCTTGCACTGCTTCTACATGGTCCTAAATGGACCTATTGCACTACTACATAAACATACATATTTTCCGTTCTGAGACCCGAAATCTGATCTTTAGGAGTTAACGAGCCGGCACTTATATCACTACGCCACATTAGAACCGTATAGGCCGAACAGAGCCATAAAAAGAATCGAACCGGTACAATGATTCAACTAGACCAATGATTCAGAGATGGTCGGAGATCCAATGATTCATCTAGACTTTCTACTAGTGCTGCTGTTATTGCATCGCCTCCCAGGGTCAGTAGCCCTCCGAAGATTCCAGAGAGTCAAATCTCTATGCTGATTTCTTCTCCCCTGTACAGAAGGCCTAATCTTAAGGCAGGAAGAAGGCCGGTAATTCCCTGCTCCTACACTTGTCCAAAAGGGGTGGAAACGTCTTTACAGGTAGAGATAAGCAAACAGCCTTGTACCGATTCCCTTCCAAAAACAGGCAATGGCCCTGAGGAACTAACAATGGTAGACATTGCCTCCCTGGAAGCAGATAGGGTGCGATCCCCTAACGAGGAGGCCGCTATAGTTTGAGACGAATCATTCGGCTGTCCCTGTCCTTTTTGATTCTGTTTTATCAGCTATTGACACGGTCCGTTCCGACACTGCTGGTCGGTTAGGACGGGACTAAACTTTTAGGGAGTCCCCGATTGTTATGACGCTCGGAGACATAACTACTGAAACTTGTCTCAACAGGGCCGCGCCAGATGCCAAGCCTAATTGGAACGAAAACATTTCAACTTAAATAGGAACCTGGCGTACTTCTGAAACTAATGTAGATCAAGAACTCGTTGAGATGGGAAATGAACTCAAAAGAAACATTCAATCCCTGGACCAATTGAACGAGACCAAAGCCAAGTTAGTAGAGATTTTGGGCGGCTCCACTGTACCCACTACCACCAATCCTAAAAGGCCCCGTAGACATGGAGGCAAACGCGCAAGAAAGCGCTACTCATTTGCTAGGGCGCAGAACCTGGCGCAGAACCTTTTCAAGAATGATCCAACGCTTTTGGCAAAGTGCATTAGAACGGGCATTGACTAGCGTCGATCAACAGCCCCTTAATATGGATGAGATTAATGATATGTACAAATCCATTTAGGTTAACACGCCCCCGATTCGATTTTCCGCATTAAGAGAGGGTGATTCATTGCCACCTGAAATGGACCCAGACAAAATTCTATACGCGGTACAAGTTGCCGAAATTAAAAGTCGTCTGGCTGGAATGAAAAATGCCACGGCTCCAGGACCAGATAAGATAAAAGTTAGCCACGTATCTTCAGGAGGAAAAATTGAAATATTGTTCCTATTGTACACCCAAATTTTCTACAGTGGCTTTGTGCCTTCCGGGTGGAAAGACAGTCGCACCATCCTGATACTAAAAGAGGGTAACGAAAATACGTTTGTCACTAACTTTCACCCCATCACAATTACTTTTCTGCTGTGCAGAATCTTTTGGGGCATTATGGACAAACCCATTCGATCCGTGGTGAAGTTCAATCCACGACAGAAAGGGTTCATCCCTGATCCTGGCTGTTTCGCGAACGTTCAAGTTCTTCATGAAGCAGTCTGTGACATGAAAAAAGCTGAGGGTGGTGTAGGCGCTGTGCTAGATGTATCCAAAGCTTTTGACACTTCCTCACGTAGCGATTTGGTGGGCTCTCTCCAGGAAAGGGATCCCTGACGCCTTTACGAATTTGGTAATGGACTGTTACGCCGACATTTTCACCATCATTCAGCACCCCTCAAAAGGAACTGAGGTGCCAATTCGTAGAGGAGTAAAACAGGGGGACCCCTTGTCCCCACTCCTTTTTACTTCCTCGCCTTACGAATACTTCGTAAGAAAAGAAAGTTATGTAATCGTGCGGCTGAAAACGGGGAATTTTCGCCAGAAAAAATCTTATAGCAGGGGTATGGTGACAAAAAAGTGGATAAAACCTGTTGCTAAATTTAGAAAAAAAATCCTCTATCTCGTGGTGTAGTCAAAATCCATGATTTGTTGCTTCTTCATACTGCAAAATCGATTGACGGCAAAACGTCCGTCTGTCCGTCTGGGGTCAACGCTAGCGCCTAAACCGTTCGGCCGATTTTCTTCAAAATTGATATGCTCCGATCGTTTTTACTCGTCTCAAGGCCTCTGGAATTTGAAACCGATATTTTAGTATTTGAGGGTACTTTACATGAAGCCCATTTTGAGATTTTCAAAGTTAAAAAAAATGGCTCCAATTTTTTGATTATATTTTGTTGTTGAACAGTGCGAAGAACGATGAAGGAAATGACGTAGGTATCATTTTCGTTGATAGGCCTAATTTTTCGAAAATAGCAAAAAACTGTTTAAAAACTGCAAAATTGAAGATAGCGATTTTTACCTCAGACAAAGTCGGTTGTACAAAATTAGCACTTCAAATAAGGTCATGTACCATTTTTTGGAAAAAACGAGTAGTTTTTGCGTAAATTGCGATTCAAATTTACAAAAAAAATTCTCAAAAACCGCTCCAAATTTTGTCTTTACTTTTTTTGCACATGTATAATAAGGGACGGTAAATATATAAATAAACTAGTGGTGCTATAGAATGGCACATACTTTCTCGCAGTAGTTATTTTTCAAATGCCGATCAGCGGATAAATTATTTGGAGTAAGCCGTTCACCGCTGCCTTTCTTGGTCATGTTTGAAAGACATGTTTTTCGCACGTTGACAATTACCGGCTTCCTAATGATAGAACTGATACAATTACGTTTTGACTAAAATATAAGTAGTTGGTCCGCATGTGGGTCCCGTGGCGCGGCTGGTTAAAGTACCTTCGGGTTGAGATCTTCAATAAGGAAGGTGCCGAGTTTGATCCCCCGAGGGGGATTTTAATTTGATGAATGTGAATGCGGTTCACCGCTGCCTTTCTTGGTGATGTTTGAAAGTCATGTTTTTCGCATGTTGAAAATTACTGGCTCCTAATGATAAAATCGATACAATTACGTTTTGACTAAAATATAAGTAATTGCGAGAAATATGCTGGAAATGTCTGTATATATTTGTTCAAATTTTTAACTTTTAAACATTTTTTACTTCTCTTCTTGTATTTGTAAAGCGTATGTACCATCGTATCAATTGTTTCTTAATCATGCATTTACCATTTTAGAGGTCGGTTCTATTCTTTCATGGCTCTGTTCGACACAGGCGGTGTTGGTGTTGCGTAGAGGTATAAGTGCCGGATCGTTGACTTTGAGTTTCGGATGTCGGGTCTCGGTACGGAACACTTTTGCTGGTTTATGAAGTAGTGGAATAGCAATAAGGACCGCATAGAAGCAGAGCGAGAAAGTATGTGCGTTGGAAGCACTACTAGTTAATCTCGTTATTGAGTGCCTGCTTGAAAAATTGGAAAACGTGTCAGGATAAACGCTATTGGAAAGAAGTGTGTCCGTGTTAGCATTTGCCGACGATCTGGTGCTATTAGCAAAAGATGCCCAAGGAGCTCAAAATTTGGTTGATATTGTAGTAGAATATCTTGGGGCCCTCGGAATGACATTGTCTCGAAGTGTTCATTTCAAATTACAACCTTTGAAATATCCTGGTTCATTGAGAACCCCTGTCTGGAAAGGTTGGGGGAGAGATTTCCTCTGGTCAGTAATGATACATACCTGGGAGTGAACTACTCTATCTGGAATGGCTTCCCATGTAAAGCATCCATACCGAATTTGATGGAAGTGTGGCGTCATAATAGTTACCTTGTACAAAATTAGTTAGTGCATTTCAGAGGCTTGAAATGCACATTTCAGAGGCTTGAAATGCACATGGGAAATGGTTGTCGGTGCGTGCTGAAGGGACGCTTCGCAAAACAAAGAGCTATATTTGGGCGACGAGGAAACATCCGGACGTGTGCTGCCACGGGGTCCGACTTGTGAACCCCGTGGACATACTGGCCGGAGGAATGCGGTTGGCGGAAGCGGCAATATGACGCAGTTCCGGAGCCAGGCCAGAAGATATACAAGACGGCCCCGGACGAAAACTCCTTCTTCTGTTTCTTGGGCTCGTTCGTAGGTCGCCGTTGGTGGTGAGGCTTGTGGCACGTCGATGTGCTGGCTACCGAGGCAACGGGATGAAACCGGCGCGCATGCGTCGTGAAGTGAGGCAAGCGGTCGTGGTGACCGGTAAAGTTCCATCTAATAACGGTCGGTTATGATATACATTGTAAAATTTGAAAAATAGAATTTCAGGTGTTGGTGCACATTGTGAATAAATATTCAATATTTTACAACCGTTCACGTCTGTGTATTCTTGTAACGGCGCCGGCCATGACGCCACAGAAGCAGTGACGAGGCTTGAGAAGGCACATTTTAAGTCCACTCAGAAGTTGGCATTACTTCATAATAATAAATTGCCACATTACCTTTACCAATTGGTTTTATCGATGCCATCTACGTAGATGCTCAAGGAAGTGAACGGTCAAATCAGAGTGGCAGTCAAACAGTACTTACATCTGCATATGAAGACTGCAGATGTCTTATTCTACCTGGCTAAGACATGGAGGACTGGGATTGCTGCGGCTCGTCCAACTAGGGTAGCGCGAAAGATAGAATTACGACTAGAAAAATCTGTAGATCCTATTTGCAGATTTGCTGCGGGCGACATTCTTCTCGGCCGCGGGCGCGCCCTTTTCGAAATGCGCCGCGCTCTCTTACCCGTTCTGTTATCGGCGTTATTATGATATGTGGGCACGTATGACGAACCTCCACACATGCGTTCATCACAATGTATATATGCATATATATATATATATATATATATATATATATATTGCGACTTCCTCGTCTCCAGTTCGGCGCCGTAGACGTGGTAGCCGGTTCGCTCAGTTGGTAGAAAGGCTTGCCTAAATTGATGATGATGGAGGAAGTTGGTGGCCGGTATAAAATGAGAGACTTTTAATCATGTTAACAAACAGGTGGCATTTATTCAGCAATAAATGATCAAGATAGTACCACTTATGTCGGCGAGCATGCTCTCCTTTTCCCCAATTCCAAAATAACATGCACACACACAAAGTAAAATTGAAAAGTAAAATTATTACAATGAATAGAACAAATGTTTCTTTACGCTGATTCCTTCTTGACGGCCAAGCGCGGCCGGGAATCTTATCTTCGTCGCCCGGTCAAAAGGTAATTAAAATTGTTCGCTAAACTGTTTATGCCTTTCGACCACGGGCGCGCCAAAAGGACGAAAAAAATACCGCCTTAGCGGGGCGGCTCGCACAACCAACCAGAGTTGAATGACCTCGGGCCGCCAGCTGGCAGGAAGGACGGCACGCGCGCCACGCGCGCTGGGGTGCCGCGCGGAGGGACGAGCAGGGCCGAGTCAGGTAGTCGGATGAGCCCTTGGGTGTTGGCCCAACGTACACAGAGCCGTTCACTTGCTGTTGCTAATTACCAGATAATGTCTGCTCGGTTGAATGATCTCGTCACTTTCAGTTCACTGCTCAGTACTTCGGAGATCGTGGCAAGTTCGTGAGTGATCAAATTATTTCACAATAACGTTCCAAACACGAGCACAAGCCAGTTACTTTCTCTGCACGATTTGAATATCAATGAGGCGTCTCACAATCCGCGGTCTACAATTATTTAGGGGCCGCGTACATATTCTCCCCCGAAAACTCAACGTTTTCTTACAAGTCCAACTAAGAGAAAAAATTGTATCTCCGACGCCGGGCGTCACAACGGTTACGACTCGTCCCCGTTCTCTCTCGATGTCACCTCCGCGAAGTCCTTCGAGCCTCCCTTCCCCCACCAAATTCCTCCAGAATGTTCTAGAACATTCGAAAACTTTGCCTAAGTCCGGCGGCTATTGGCGAAAGGGTAGTGCGTCGCAAAATAATTCCGTCCAATCATCGGAAGTTTTTCGGGCCGAGAAATGAGAGAGAAACCTGCACTCGTTCCCTCTCGCTTCAATTTTCTGTCAAACAGGGGCAGTAATTAATGACTGGGAGGAGGGACTGAAAATCTCAAGGGAGGATGGGGAGGGCGATAGGTGCCGCGGAAAAGTACTGGAGTGTCGCGTGCACGTGCAGACCTCCCAGGCTTCGGAACACTTGTGTGTGACTAATTTAAGGGGGTGGGCAGGCCGGTCGTCGGACAGAACCCTGGCGCCGCCGCCGACCCCTCTGTCGTGCGACGTGGAGCAATTCTCAGGCTCGCAGCCGTAATGGATTCGGTATCACTACAATATATGGTGACATTTGATAGAAATTCAAAGTCCCACGCACGCCCATGCAACGTACGCGACGCCAGGGAACAGTATGTTCCGTAAGCAAGCACGGCGATAGTCGCGGGAGCGCGACCTGGCGGCAGCCCGTGAAAACCTCCGGCCGACCGCGCGAAGGGGTTGCGACGCGCGTAGCTGTCCGCTAGGGAGGGAGGCGAAGGAACTCTCCCCTATATTTGAGGAGAGGAGCTCATAAATACCTCCGACAGCTAAAGAAAAGCTCTCTTGCCACTTCGCACTTGGTTATTATTCATCCAGCTATTCTCTCGACATCTACAGTTAGGAGTTTCCACAGTAGATGCTGTGTTAGCTAGAATACGTCGGAATAGTTCTAATGCATTCCGGGAGACTGTGTCGGAAATAGGGCACGAAAGTTATCAAAGTTGAAAAATTAGAACGTTTCGAGCAGAAATTAATAGTAAAACGCTGTGAATTCGAAAGTGAAGTTGAGTGGCGTGAGATTGCGATCACTGCAATCTAATACGTGCAGCAGAAGGACTAAACGCTTTACTGCTTATACGTAGCTGCACTGTACGCAAAATAACTTTTGATTCGCATTGCTATAAATTGCGATGTGCATTGTCTACGCACGGAAGCGTACCAACGAAGGGCAGGACGGATCTGGACGAGACAGGCCAAGACGGACCTGGACGGGACGAGCTGCGTATTCCGGAACGAGAAGAAGAGACGAAGAGGTCGGCGGATTACGTGCGACGCGCTGACAAGAGCCGGCTCCCGCCGCCCGTAACCGCCGTGGACGTCGCTGCCCGGGCCTAAGATCGCTTCGCTGCCGCAACGTTGCAACTGCCGAGGCAACCGCCGAACGGAGGGGAAGGCTAAGGTTGGCGTAGGTTACAGTTACGGAGGTTGCGGCGCGCTCAGAACGCCGTTTGTGTGTCAGCCGAATAACTAGAGAGAATTTGTGCCTTGCTAGACTATGAACAGAAAACACTAGTAAATTCAATTGCCTTAATGATCAAAGATCTGAGAAAAAGAAAGACATTTGTAATTATAAGGGGTTATGTTTTGTAATGTTTTAAAAGTGTCATGTTTATTGTTGTATAAAATGATTTAAAGTAAATGTTGTACAAAGTAGTTGAATGGTTTAGCAGACTGTGCACAAGTCAGAATAAGGTTGAAGCAAATGTTATTTTGCAATAAGTAAATTCAGTTTCTAATCCGCCAAAGACAGACAAGTATTTCAGTGTTTCAATAACATTATAATTTGTAATAATTTTTTGTTTCATTTTTGCATTTT
>JAHLJT010008446.1:287027400-287078098 GCA_031308135.1 Acheta domesticus | reverse complement strand
TTATGGTACATACGCGGTTTATTGCACGTCAACACAGTGATCGATACGTACCGCCTCCTTAGATGATTACAGCTTATTATTGGCCAGCAGGGAGGAGCGGTAAGAAAAATCAGAATGAAAAAGTCGATACATTTTTGAAGATACACCGCCCTGATTGGGGCATTTTATATGTATAGTGAAACACTATTGGTTTTATTTCACGAATGGAACAGTTTGTATTGTATTTCACAACTGTTTCCTATTGTTCCCCTTCCCCCCGCTATAAACACGTTTTTCGTCTTCTTCTTCTTTTAATACAAAATCAGGTAACCGGGCTAAACCGGCTTTAGAAATGAGGTAAATGGAATAAATATTCAGGGGGTTGTGGTTATTGTTGTTTATTGATAAGTACCAAAGTTATAACGTACGCCAGGAAAATGTCTCTGCACCGCGCCGAATCAGGGGGCTCCTATTGCATCTTGCAATAGTGTTCGTAGCAACCAGATCACTGAGAAACAAAAGGTGACAACATTTCCAGCATCTATTATGATTGTGGTGAGTATGCAGTTTACGTTCTCATTTGTGACAAGCTGCAGCTCGTGCTACCAACATACTTTTACTAGCACTCTTACTAGCCACTGGTGCCACTGTGGGGAGACTCTCCTGGCGCACTGTACTGAAGTACCAAAAGTCAGACCATGAGTTGATAATTTTATTTGAATTTGGCTGCTCATATAATACCGTGTCATCACTGCTAAACGTCTTTGCTTAGGATGAAACCCCGATGTCCACCACCGCCGCGTGCACAGCCACCGCGCGCGAGCCGAAGCCGCCCTCATCGCACTGGGCCGGACCCGCCTGGAGTACCCCATGATGGGCATCTACATGCAACGCGGCTGCCCCGCCTTCGCCGGGTCCACCGCCGTCGCGCTCGCCGCCGCCGACCTCCGCGCGTCCCTCCTCGCCGCCGGCAGCGAACCGCAGATCGCCACCGCGGGCCCATCGTCTCGGCCGCCGCCGCTGCCCGAGCCCATCCTCTTCAACCTGATGGCCGTGGGCGGCAACGGGGTGGGCAAGTCCACATTGCTCCACACGATGTTCGCCCGCGAGCAGTACACGATGCGCTACCCCGGGCTGTTCCCGCGCACCAAGAGGACGGTGCAGGTGCAGACCAACCGTGTGGAGGTGCGGCAGGCCGACAACACTCTGCTCCTCACGCTCGTCGACACGCCGGGCCTCGGGGACCCCGTCGACCACGCCAGGCGCTTCGCGAGCATACTCGACTACATCGACGAGTGCCACTGTGACTACTTCAACCAAAACACGGACGTCTTCACGAGGGCTCGCTCTGATCGCCGGGTTCATTGCTGCCTGTACTTCATCGAACCCACAGGCCACGACTTGCAGGCCTTCGATGTCGAGTGCATGAAGGAACTGCAAGACCGAGTGAATGTCATTCCGGTCATTGCTAAAGCCGATACGATAAGTACTTATGAATGCAATCGATTCAAAAGGCGGGTCCTCCGAGAAATTGCCGAACAACAAATAGAAGTCTACGATTTCGAGGACACGACGGGCAGAAAAGCAGACGAGAAACTGACATTCTTCAAAGATCGACTCCCGTTTGCCGTCGTGGGATACAACACAGAGGTGCACGAAAATGGCCGGAAGATGATGGCGCGCAGGTACCCCTGGGGAATCGCAGAGGTCGAAACACTGGAGCACAACGATTTTGCTCTATTAAGGAAGGTTTTGCTACAAATCCACATGCACAATCTCAAAGAAAAAACCGAAGTGCACTATGAGAATTATCGCTGCAGGACCCTCACACCTCTCTCTTTTGATGACTTTGAAAACTTATCCGTCTCCAAAATGGAAAGCAATAGATATTATATAAGTTTTAAACCTTCACTATCGAGCAGTATTGCTGATACTTTATCTAATATTGTATCCTCTTCATCCTCAAGCACATAATTGTTAACTTAAATTCACAATGAACCTTTGCAACTTACCGCATACCTATTTAAACCTTTACAGACAGTCTACTTCTCTTGAGTGTCACACGCTGGTCTTGTGCAATGGAGCTGTCCATTATGCTCATGTTTGCCCCCAGCTCTTGAAAAGTGCTACGTCACTATGTGTAATTAATTCACGTTCTGTAACTAATTCAACAAAATTTGATGCAAACAACAGTGGTCGATATAAAATAAAATTTATTTTCAATTGAATGGAGCAAATTTAAATGGTTTTTCTGACCCTATTATCCTATATTTCCAAAAATGCAATTAATTACTCTGTATGTTTCTAAATTGAGAAATAGAGTAACTCTCAACTTCTAAGGCATGTGTTTTACTTCCTCCTAAACATTCCAATATAATAAGAATTCGCAGAATATTAATTCTGAAATCGATAACACAGGACTGCAAATATTTTTCCCTATAGCGCAGGATTGAACACGTGTCCAAACCTAATTTGAGTGCGCTGAATTGAAATCTGCTTGCCAATTTTGCGTATCACATATCACTTGATTTTTGTATCACGCAGGAAAAGGAAAATTCAGGTTTTGTAGTAATTTCTATTAGTGACCATATTTTGCAGTGCGAAAAACACTGTTAAATTTGACAAAATATTAATAGTACAATTAATTAGTTTAAAATGAACAGTAAAATTTCAAACTTACGCAGGAAATATATTTTCTCGTCTGTTTTTTTTTAAGACGAACGCTGTTTACTGACGTTTATGGTTAAAACGAGCGTTACCACTTATTTAACACCAACAATTTAGTGAACCGTTTCCAACAAGTTTATATTATGATGAAATCACCAAGTTTTTAATTAAGATGTAAATATTCAAGATGAGAGGGAGAAAACGTAACTTCAAGTTCATATTATATCAGAGCCACTTGAATTTTTCGAGAAACGCTTTAACATTAAGTTTAAACGATAATATTAAATATTGCCGAAAATGTTGATGATAACACCTCATGAACAATATCTGAAGAATTCCAAAATTCATAATTCATCAAATTTCATCACTAACATTTATTACTACAAAAATCTTGCAACTACACAATTCACGTTTACTGAGAGCCCACTGACAAGAGACGTCACTCGATCGGTGACTCCTGACGCATATTGTTCATTGTAGAGCTGCATCATACGATAGTTTGTAAATAATGGAGAGTAAGGAAATGAGGCAAGTTTTGATGGTACGAATCCCATGCAACGTAGTGATGTTTAAATGCAGCCAGACAAAAGGTTCAACCACAAATGCTTTCATTCAAGCGATTTCAATGCAAGACCGCAGAACTGTTTGTGCGAAATGCGCGGTATGCACAATCTGTACGAGATGCAGCAGAATAAGTATCATTCTCTAATTTAGAACTATATTTATATAAATAACGTATAATATTTTGTGCCGCAAAAATCTTCGCAGGCCTGTGAAAGATGTACAAAAAAACAGGCATGGTAAGAAGAACCTACACTATTATATAAACGTTGAAATGAAACAATTTCTTTTTCAGAATAAATTCTGTTGCTGCAGCTGAGATATTGTAGTAATCCACAATTGAAAACAATGAATGATGTGTCAACCACACATTGCTTGAATTTAATTATATAACATTCAATCAAACGTTTTTGGGAACATTTTTCGATCATAAGTGGAACTATATACGTTGATAATTGATCATTTAGCATTTTTAGGTTATTAGCGATTACATTATTCATTACAAGTGTTTATACAAATATAATTTTATCCATCATTACATTAACAAAAATGTCATAACATATATATAATCTAACATTGTATGGCGTCAAATATTATATATAAAACATAACTTAATTATACATATTATATATCATTAAGGATATTACAATTTTCACAGAACTTGATCAATTTGTTCTGATATTCGGTCGAATACAGTAAGGTATCTAAAGCTTTATTTAAATAAGTAAATTGTCTTTGATGACTGAATTTAGGGCAGTTTTCTATAATGTGGTATATTGTTAATTTGCATTACAAATATCACAAAGTGGAGGGGGTGTTTTGGTAATTAAGTAGAGATGGGTTAATTTTGTGTGGCCTGATCTTATTACGGACAGTGGCGACCTTGTCCTCTTCAGTTGAGCTTCTTAGGAGTTTTAATATGATAAAAGTTATTAATTTGGCTGTGGAGTTGACTTGCTTTGCATTCTTTCCATGTGCTATTCCATTTTTGTGTCATGCATTATTCTATTGTTCTCAAATTATCAAAGGTAGTATGCATGATGTTATGAATATTATTCTCCTTCCGTGGGTCTATTAATGCTGTAGAATTTAGGCATATTATATATATAATTGTATTATTAATTTATATTATTAACCAAATTATACAAACCAAAAAGTATTTAAAATACATTGAAGTAGGAGAACGTACTCAAGAAGTGTGGATTAATGAAACACGTTTTTAGAGGAGAGAAAAGATGTAACTACATCGGCGCTACCTTGTTTTCTGCGAGAGCACTTCTAAAGGAAGTTAAAGAGAAGATAAGTTAGTGATGAAGAGTTTTAACATGATAACTGCATATAATGTGAAATTGTTCCCTGTGACCAATTAATTCTTGTGTTTTGAAAAGTTAAAAAAAATTCATATTAATACTATCTAAACACATTAAACAATAATGTTTTTTAAAAGGCTCCAATTTTTCTTTTAAATTTTCTTTCGTATTTATCAAAGCACGGTAAAATATTATCGCTGGTCTCATTTCCGGCGAACTATCTGTATTTTCGAAAATTGCAAGAAGTTAATATTTTAAAATCACAAAGTGGAAGATAGAGATTTTTGGTTAAACAAAATATGCTCTAAAAGTTCAGATCTTTAAATAAAGGTCATCTACAATTTTTTTAACGTTCCCTCTCTCGTAATTTCTTCGTGAAATTAATGCAATTGATTAAAAATACATTTTCTCAATAACCGCTCAAAGAATCTTTCTTTAAATTTTATCCTCGTATGCATATAAAAGGACAGTAAAAATATTGCTGCCATCGAACCTTTTCATCGAACTCATTGTATTTTTGAAAATTGCAAAACATTAACATTCCAAGAGTACAATATTGAAGGTAAGTTATATTTGTCTTAAATGAAACCTGTTTTAAATCTTTAAAAACAGCATATACAAATTTAACTTTATAAAAATAGAATAATATTGTAATAAGAAAGAGGATAGTAATCGTGCGCCGGACAACGGGGAATTTCGACAGGAAAAATCTATTGTCGGGCCCTGGCAACTAAAAAATTAATAAATTCCTATATATAGTAAATTACTTCCTCTAACACGAGATATAGCCAATATCCATGTTTTATGGAGCCTTGACATCGAAAAATTGATTGACGGGAAATTCTCTCTGTCCGTCTGTGCTCAACACTACCTCGTTCGGCAGATTTTCCCACAAATTGATATTCCACGATCGAACTCAAGTCTTTGGGATTGTCTAATGAATATTGGGTTTTTGAGGGTAATTTACATGATGCCTCAAAAACGTTTTCAAAATTTTCTCAAAAAATGACTATATTTTTTAAAAATTAACTTTGTCCTCGGTCAGTATTGCATAGATCTCATTCTTGTTGAGTTCTCTGAAATCTTGAATATTGCAAAAAACCGACATTGCAAAGTACAATATTGCAAATGGAGATTTTTGTTGTAAATGAAATCTGTTCTGAAACATTAGATCTTCAAAAAAGGTCACGTAATATTTTTTTGGAAAAATGAGTCGCTTTTGTGTAATTTCTGCTTGAAGGCAATACAATTTATAAACATTTTCGCATAAACCGAATGTGTTTTCACGGATAGAGCAAAAGGCTCTAAAGAATGGTGCAGGTCTAATTTTGTTTGCATTCCCTCAATTTCGAAAATTGATTGTTGGAAATAATGGGAGAGACCATTAGCTGTTAAAGTGTCAGCCAGAGTGAATATAACCGATTGTCTGCGCGGAGTAGCGCTAAAGGGAATGGCGAGTTAAATTGATGGACCTGACTCAGATATTCGAATAATGCGAGGAAGTATGTGCTGCTGTAGAACCACTAGTTTTCTCAAGAAATTAAAGTCAGTGACACGTGCTCCTGACATTATCATGATCCTGGAAAGCCGGCATCTTGAAATATTGGAAATGTTGGAATTGGATAATTTTCCTCGTGAAGTACAATGAAACATGAAAAATCCCATTAATCTTCTTGTATTTCCGTTCCTTTCCCGTTCGCTCTTTAATGTATTTTCTATAGTTTCTCCTTTTTATTATTTTTTGTTACATAAATAATTTTGCTTAAAAAGTTGGTCTCTATGTGCAAATATTTAATGTCAGTATAACACAATATGGATTTTAAAATTAAGATACTTTCTACTTCTGTACCACTGCTGTACAATTAGAATATACTGAACATCAAATAAGAAAATAAAATTGATATTAATAATGGTATTTAATACTTTATTTACCGTTTAGGCTGTATAATTCTAAAAGATAATACACAGGCGTATCTCTTACAAGTATTGTACATCAACTTCTGTTTGTTTGGGCCACATTCCCTTGATCCATTGAGCAAATGCTGAAATGGCCCTTATTTGCTTCAGGACGTAGATACAGCTTCACTATCTGTTCGTATCTTCTTAAGCTCAGTGGGAAATATAATTATTCTCCATATTCTCGCGGCAGTAAGTCGATTCTTTCACATAGAGCACAAGGGATAGTAACCAAAATCTGTAGCTCATTTGCCGTTGCAAATATTATTTATTCTGGAGCGCACATTATCTTATCGATTTTTCCAGAACACGCTCTTGCTACCTTGGATTCATAATTCACCTTAGTATGAATAGGTTATGAGGACAGAGATCCCGGAGCTCAAGAAAACATTCACAGATTGCACTTCTCTATAGTACATTACACATAGTTGTTTTTTTGAGCTGTTGAGCTACAGCCGAAACGTTACGTCGTTCCATAAAACTTCGACACATACAATTGGTTACTCATAGGAAAATAAAAAAATTGGAAGTCAAAAATTTAAGGAACTGTCTGTTTATTTTCATTATTACTAAGACATTCATAGAAGAAGAGGAATAAATTTTGTAAATAAAATAAATAAGACGATTAGTGAGTTGATAGTATGGAAGATTGACTTTAATGTTCTAAGAATATGTAAGGAAGACGGAAAGAATTAGCACAATATGAAAAGGAATTATAGGCTTCTTTGAACGTAATTCAAGACGAACACCATTAAATTAAAAAAAGATGGAAAATAAGCTAGGGAAAGGAGGGGAGAAGAGGAAAAAATAACTCCATAATACGGAAAGTCTTATTAACGGAAATTTCTAAGTTATTATTGAATATTTATGTAATCTTCAGAAATGATGTTTCATTCTTATACAAAGGTGATGATGACTGGCGGATCAAACACTATGATCCCAGCCAATATTATTGGTAATTTTACTGAATTTATTTATCATTGCCACAAATAATTACCCTATATTGACTGATCAATATTTCCGGGCACGTCAACTATGGTCGTTATTCCCGTTAGTGTAGACAATGTTTTATCCCGAGAAGTGTCGGTATTCCTCCCCCGCTGGAGTGTGAGATCCAGCATCGACATACACTTCGTCTTGAGGGGATTTCCCCTTCCAGGTATCTTCCAGGTTCCCTTTCCAGGTATCTTCCAGGTTCCCCTTCCAGGTATCTTAACTAATACCCCCTACCCCTATGTAACGCAGCGTAACGCTGCCTCAGGCCCCCTCCCCCCTCTTTAGAGTTATGTATTTATGAACGACCCCTAACTTCATTTTGAAAAATATAGTAATTAGTGTAAATTGTAATGTAAATGACGTATTTACATTAAAGTTTATATTTATTAAAAAATAAGTCTGTTTCAATCATAATTGGACCAAGTTAAATACAATTAAATGATTTAAATATATACAGACTTAATATGATAAATAATTAGTGAAAATGTATTGTAACAGCACTATGAAGGTGAATTAATCTTTAAAATAATAACATCCTCCTAGAAGTAGGAATAGGGTTGTGGGAAATTTTAACAAGAAGAGCCTCGAGAGCTAGCGAAGCTAGAATCGTACGCGAAAGAGGAAAGTGGTGCAAAAATCCCAGCAACTAACTTCAGCTTCACCTCTCTATTAAGGGAATGGCACATGGGACAAAAGGGACAAATTCGTGAGCAACCGTGACGTCAATCATTGGCACGCAGCGGCGCCCATGTAGCGTGCGCCTTCGAGCAATCTCCGCCAGAGGCAGCATCTCCCGACACTCGCATGCGAACGGGAGAAGTTCGTCACAGCCTCGGTCTCTCCCAGGGTGCCGGCGAACCGTGTGATTGGGCGCCGGGGGTCACATGGGTGCCTCCGGGTGGAGTGAAACCGCGAGCCCTTAAATATCGCCAACATGGGAGCTTAAGGCTTTAATTATTACGATAACAGATTCTTTTGCTTCGATTAAGCATCACTTGTAACTCCATTTGTACTTTCTCGCTACGAAGTAGAGAGAAAGTTATTAATGCTGCGCGAAAAAAACGGCTAATTTTCGGCAGAAAACTCTTATTACAGGGCCCTGGAAACTAAAAAGTGGATAAATCCAGTTGGTAAATTTAGAGAAAAATCCTGTAACACGTGGTGTAGCCAGAATTCATATTTTGTGGGTCCTTGATACCTAAAAATCGAATGATGTCAAAACGTCCGTCTGTCCGTTTGTCTGTCTATCCGTCTGTGAATAACGCTAGCGGCCAAACCGTTCAGCCCATTATCTCCAAAACGGATATTCCCCAATCGATCTGGCTGGTGTCGCGGCCCCTTGAGTTTGAAACCGATATTTTAATTTTGGGGGTATTTTGCATGAAGCCCCTGGGACATTTTCAACAAAAAAAAATGGCTCCATGGTTTTTTTTAAATTTTGTTGTTGGGTAGTGTAAAGGAAGTTTAAGAAAAAGGTGCAGGTCTCATGTTCGTTAAAAACACTGATTTTTTGAAAATTGCAAAAGTTTAATTTTTTTAGTCTTCCTGCAACTAAAATATTAAAAATTAAGATTTTTCTTAATGAAATCTGTTCCTCAGAGATAAAGTTTGAAATAAGGCCAAGAAATTTTTTTCGAAAATTTGAGTAGTTTTCGCATAATATTGCGTGAAAATGCAGGCGAGAAAGTAGATGGAAGCGCTGTTTTCGCACCACCCAGGGGTTCGTAAGGGATTAGCGCGAGGACATGCCTCCACCGCATTTTTTGGTCTTCATAACCTTAGGTTGGGCTTTCTCTTTGTCACACAGCAATAGGTACAGGGGCAATTGTAAGGAAAGCGCACAGTTATTCTCCCCCCCCCCCCGCCGGGAATCGAGCCCAGGGTTGCGCCGTGGGAGGTGAGCACGTTAACCAACGAGCCACCCAGGGCCTCGTTCAGTATCTCTAGTCTTCATTTATGCAACATTATTCTGTGTTTTTTGGCGCGGAGATACCAACTGCACTGGTATCCTTATTACAACGAACCAGAGCGGCAAATAAAACGTCTGTCGTGTCAGCTGATTGTCGTTAAGTAAGATGAGGTGCTCCTTGGATATCGCTCGCATATCGCGGACAAGCAACCAGACAGTAAGGTCGTCGCAACATGATAGAATAATACTGGTAATGTTCTATCTCATTGGGACGTCGCCAAAGACCCCCGCGGAG
This sequence comes from Acheta domesticus, assembly GCA_031308135.1. Lineage (NCBI taxonomy): Eukaryota > Metazoa > Arthropoda > Insecta > Orthoptera > Gryllidae > Acheta > Acheta domesticus. The sequence continues at coordinate 287,068,425 of JAHLJT010008446.1, read as the reverse complement.
AACCGCCTCTGGAACCCGAGAATGATGCGATCGCCAAAGATTGGCCATGCACCGATTGCGGTCGTTGGACGCAACAGCGGTCGGCCATCATATACAAGAGTGGTGAGGAGGCCCAATGGCCGTACTGTTACGAATCAATATAGCTGGGAGGATGAAATTGTATATTTGAAAATTAATTTTTATTATTGTTTAAACCTGACCTACACCTTCAATATTGAAGCAAGAAATTTCTGTCTTAATGAAATCTATTCCTCAATATTGTATCATTAATGAGTTTTATGTAAATTTTCGAAATATTAGTAGTTTTTTAGCATTTTTGTTAAATCTTGAGAAATTTGTAATGTTTTACAGTGCCGTTGTAAATTAAACTATAGGATTAGTTGCAGTTCACTTCTTTTTTTTCTAACGTGGCCCATGACATTAGGATGTAACACCCCCACGTTATAAAATGAATATTTTTAATTAATTCGCAAACGTCCTTTTCAACGGTGCTCGTGGCCTCAGAAATGTGCTTACACTGTTAAAAGTATTCATTTTATAAGACAGGTGTAACAATGACCTAATGTCATGGGCCACATTAGAAAAAACGAAGTATAGTCAAACGGTTTCACCGCCGATTGCACTCCCTGGTTTCACCTTCGATCAACATATTTAAGTGCCGGGTTTCATTTCCCTTCATTGCTAGGGCAACATCCCCCCTCCCCCCAATCCAATACAGAAAAATACACTTAAGTCCACTTTTTATTAAAACCCGCTTTCAAAAATTGAAATTTGAATCTCCCACGTTCCTTTTGCTGTAGAGAATGTTTGACGAGATGGCTCACATTTGTAATATTTTAATGTTACCTCTTCTTTATAAATATGACGATAAATTATGTGCCCTTGGATATGCACTTGTTTCAATTGGCACGGTTTTACTCCACATTTCTGAAAACTACTCTTATTTTCAAAATGGTGTGCACTATTTAAATATCTAAGTTTTGAAGAACAGATTTTATTAAAAAATAATCAGTCTTCAATAATGTAGTTGTAGAAAAGAGTGCCCAAAATTTTAAAATGATGCAATTTAGCAATTCCTCTTTCCTATTGTGATTCAAATACACCGCGAATCACTTTATTCCGTGACATGACTTTTATCACAATAATGGCTTCCATGTACAGATTTTCTACAACCAAGTATTCATAAGAAATAATAATAGTATACGGCTTACTCTATTAATCATTCACGAGGATATTGTTCCGTCTGAGGATCGTTCGTGTGAAACAGGAGACCACTGAAGTAAGAAAATTCGCCTTAGTTTCCATGCAAGATAGAAATCTTCTGTTTGTATCCTCGGGAATGTTGTACATCACCAAGGTGAACAGTAACCCCAGAAAGTGTATGAAGGTTTATGGAATGAAGTAATATAGTTTATTTCATTATTGTTTGGGGAAATAACTTCTACTCAATGTAAATATTAATTGATTTATATTGTATTAACATTTTTGTAAGCGATTGCTGTCTTGTGACAAGATGACAATGATAGCTTTGTTGTAAGATGAAATACATTGTACAATAAGCAGAGATAAACTTTTACACGGGTTTCTGCTTTATAAAAGTGCAATAATATTATTGTTAGTGGGTTATTGCACCCAATTTAGGTATTAATGACGTGCTGGAGAATATTCAGATGTTCAGCATAACCTCACTAGAAATGTGGAACTGAAGTCTAGTGAATTGAAATGATGATCTGTTGATTGAAATATAATTGGTTTCAACAGGTTATTATGTATATGTAGCAATTCAAATAATTTTCATTTGTAATTTAAAGAATATAGCAACTGTCATTGCACGTTCTACACTTGAAACACATTGTCATAAAAGTTGAATTCACAGTAATACATTCACTGTAATTGTTACAAGCCTAAACAGCTGGTGAACTCAATAAATCTTTTTCCTTATTTTGTTTTGTGCTACTACTTTTAATAGTTCAACTTACGCATACGTTGTTTAAGAGGAGTTAAAAACCAAATGTATTAATATTGGATGTATGTTTTAGGAATAAGTTGCTACATTACTTGAAGTTTCAAGTAGTCATGGCCCAACAATTTAGAACTACATTTCCAATAGTCAACAAAAATTTACTCCAATGGTTTCCTGGACATATGGCCAAAGGTAAGTTGCAGGATAGAGGATCTCCTGCCTCCTGATAAAAAGTGGTTGTATTTTCATGATGTGCCTTTCTGTGTGGACCTGGTAACACAGTTTTATTTATTTATTTTTGAATATAGCTCTTCCAAATTAAAATTTTCTTCTCTCAAATTTTACAAAACTACTGTGAGCGAATTGTAATTTATTTGAGTATGGAATTTATAAGTTATTTGCTGAAATTTTTATTTGTTTGTTTTGCTTTCCCAATTATATCCTTTTTTATTTTCTTGATATAATTATCAAATTTGTTTGCTTTGTAGTTAGTGGCCCTGGAAAGGAATACATTTTGCCCAAGTGGGCTCCTGGCATTGTTTCAGCTAATTATTTATTTTTAATCAAAAGCATTTGATTTTGATTTATTGTTAAAAAAAACAGTTAAAACTATGTGACTTGTGGGGGAGTATAATCAGTGCATGTTTTCTTGAGCTCCAAAAGTTATACTGCACCCTTTTACGAGTACTACTCATACTTGAGTGATGAATAGGAAATTTATTTGTATTGGCAGACTAACTACAGATTCCAGTTTATAATATTGCTAGTAAAATACCAACCCGGACACATGACCCTACTCATGCCACAAGTAGCAAAAGAAGAGCTCAACATGTCATGCACGTTGTGAAGTTACATTCATGTCCAGGAGCAAAACAAGGGCCCATCGCATCATTTGCTCAATAGGGCAAGGGAATCTGGACCAAAAACCTGTAGTTATGGCTGTTAATGACCCAGAAGCTAAAGTACAATGTTTGTTACAGGCATATTTTTTAATAGAATTACATAGTATAAATTGGAAATAGTGTGTTTGTATCATTATGAAAATGTCATCTTTATTTTTTGAAAGTTATTGATGTCTCTAATTGTATAGAAACAGTTATGCAGCAGAAAAGATTTTATTGACATTTAAACTTGTATCACTACAGGTCACTACTACATCGCTACAGGGTGTGTATTAATTTCATTTGTTTGTCATCGGCAGTGAGAAGTTAAATAACATTCATGTATTATATGCAGATTTCTTTAGTGAACTGTTGATACTGACATCTGATGAACATGATTCCTATGACGTGTGTTGCAATTGTAAATATCTGTATTTCATGTAAATATGTATGTCCCCACCATTTAGTAAGTTGGTTTTGACAAAAATATACAAATTTGTAAATTAATAGGCAGGGCAATGGTAGTATTCTGAGCTCAGTGAGGAGATGCTTGTGGAAATAATGGATTACATTTGCTTGTTATTCATACAAATTTTTCCTGTAATCTAAAAGCATGAGTACTATGGGATATGTTTCCCCATAATACAATGAATGTATGAAAACAGAATGCCTTATCTCAAGTGGGAATGTACATCCACAAAATTCATGCAAGGAGCTGCAAGAGGGACAGAATTTAAAGGATTCTGAATGCTTAACATAATGAGCTTTATTTTGTGTTCAATTCATTTTCATGGATATTCCAGTTAAGGTTTGGCTGAATTGAGAAACTCAATAATTTTGTTACTTAAAGCTTGGGAATTATATTGGGATTGATGTGAGTATATTGTTCTTTTTCACTGGCGTATGCCATGCAGATACATGTTTCAATTTTAAAATTGCTTTGAAACCACTTTTCCTTTGTTTACTATTAGTCTGTTACTGATGAAACAAATCTTTTACCACCAAGACAATACCTTAAGAAATAATTATTTTGCTTAAACTTGGGATTTAAATGTAACTTCAACATTAATGTTGCTTGTAGTGATGAAAGGGTTAAAAATTAGTTAGTTACTAGGTTAACCCAAGAGAGGTGGCGTGGGGTCCCCTGTGACCCCACGTATCTTTGCTTAGCTGCAGTTGCCTAATTTTGCGAGTCAGAACCTTTCCATTTCACATACCTTTCACCACATTCTTTAGCTTTTGTTTGAAAGATATAAGCACTTAGTGACAGCGCTAGGGGTTCCTGGAAGAGCGATAACAGTTGAGCCATCGTGCAAATGATCTGTCTGACCCCACGCCACCACTTCCGTCGGCAGTGCGAAGAGCTTGAAGCAGTGCTTCAGTCGTGCCAGTACATTGATAGAATGTGTCAGCGTGAAGTGTATTATTTATTTATTTGACTTAATGAATAATTTGAGGAAAACTAAACTTTTTGTGCTAAATGCAGAAAACAAGTTTGTAAAGATCATCGTGATGTTTGGTGTAAACAATGTAGTTCAGTGACAAGAGTAATAAATTGTTGACATGCAACATGTAAACATCTTAAATTTCATACTTTTTCTAAGTTGTGTTTGACTTATAACTATTTTCAATTAATTGTTTACTTATTTTTGTGTGAGACAATATTAGAAAAGGAAACTTATTGAATTTTCTGATACTTTTGTCATTGAAATATTCAGGAAAATCTAAATGCGGTCACTTCATAATATTAAAGAGAACTGATAATTTGGTTCTTTTATTTCATCAATTCCACATTTGCATGTTTGTTTATAATAGTGCATTATGTTAATACTAACGTATAAATGATTGATCGTTATTAAAAAACTAATTTCACACTTATTTGTGGGTAAATATAATATTTAAAAAAAATAACTTAGAGGGGTCAGAAAGGACCCCGCGCCACCTCTAACGTTACTCCGGCAACCGCCACCTCTCTAGGGTTAAATAAACTGTGAACCTGGTATGTTTGCCCTTTTTGAGTGACCTGAGAAAAAGAATGTGGACTTCTTTTCAATACTGCTCTGACGTTACAGATTTATAGTATTTCAGGAGAATCAATGATTATTAATTGACCAGTAAACTTTTGTGGCCCAATTCAGTCGCCCACAAATTTCTAATGATATGGTTAAGAAGAAGATCAAAATCATGATCACAAAAGTTTACAAGGTTGTTAGTATGCTCACCTTTGGTGCTTGTGATCTCCTTGTCAATGTTCAGTGCACATTACATAGAGGAGAGGGGGAGAGGGTAATGTACTCATGGCAACTTAGAAAACTAAGAAAGTTTAGCAAGGCGGTGTTTTTTTTCTTGTGGAATATCCTGTGCTACATAAAGTTTGAGTTGGTAAAGTGTGAGAAAGAGGAAAGATATATAATTATTTTTTAAATAGTATTTTAATGGTATTCCCCATTTTAGTGCCATTTATTGTTTCATGCTCTTGTGAGGAACGAAAGGTACCTAACGTCATGGGGTTTCACTGCATTTATGTAAATAGGATATATGAGGTAAATGTATTTAAATTTATTTAAACATGTGTAACTAAATATTTTTTAATTATTGTGATGCTTGTCAGATTTCTTCTCCATCTAATCTTAATGTCTTTTCTTTTTTAAATGATACTTTTTTTTTAATAATTGATTAATGATTAGCACAATTTTACAATGCTTTCTCTTAAGATTCTTTCTGAGGCGTCTTTGAGTTGTGCATGAATGATTATTTTACATTGATGTTGATTGTAATCTGTTGCACAACTTTCCACCTATTAGAAAGGCCATTTCATTGATTGCATCCACCATAATTTTAGGAGTTCTTTCCATCGTTTTTCCACTCTGTAGGGAGTTTTAATTCCTGAGTTAATTAAGGTTACTGCTGTCTCTGCCTGCAGATTCAATGCTGGTGGGGGAACCTATTGTACTGACAGCCACTTGTGCCCACAGTCACATTTAGATTCAAGTAAAGGGATAATCTCCCACCACTAGGTGGTGTGTTTGTGAGTTTTCCTTTGTTGGTGCTACCCTTTGAGTACCTTCGTGTGGCTTCAGTTATGTTAGGAAACTGTAAAACAAAGATGATTATTCCTGTGTGTGTAAGGTGGTTTAATATCACTAATACTTTTTAACATATTTATTCTATATATACATTATTTGTTTTTTGTTTTTGTTTGAAATATGATTAAATGAATGTAGATATTAAAGAAGAGAAATTACAGAATTCTAAGGATATTGGAAAATAATGGGGGTCAGAGGTGCGATGTACTTCTTGTATGCATTCTATTTTTTAGCTGATGACTAGAGAAAGGATTTTAAGGTGCAGCACCTTTTCAAAAATATAGCTATTTTCATCTGATAATTTAATATATTTGGGGGGATGAAATGAAGCGAAATAAACAGAATTTGCTGTACTCATGAGATTACTGCATTTTGCCACCTTTTCTCCCTTTTTTGTGCTTCAGCACTTTATTCTCTATTCTTTTCTGCAGTTTTAAACAATTGGGCAGAAAAATGTATTTTTTCTCTTCTTGAACAGCTTTTAAAACATCATTTATATGGAAGTCCACCATATTAAATAAATATTAAAATATTTTTTGTGTAAACACTAAGGAGCTCTGCCAGCACTTGTGGATTTGGATGGAAAAGGAAAGGGGAGTCGAGGGAAGTTGCCTATGCGTAGAAGAGCACAGAGGTTTCCATGCGAGCAACTGCTCATGCGGACGCTGTTTGATACACCTGTGAAGTACATACTACGACGCGTTCCACAGGAAAAATAAGTTCAGTCGGTACTGTAATGGTTTAACAGTTTTCTGTGTATAACAGTGTTGGTTAAAGTATTACAAATTACCTCTTACAGACTCTATAAAGAAGAAAAATTTGGTGCAAAATGGTAGAGTATATTCTAGAAACGGGTTTACATAACGGTTGTAAACTTAATACAGTTGTTTCAGCAGCACCATTTGTCCTCTGTTTAAATCGTAATTTGCACCTCAAAATCCTTTCCTTATTAATGATAAAGTGGGCTACAAGAAACTAAAATCAAGCTCAGAAATCAAGTTCTAGTTGATAAAGTTCCAGAAGTAATAGGAAACCAAAATCTGGATACGTTTGTCATTTGAAGTTTGTGGGGTGTGATATCTCTTACCACTTTGATCATATAAGGAAGAAAACCTTATAAAATGTTCATGAAACAACACAAAAGTGTCAGAGAAATGATACCAAAAAGAGACTGCTCAAGTTTCACCCCACATACTTCACACCAGGGGTCCTCAAACTTTTTAAACGGGGGCCCAGTTCACTGTCCCACAGGCAGTCAGAGGGCAGGATTATATTGTGCAATTTTTCTAACTCTGCCTCTCAAGCCCCTTTGGCCAATCACACAACATTTCGCGTCTTTCTCGGTCCTGCCGATTGATGTTGCATGGTCGCAAGCACCGCTTGATATATTTTACGGTCGCGATCATGCGATATCTAGTGGCATGACTGACGAAGACTCGAGGTACTGTGACATATTCCATCGTGACGACAGGTCTTGCGAGGCAGAGTTCAGGCAACGACAGGCCTACCGAAAACATACAGTCATAACGCAAGCAGATCCCAAACTTCCTCAGATTGCGCTGGCATAATGTACAGCCTGGTAAGGAGGATAATGCAAGTCATTGATATTGCTTTCTTTAAAAACAATTTTTAAAAAAACATGGTATGTTTTGGCAACAAAATATCGATGTGAAGTAAACATCGAAAGCAAAATATTGATGTTTATTGTGGAAAACAACATTGTTTTAAAACCATCAATATTTTTGCCATCCCCAGACACCCTAACACATAATAAAAAAATGTGCAGATTTAAAGAAAAAATTCTTTAAACCATAAAAACCCGGCGGGCCATATAAATATCCTCGGCGGGCCACATGTGGCCCACGGGCCATAGTTTGAGGACCCCTGCTTCACACTTTTGTACATGCCGATGAAACATAGTTGGCACTTTAAAAAAAAAGTAAAAGTAGTCAGAAAATAGGAAGGAATTTCTTTGAAGTGTGTTGGAATATTTGCTTCTTGACAAATAAAGGCATTCCAAACTTTGAAAATAATTGTATGAAAACGTTGTGACATAAACTATCTATGGTTTATCTCGTCTGTACATCTTTTAATCATTTGTACGACCTTCATTATCATTGTAATAACTTGAGTACAATAAGAATAATAGGTAATAGGTAAATGTGCAAAGTGAGGTGTTATCTATAAGAAAACATAAGAATTTTACCTCTTAAAAACACTTTTTTTCTTTACATTATTTACAGTTTTGTAGATTAAAAAAAATAAAAAATTGTTACCTTACCTGGATTGCATTCCTCATTATTTGAAGGGCATGGGGTATTAACAAGTTAAGGACCAGTTACAGGAAACTGCTAAATATGCAAGTAATTGTCTTGATTTTGTTCAAATGTTACTTGTTTTACTACTCCAGGCCCTTTTATACTAGGAAAACGTATATTCTGGAAACCAAATAAGCCACACTGAACAAAGTTGAGATAGACATTTACAATTGTGGGAGACTCCCTGTGGCTAGTGTGGCATATCTTATTTTCTGTCCCAAGTCCTTAATTAAAGATGTTGACCATATCAGCCTACTGCTTAGCCAACAATGATGTTTCCAAGCTACCCAGACGTTATCCTCAAATGCAGAGCCCACAAATAAGGCTAAAATGCTCTTTCATATCTGGTTTTAGGTTTGAAAATCAAGGATTCAAGAGATTTTGGGGAAACTGATCTAAATAAATAAAAATAAAAAATAAATAAATTAATTTAAAAAAAAGAGAGAGAGAGAGAGAGTGAAAAGCAGAACTAGCCTATCATAAAATTGGTGAAGGAATTCTATTAATTACTAACATCTTTCAGTTAATGTTTTCCTAAAGATTTTTATTACAGAGCTCTTCCACAATTTTCTTATTCATTTCTTTAAAAATAGATTTAAAGAATTTTTTTTTGTGATTGTATTGATTGAAGGCCTTTGCATAATGATAATTTCATATAAAATTAATTCCTATTCTTCTTTAATGCAGTATTGGTAAATTAAGGATAGCAATCATAATTTATCACTTCAGTTGTGGAAAATCTGAAGGAAATGTATTTTGCTGTCTTAAGCACAAAAGTTGTTTGCATTTTGGCCTGATTATGTTATTGGTAGTACCAGGTAGTTCTGTAATTTGTCCTCCCAATGCTAAGAGTTATTGTTCTTATGTGGTCAGGAAATAAAAAAGTTTTTAGAATTATGGTCTCTAACCTTAGTAAACTACTTTATGTAGCTTACTAAGTACTTAAACTACTTTATGTGGCTTACTAAGTACTTAAACTACTTTATGTAGTTTACTAAGGTTATTTGGTTATAAGTCACAAATTGTAAGCATTGAAGGAGGTATTTATGGAAGTTTCCCCATTTTTGCCTCAACATAATGCAGTTACAACTTTTGTGCCTTAGCAACCAACAGTTACTTCTCTTTTGCTTTTGTATTTTGAAAACATTTGTATGTTGTTATTGTCTCTGTGAGTTTTCATGTTTACTATCTTTTATGAATAATTTCAAGTGTGTTAGTTGGTGATCCAGTGTAATTAAGTCAAAGTTGGGCTAACATTTATTTATTCTATCAATAAGCGAGTTAGTGCTATAGCTGAAATTACTCTACCCAATAATTAACACAGTTTATGTGGCTGAGGTGTAAAGGGTTAGAAGAATTTAGCATTTTTCCCAAAGGAGGATTTTGTTGGATTTGTGAGAGGGAAGAAAAGAAAGAGAGAGAGATATGGCAAATTTTGGTAGAGCTGATGAAAGTTATGATGAAAACAATTCCAAAAACCAAATTTATGACAATAGGTAGTCCACTTTTTAGTCCCAATATTGATGGAGTTACCAGTATTATTAAAGTGTCTTAATGTATATGTTAATAATGAAAGCACAGCAAGGGATATTCCTAGTCCTCATGGCAGTTTTCCTTAAGTTATTTCTGATAATTAATTTGTTTAACACAAAAGATATATGAAGTAAATGCAGGTGGTTTATTGTCACCTGTTTCATCTGATCAATATAATTCAAGTCCATCTACAATAGGTCATACAGATAAATAAATGTTGCCCTAAAGGACCAGTAAAAGTTTTATTTAGTGAAGAGTGTATTGATTTATTAAATCCTGGTCCCGAAGACTTATTTGGCAACAGTAATTTAATTGCTAAGCTTTCTTATTTTCCACATCAATTGAGTCTTCATTTATCTTCCACCATTGATATTAAATTCTTCAAACAAGGGCTTACTTTACTTCAAACTTACTTTACTTATTCTTCAAACGAGGGCTTACTCTGTGACTTGTCCTGTGATCAGATTTTGAAACGCCTTCACAAAAAGAAGTAGAAATTAGAGAAGTTCAAAAATAGAGTGAAGTCTGGGTCCAGCTTTTCATCTAACAAGGAGGAAACTAATGACAAAAATCTATTCTATTTACATGATATCATCCGTGTGCTGGCTGAAAGGGAGAAATTCTATTTTGTGAAAAATATTATGATTCTACCTAGGATGCTCTAAACTTTCTAAACAGTGAAGTGTTAAATACTGCAATGAAACTGCCACAAAAATATGAACATCCAGTGGGAATCACCATTACAAGCAAAAGAAAAAAGAAGGAAAAAAAGCAGTAAAAAATCTTGCTTTAAATAAAAGAATTGTGCCAACCTTACCGAACCTAAACATCAATAAATCATTACCAAGTGGTGTAGTTAAGTGTTGATTTGGAAGAGCGTATGTCAAGAATTTGAAGAAATTGTAACCCACAGATCTTTTAATATTTAGGAATGAAACAAGTTTTATATGAAACCAGTACTGCTTTTGCACCTTCAGGTGAATTTTGTTGTGATACTATCATGTGTATTATTATTTAAACTTTAATCTACTATTAATTGTAAGATACAGTGCCTTTCTCTTTCAAACAATAGAAGTAGTATTTGAACTCCTTGTATATAAATTTTGAACATTAAAAGTTTGTTACTGGATTTAATAAATAATTTTTAATTCAATGGGTTTCATAATGCAGTACTGTTATAATATTGATTTATCGCATTCAGAGGAATAAAAATCTTTCTGTCTGGGTGGTGTTCGTTAAGGATTTAACAGTGCTCACTTATACCAAGAAATGGAATTTCTTGTTTACATGATTTTTTTTGTTGAGAAGATGATATTGTGAAAAGTATTGAATAACATACAGCTTATAACACAAATTACAGATTTGGTTGGTTAAAAATCTTGGCTATTGCCTCATTTTACAAAATTCAACCGTGTCTGTTACTTGCCATTTTTCTACCTAATGACATTAATAACTGTTGTAGTTAAGCCGCTGGTATAAGTGCAATGAATCTGAAAAAACTGTAAGAAAAAAAATAGTTGCAATTATTGTTTATTCAAAACTAATTAAAAATGAAACTCTCGCTTAATTGAAGGCAATGTTCTGTATTTGGGGCGGGAAAAAGGGGAAAAGTGAGAAAAGTGGGTCAGCATGTTATGAACTTCAAGGCCATCTAAAAACAAAGATCCCTCTAAAATTTGTAGGAATACAAGTTGAAGCAGATGAGCAACAGTATGAAATTTTGAAACTGTGCAAGTGTACTGTCATGTTACATTAATATTGAGATAAAATTATCACACAATTATAAAATTTTCTCTATTGTGTGTAAGTGTTTGAGAAAGTAATAAATGTGTGGATATGATTATTTTTCTACAGGGAAAATTTTGTAATTTAGGGTAACATCAAAGAGCAGCTTAATTTTAAAAAAAGTTAAAATACAAAATAAGTATTTTGTTCTACAAGGAAATAGCATAGGAAATGGAGATTTATATATTTTAAAAATATGTGCAAGGAAAGAAAATTGTAATGCTTATTATAATAAGAACTGGTCTTTGCCCTTCTAAAAAAATACCCTCAAAATAGTATAATTCCTAATGGTTAATACAGTGTGTGCTCATGGATGACAGCACGCTTGATTCTCGGGAACAAGTGCCGAAGTGGAATTCCCATCAGGGGCAAGAGTAATTTGTAGTTTCCATTATGCACTAGCACGTTGCAGTCTCTGTGGCTGGGGCAAAAGAGAAACTGCTGAGGATATGGGTGCTGCTGAGTAATGGCTCTGGTGCTCTGGAAGGTGTTACTTGGGGGACCAATGGGTGTTTCAGCACTGTCCAGCTGAGTATGGTTGACTACCTCACTTGCTCCAGTTGCCTACAATGCCTGAATAGTCCTACTCTGTGGTAGTTCTTTGAGGATCTAAACTGGTCTGTGATGCTGGCAACGGTACAGAGAATGTAGAAAGAATTGTTGCTGTATTACATTTACTTCCGGAAATGTATACAATGGTTTACTCTAATCTGCATTGTCATGGATTAAAAGAGCAGAAGGAATAGGAAAATCTAAACATGAGGAAGGTAGCTTAAGTCCCAAAAAGTATGTACTGGCAAATGACATAATATCATGTTTGCTATATATAATCCATAATGTTTCATGATCTGTGCTTTGATTTATGACAGCATAAAACAATTGTATAAAAAATTAAATAATTATAGAAACTACTGTAAACAAAAAGAATGTATTATTTATGCAGGTTTACATTAGCACATATTTAAATACCTACAAAAGTCATTTATATTTAAAAAAGTTAATAATTAGTAGATTAAATCAAAAAGTACATTCTTTTAAGTAGTCAATTATGTGCCTAATTAAACAATTTAATTTATTTTTTGTTCTGAAAAATATCTCTTTTATTAATACTTCATTAGATTTTTAATAGATGAATATTTTCAATTGTAAAGTGTATCAGTGTTCAGTTAAATTTTAATGCACAAAAAACAAGAAGAAGAAGAAGAATACAGTTAAGCTATTGAAGATAGCATTAGTAAGAAAAAGTTAAATATAGTTGTACTGCTTTATAAGTAAAGATGAATTAAATATTTCACTTAATACGTACTGCACATTTGATTCTTGTTCAAACATCTTGAATATTATTTCCTTGTAATATGTACTGCAAAAATGCATCTGTTATATTGCACATCCTGTGTTTTGTGCAAGTATACATCTGTATTTTTCAGAAACAGTCTATGAATTAAACTAAATATTGTATAACTACTTCTAAGTTAATTCTCTGAGAATTCTTTCAGTAGTTTGTTCTGGAATTGAGGTGAACAGAAAAAAAAATGTAGCCTGTTGAGTGAGTTTTCAGTTCTCTAGAAGTCAAGGAATAGTTTGCCAATAAAAATTTGATAGACATCAAGTATGCAATTCATTGATATCAGCTAGCATTCATTTAAAATAAAGTGAAAGATCGCTGTTACAATCATGATTATCTATCCCTTCACATTACACAAGCTTCAAAGACTGGATAAAAAAATTGAAAGAAACCTGTAAATAGATGTAAAAAGTAAATCATTGTTATTTGAGTCCAGAGAAACTTTAGTTAAATGTAGATCACTATAAGTTCTCAGGTGATAATGCCAACAGTCACTTCTATACTGAAATTTTGAATCATTATCTTCTCTATCAGCCTTTCATCATGTGTTTTCATTTCTATCCAACAATTTCAGAATTACTCTTGATTTTTCCATTGTCTTCTTAATGATATTAGTAGAAAGTTTTGATATGCTATCAAATAACTCGGGGCAATTTATCCATCTAACTCAGTATGAAGTAGTATGTTATATCTTGCTACTTTTTCTCTTTAGATATTAATGAAGCAATGAAATAAATCTATATTTCTTTTTGGTGAATCAAGATTATCTGTGTCATCTGGTCTGCATCTAGTTTTTAGATATTTTCTTAGCAAAGAATAATATTCTGAAAATCTGGTGATACAATTGTCACAAAAGATAAATAGGAGAAATTTAATCAGGAAGTGATTTTGTTTGAGAAAATTTTGAACTTAATTATGATCTGTATCCTATTTTTTAATACCTTTTTCTCTTGTTTGCAGGTCTTAAGCAGATGCAAGATAAATTGAAAGGTGTTGATTGCATCATTGAAGTTCATGATGCTCGTGTATCCTTTACCTGTGTTATGGATAATTTATTATGTATTCAACATAATCTCATCATAAGCATGCTCAGTGGATGTTGATTAATATTGTGCTAACAAGTGTTGAGCTAAAATTAAATGTTGTATGATACCCTTAGAGGAAAAGAAAAAAACAAGATGTAACAAAAAATAAGACCACAGAATATGTTACATTATACAAAGTACTGAACTCTTGGGAGTAGACAAATTAATAACTGACACTACAAAATCTCACCAACTACTCAGCACTGCATCACAAACATTTACGTGGCATATCTTCAAAGACCAGCAGTGTGGCTCTGGAAGACAAGGCTCACAAAATTCAATCATCTTTCAATCCACACAAAGTAACAGTTCCATTTTTTATATAAACACAATACAAAATGTTTTTCTTATTGATGAATGGCTTGTTATATGATCTTGGGTAATGTCTCTACTGATTTGTCTCTTGAGCAATTCAAGTAACCACATATATCTACTTTTGTTTCTGCTGTGAAAATAGCTCTTTGCTAACATGAAAGAGTTGCTGTCACAGATTACTGGGTCCACAACTTATCACAGGTTGGGTTATTATGAGTCAGAAACAGGTTAACCTGTGGTGTAATTACACAAGAGACCGCTTTACTTTCAGGGCACTTTGATCCCTTGTTTTTCCTTCCACAATCATTTTTAACATCTGTCTATGGCTAGTGTGTTTCTTAGTTCCTATTCATCATTGACAAAGTAGGCACACTAATCATTGTGTTGTCTGTAATATCCAGTAATATAATATCCAAGGAAATTGCGACCTTAATTCAGGCCACTTCTTCCAATAGAGTTACGTAAGGCAAGTTGTGATAAATCTCCCTGGTCCAGCAAAGGAATGTAGCCTTTTTCTGCAGATTATTGGTTCTATGGTGAACCATCTTTTTTGAATAAGCTTTTCACATTATGACTTATGACTGATTCCAATCTTCTCAGTTGACAAGATACTGCTTGCCTTCAGGGTTGGCACCTTCTGAAAGCCCATAACCCAATTGGGTTGAATTGGGGGTGGGGGTCAAAAAAATTAAGTCATAATGAATGTGATTTTAGACTAGAATCAAGATACTAGTATACGAATTACTATTTTTGTGGGTTATATACATTCCTGTCAGGAAATGTAAATATTATAGTGATCGTACCGAAAATCCTACAGAGGAAAAAAAAACTCATAAGACTCATGCATTCGAATTGCATTGTATTGCATCACGGTGGCTTTCGACATGCATCGATTTTTCACGCAGTTTATTGTTGAATTTGAAATTTTGTGTATTGAAAATTATTATTTGTTGTAATAGTAATTTTCATGAAGGAGAAAGGACCGCAATCGTGCGCATCACATCACGTACTTCTACCAAACAATTCCATACGTTTTTCACAACCAATTAAATTGCTCTTATCTCCCGGAGATTTTCCACCTTAACCCAAAACCCGGAGATTACTTCTGAAACTTGGAGACTCTGGGTCAAAGATGTGGCTACTCTACTTGCCTTCAATACTTACTAAATATGTAAGGAAAATTCCTTTGTGACTGCATTGACCTGTTTTGTCTTTTCTGGGATCTCTTTCTAATGAGAACTGTCTAGTTAATCCCCTGGACAGAACTTAATGTGTGGCATATCAGATGCTTTTGTCCTCTTCTTTTCAACGTTTGTTTCACAATTATCTAAATATTGTCTATTTGAATACTCCTAAATTAGTATACTATGTAACTATATGTATTATTATTGTAAATATTATACCTATATAATTGGGCAATTGCCTGTTGTTATACCAGTAAATAAATAAATAAATGGAGGGAGGTTAATTTCAGGTCCGTCAGTATTAACATTGGAGTGACTCTATACTTCATGTGACCTATGGCCTGCAAATTTATATTACGAAATTGAGAATTTTTCTTGAAGTTGGTGTTTGAAACACAAGAATTTTCTTTAATATCAGACTAGATTCCGTTGTCTGGACGTAATCCAAATTTTAAATTTACAATAAGTGGTGTGCGGCCTCACATTTTAGTCTTAAATAAACGTGATTTAGCTGGAAAAGACTTGGAAAAAGATACACGATCCAGACTGCAGCAAGATGGAAATGAACATGTTTTGTTCACCAGCTGTAAGGACCAGAAGTGTCGAGGCATGAAACAGGTCATTAAATGATGATTTTGAAAGTGAGTAATTGTGTGTGTATTGAATGTGCAAGGGGTGATTCTGTAATTCACACTAATCTAACAAGTGTTTGAAACTTAATGATGTTTTTTATATGGTAGCATCTTCTATCTAATTAGTAAGTATAATGAATTAAATTGTTAGTCACCTCTTATTTCTCTGAACTCATTTCACAAAATTGAGGAATTCACGAAAAGTAGAGAAAACTACTCAGAAAAGTAACCTTTTAATGTAATGTTAAAATTACTTTGCTGTGTATAAGAAAAGGGTTAACTTTATATTCATTTCATAAGTGTAAGTTCTGACAATACAGATTTAGGGTTCTAGAAAATAATTATTTTCTTGAATTTTCAATTTGTTGATGAAATTAATTCCTGTTGATTTGTTTTACAATAAATATTTAAAACTGTTAAAATTTATTAACCCAAATTACAATATTTTTGCATATGAAGTATTATTTTGTGTAGGAGAAATATTTTTGTTTAATTATCCAGGAATATTTTCAGACTGTCTCTTGCATTGCTGTATGTGATTTTCATCATTGTTAATCTACTAACTTTGTTGTTTTATAGAAAATTTTTCTTATATGAAAAATAGTAATGAAAATTATTTTTTAATGTTTATATGATTCTGTCGCAGATCATTCCTTTGGCAACAAAACTTATTTGTGCCTCGGATCGATACAATCGCAGTGAAGAAAAAGAACTTTCTGTAATGATTATTGGTGTGCCAAATGTTGGTAAATCATCTGTTATTAATGCATTGCGGAATCTACGGTTGCGAAAAGGTAAAAATCATTTACAGTAAAATCCCTTGGCTTGAACCTATTACAGAATTTTGTTTTGAGAATTCCTAAAACCAATGTAATTTAGTCTCCTTTATGCTGACCAACTCTAACCATGATCCGCACTTAATTGCTCTTCTCCCTCTTATGGCAACATCTTTTGTCTGTCTCAAAAATACAATTGTACAATTTTCTAACAATTGTATTCCATGTTTGAAGATTTTTTTAGACACTCACTGACTTAAAAGTTTTTAGCAACACTTAATCATTTCCTAGAATGTAGATTATTTGGAAACTGGTGTCATTATTTTTATTTCTGTGGGTCGGACTTGCCTGAGAAGTTTTGCAAATTTCTGGAAATTAGTTGAATCTCATTATGAAATTCAGAATTAAACTATAATGGTAATTTTAAATAGTGTGCTTTTAAATTTATGAATGCATTGGTTTGTGTGCAGCGAGTGTTGCAGCTGTTGGAGCTAAACCAGGAGTAACTCGGGCAGTGCAGACCCGCATCAAGGTCAATGAAGATCCTCCTGTCTATCTCTTGGACACTCCTGGAATTCTTACCCCTTCCATAGCCGATGTGGAGGCCGGCCTTCGTTTAGCACTTTGTGGTGAGAGCTCCTTTTAAAATCCCTTTAAAATTGTTTATTATATTTTACCTTTATTGAAAATAGTTTATTAGGTGATATTTCTCATTGTCTAGAAATTTGAAGGAGCATTGAATATCATGGGTTGTATTCTCCACATCATTATTTATGAATTTTATTTTCCTTTTCTATATGACAAATTGAGTTGGGTAAAGTAAAAATGTTCTGTAAAGTTTCTTTACTTTTAATAGCTTTTGGTCCTCTTGAAACTTTTGTATTTTTCTTCAGTTCATGTTTACTCTTACTTTTATATTGAATTTTCAGTCAGTGGAGTAATTAATGTT
Organism: Acheta domesticus; assembly: GCA_031308135.1. Classification (NCBI taxonomy): domain Eukaryota; kingdom Metazoa; phylum Arthropoda; class Insecta; order Orthoptera; family Gryllidae; genus Acheta; species Acheta domesticus. Next base: position 287,050,573 of record JAHLJT010008446.1, on the reverse strand, counting down.
TGGATTTTTATTTAGTCTTATTGGCCTTAGTATCAATAAGCAGTGAAGATTTAGTCTGATATTTGACCACACCAACATGAATAAAATATAGAAAATGTACATAATGAAACCACTGCACATTGTGATTTGTTAATTATTTTGCATTAGGCATGGAAATTGTGTACTCAACTAGTTATTCAAATCAAGTATGTTGTTCCATGAAACAGGATGAAAGAATTGCTTCTGTATTGTTAGACACAGTTACGTTGTTCTCAAAAACAATTTTTCATTTTTATTCCAAATTTCATACTCATATTTTTCATTACCAAAATATTCCGTATTTTCATATAGATTTTTATTGAAAACTGATAATTTTTTATGTAGGAAGGCAATTCAGGGGCATTCCCTTTGATATGACCTAATAGATAACTAGTGTGTGGTGTTAAGCTAGAAAGAAATATACAAGTGATGATGCAATAAATGTGATGCAGATGGTGATATATTTGTGTCTTTTTAGCAACTCTTCAAGATCATTTGGTTGGAGAAGAAGTTATTGCAGACTATTTACTGTATAGCTTAAATAAAAGGAAAAACTTCCAGTAAGTAATTTTGAAATATGCTAAGTGATTTTTTTTAGCTATTCAAGAGAAAGTCCTTTTAAGAAAGGTCCTTTTTGTGTTAAAGTACACTTTTAAAAAGGGTCATATCACAAAGGGTGTCCACATACATCATCTCCCATAGTGCCAAATCCCTAGAAAATAAAACACTCAAACTGACATTAACCATATTGTTCTAAAATGTCAATCATTTTTTAATGAATGTGAAGAAAGCAAAACATGAGGAACTGTATCATGTCAGTATCATTGTGTTTGTGTAACAGTTTTTGTTGCTGGAGATGTTCATGAATTGCCCAATTAATCTTCAGAATTGTAAGTGAAACCCTTCAATTGCGTTGATGGTTCAACACCCATTTACCACCAAATCCATACAAAACCTTGGGGAGGGAACCTTGAAGACACAGTTCTCCTGTAACCTCTTATAGCCATTGATACTTGCAACGTCAGTGTACGCAACGCTATATCTCTTTTGAATTAATACCTATAATGAATTAATCCTATACCCATCCTTCAGAACTCATTGTGTCCTAGGGAGCAATTATAATAGGTTTTGCAATAATCGATTTGTATTCATAATTTGCAAACTTCTATTTTTTCCCCTGAAATTTGTTGGATAGTGCACTTACAGGGTTTTGGGATAATAGTTTCGTATAAACTGCCAAAAGCTATCATATTTCCTTAGTGTACGATATATTAAACAAAGGATTATAAAGCTTTAAAACGTGATAATTTGCAAATAAATTCCAAGGTCAAAAAATTACTACCATAATGTATAGAAATGTGTAATAAATACTAAAATAATTTTACAGAACTGTTGCAGTCATTTCCTAAGTATATTTAAAGTCGTAAGTGCTTTTAAAGGCAAAAAAAGTGTAAAAATAGTTGTTGTTTTTTAAACTACAGATCAGCAATCTAAGAAATCAGAAAAAATTTACAACAACCAGTGTTTTGAGAGGAAGTTTTGGTACTTTTGGGGCCTGTTCACGTTTTAAGAATAAAAATTATTTTTATTATTTTTTTCCAAAAATTAATTTTTTTCATTTAAATTCAGCACCCAAAAAATCAAAAAATGGTTTTTGATAGTATATATTATTTTCTTGCTTTTCATATTTTTTCAATTAAAAAGTTTTATGTTAAATTGACAGAAAAAATTAAAATAAAAAAACATGTTTTTGGCTGTAGAAGGGATGGTGGTGGGAGGAGGGCAAAGAAACCTTTTGAAAATCTCATTTTAATGTTAGTCATAGTATACTACTCATATGTCATTTCATTTAGGGAACTTTTTACCAAGTTAACTGAGGGAATGCTTTGAAACTGATTCAATTATGATTCTAGCTATGTGGTTAGTCTTCCTATTAAAATAATGTTTAATGTTTAAATTTTATACCTTACTTGTCTTTGCAGCCAGAAAGAGCTCCTGATCTTTAATGCTTCTCATTTTTTAGGTATGTTGATGAAATGAACCTGGAGGAACCTATCGATGACATACGAGTTGTTCTTGCAACAATAGCTGCAAAAAAGAATAAAATGAAGAGAGTAAGAGATTCAAGTAATCAGTATGTTCAGGCTCCAGATTTGCGTGCCGCATCAATTCATTTTATCCGAGCTTTTCGTGAAGGAAAGTTAGGTAATTTTGTATTGGATAGTGATTTACTTTATAGTTAATGCCAGTGACCAATGTAATAATTTCTGTTGTGTAATAAAACGTAGTTTTGTTTAAAAGTGTTACCTATTCATTAAACTAAATGCATTTTAAGTTTGTATTCCATTTTTCTCCTTGTTAGAATTATACTGCTGCAAGATCTGATATCCAAAGACAAGTTGTTGGGTATTTTTCAAAAAATCTTGCAATCTGCAAGGGCATACAGCATTTGTAAAATGGCATAAAATAACATTCTTGTTGGAAAATATCTTACAAATTAACCATATAGAGTACAAATATTTATTATTCATTATTAGGGCCCAGATGTTTATGACATGTAATTTTTTTTTTCTTTGTATTATTTCCACAGAAAATGTAAGGTAAGCATGATTTTATCTACAATGACTGAAATTATGCAATTTTCATGTCCCATGTAAAATCATATTTCGGCGTTTTTACCCTTTGGTCATTTTCCATTAATTTTTCATATTATGGTCATATTTTGTCATGAATTTTCTTATTGTTTGCCATATTTTTATCTTTTTAATTCCATTTTCACATACATGCTTGCAGACGTTCAAAGAGATTTTGAATATCTTCTAATTGTTATCTAATTTCTTACAATTTTTTTACTTTCTTGTCTTACGAATACTTCGTAAGAAGAGAAGGTTACATAATCATGTGACGGTGAACAGCTAATTTTCGCCAGAAAATCTCTTGTAGCTGGGGTCTGGTAACGAAATAGTGGATAAATTCTATTACTAAATTTAGAAAGAAAATCCTCTAACTCGTGGTGTGGCCAAAATCCATGTTTTGTTGCTTCTTGATACTGAAAAATCGATTGACGGCAAAATGTCTGTCTGTCCTTCCATGGTCAATGCTAGCGCCTTAACTGTTCAGCCAATTTTCTTCAAAACTGATGTGTCACCAATCGATTTGGCTAATGTCGAGGCTCCTGGAATTTGAAACTGATATTTTAACATTGTGGAATACTTTACATGAAGCCGTTAGACATTGGCTCCAAATTTTTTGATTAAATTTTGTTGTTGAATAGTGCAACGGACATTTAAGAGAATGATGCAGGTATCATTTTTGTTGATATCTCTAATTTTTCGAAAATTCCAAAAAAACAATTTCAAAATGCAAAATTGAAGATAGATATTTTTGCCTCAGACAAAGTCAGTTGTACAAAATAAGCACTTTAAATAAGGTCATTTACACTTTTTTGAAGAAATGAGTAGTTTTTCCATAAATTGCCTTTGAAATTTACCAAAATTTTTTCTCAAAAACCACTCCAATTTTTTTTCTTTAAATTTTGTTCACTTACGTAATAAGAGACGATAAAAAATATAGCACTAATCCTATTTCCGGGTGATGCTTTGTTTTTGGAAAATTTCAAAAAGATATTTTTTAAACTACAAAATTGTAGATGGAGATTTTGGCCTCAGACAAAGTCTGTTGTACAAAATTAGTTCTTCAAAAAAATGTCGTGTACAATTTTCTGAAAAAACGAGTAGTTTTTGCATAATTGGCGCTTGAAATTTGCAAAAAAAAAAATTTTTCTCAAAAACCACTTCAAATTTTTTCTTTAAAATTTCTCCACATGTGTAATAAGGGACAGCAAATAAATAAAGAAACAAACTAGTGGTGCTATAGAATGGCACAGACTTTTTCGCAGAACTTGAGTTTTCTAATCTCTATAGTTTGAACTAGTTTTTCTGTTATGAATGATGATTGATGATGATCATCCCAGATACTGTCTTGCGTCCCCAAAAGACATTTTGTTTCTCATTCTCTGAATTTTTCGGATTTTTAATGCTAGGAATGAAATCACTATACACTTATTTCTATTATAAAGTGCAAATGCCACGCATAGCAAAGGTAGTCGCAGTTGTTAAATTATGATGGTTGGCACAGCTCTTCCAAGGCAGGCATCCTGGTCAGGGAATATTATTTGCTGAAATTCTCTGTTGTCACAGGAAATAATTGAGAATTCTAAAAACATGATTGAAAACCATACGAAGCCATTTGAATCACAAATATTGATAATTGCTAGACAACGGATGGTTAGGCACTAAAAAATCGCATTTTAGGTACCTAAAAAGGGCACTGAGGAAGGAGGGAAAAAGGCACTGTTATAAATAATTTTAAGAATAAAGAGAAAAAAGGCACTGTTATAAATTACTTTCATAATAAAATTAAAAATTATTTGTAAAACTCCATACATATTTACAGAGGCGTATCTAGGCATTCAGGCGCCCATGGCAAGTATAAAATATGCGCCCCTGTCAGGATACTTCAAACTAGGGTTGTTGACAATTGTTTTAACGAGTACATACTAGTGTAAATAAGATTCTGATTATTTTCAAAAAGTTTCATAAACAATTTCTCTCAAAAACATGACTGTTTTAATTTTTTTTTTAATTTTAGGAGTTGAGAAAACAGAATTAGTTTCGTTTGCTTCTGCGGTGGTAAGCGAGCCATATTGATATGAAGGTAGGGAACACTGTTTTGTGAGGTGAAAATGAACGGTAATAAACAATTAAAATTCATTTGAATTCAGGTTCTAGTTTGTTTTGATTCGGGCCATGGTGAGCGGGTCAAGCTGATAGCGAACTAGTCCGCCACCCATGTTTTTCGGTGAATATGGGCGGTAAAAAATGGTTTTGCGGTAATAAATTAGCAATAAAAATGTTAAAAATTGTGGTACTGATTTGGTTTGATTCTGCTACGGTGGACGGCCTAGCTTGATATCAAGCTAGCTCGCCACCCATTTTTCGGTGAAGATGAGCGGTAAAAAAAAAATTTCGGTTTGAAGGTTTGCGGGTTTTGCGGTTAGAAGATAGTTAAAAATTCTGGCACGTAGTAGTTTGGTTTGATTCTGCTGTGGTGGGCGGTCCAGCTTGATGGACCCATTTTATTCACTTTCAGAATTAGCAGTATAGAATATAATCAATGCTTCCTCCAAAATTTCTACTGTAAGGCTGTCTTTTATGTGTTAAAATCATTTTGAAAGCTGAAAATGAACTTTCCACCGACAGATGTATAAGAGCAAACAATTTAAGCACTTTTCTCTCGCCCACTTCTGGAACTTCTTCACTCCCCTTCCCCTTCAAACAACAAAACGTTGTACTATACGACCCATTTAACCACTGAACTGTGTTTTGTAAGCTCCTTTCCAACAGTAGGTTTTTGTCTGACATGTGTCATTCCTCGCCTGGATTACGAAAACGACGCGCGCGCCGAGGCGATAAGCCTCAACCTGTCAACAGCGCAGCTGCCCCAGGAATGGGTGCAATTGCCTAAAAATTACTGGTCGGAAACGAGCCTGAAAACATCCCTTTTATGTTGCCTTGCAGAGCTCATGTTCGGTGTGTTGGATGAGAGATTTCGGTGCGTAGTCAATTGCGTATTCGATCAGATAATACTACACTTTGGGAAATTCGGGAAAGTATTTGCTTTTCCGTTAAACATATTTTAAAAAAATTGGCAATTAAAATGTGATCAATAGAGTCGTATTTTACCAGCTTTAGGGGCCCTTGGACTCAACCAGCAACATTTCATATATTATCCAACGATGCGTGACACATCACTCCGTTATACCAGTTTTTGCGTATAGTTTAATCATACATCACATTTTATGTTATTTTATTTTTTGAACCCTAAGTGTTAAATATTTTTAAGAACTATCTGGGGCCTTAGGCCCGGATCTTTCGGGCTCGTGAGTTAACACAGCTCTGGTGGTCATTCTTGAAAATTACTTGCTTTATATTAAATTAACATCAAGTGCCCTTTCAGAACATTTTAGTCACTATAAGATGCTTTCAATAGATCTATTTTTTCAGATTCGTAAACATCTGCAATTAATTTTCACAACAACCTAAAGGAACTAAATAGGCTTTTGTCCTAAAATCCGAGGTCTAATTATCAGTAATGTTTTGGAGAACTTCAGTGATTTTGTCGAAGATGTTTCACAGCTTCTACCAGTGCTGATGTCTGTGTCTGATAAAGATTCGACAAAAGAACCACAGGCATGGCATTTTACTTTCCCGTATACGTACGTATATAAGGTACTGGAAAAGTTATGTAATGCTGTGCGCAAAAACGGCGGATTTTCGTCAGAAAAAAATTCATTACCGTGCCCTGATAACGAAAAAGTGGATAAATTCAGTTGCTAAATTAAGAAAAAATTCCCCTAACACGTGGTGCAGCCTGAATCCCTGTTTTGTGGGTCCTTGATACCTGAAAACCAATAGAAAGCAAAACATTTGTCCGTCCGTCTGTCTGTGAACAACACGCGACTAAACCGTTCAGGCGATTTTCCCCTTGAATTTGAAACCGATCTTTTAATTTTGAGGGGATACTTTACATGTAGCCCTTGGGACATTTTCAAAATGTTCAAAAAAATGGCGCCAACAATTGACTAAATTTTGTTGTTGGATAGTCTGAAGGTTATGTAAGAAAATGGCGCAGGTCTAATTTTGGTTGAAAACTGTTTCTTCGAAAATTGAAAAAAAAATTAAAAAATTCGTAATTTTCCGACAACTACAATTATGAAGATACATTTTTTAAACAAAATGTGTTCATAAAAAACATATTCAAATAATGTCATGTTCAATTTTTCAAAAAAATGAGTATTTTTGAGAAATTTTTGTGTCAAACATAGGCAGTTTTATTTTCCAATTTTTAAAGAAAATTGTCATTAGGACGAGGCTTTACTGTTCTTTAATATTCTTAAAATAATATTTTTGTTCTACTATTGCGAAACCGGCAAGTTAAGAAAATGTCAAAAATATATACTTCGGCGGTGATAGATGGCAGCTGGCAAGAATATGTGGCTAGTCCGAATAGCTAGCCGAGATTGAAGGAAATGGAAAACTAATACGGGAAAGTCTGTGCTATTCGGTAGCACTACTAGTTTCTACTGTTCCCTGCGTGTTGTAGATACTGAAAATAACCCATGTTCAAGAGGTCCGAAAAATAGGGTCATTAATACTTCTAGTTTTGCTGCGTGTACGCCAACCAAGTTAGGGAAGTGATTATCACAGTTGACGAACATGGGTAGATTGTTTAAAACGTTTATTTTATTTTCTCTTTAGTGTAAAGTTTAATTTTTTTATTGAAAAGTAATTCAACTTTTTTCCGAGAATGACGAAAGCTAAATAGCGCCCCTTGAAAGTGGCGCCCATGGCACGTGCCATGTCTGCCATACTCTAGATACGCCTCTGCATATTTACAACTCTTCTACATTTTATTCTTAATAGTTTCCATTGCAATATATTACCAGTAACTTTTCAAAGATTGAAATTTCAAATCTGCAACGATTGGGAGACAAAATCAGTTTGAATACAGGGAAGGATTTCTGAACATCTACTGATGTGTCTGGCATATATTTTAGAAATCCAAAATTAGCAACACTGAAACCCTCTGGGAATTTACATTTATTTCCACTCAAAAGGTGCCCTCAGTATATTGTCAATCGACCATTTTCTCAGAACATGGCTAGTATTTATGAAATAGGGAAATGGAGAAAAATATGTTGGTATACTTTCGGGAATCCTCTCTTATTTCAAAATACAAATACATGAATTGAAGGTTTCATAATGAACGGTCAGGTTGGACCATGACCGATTTTATGATATCTTCGCATTGTATATAAAAATAATACATAAAAGGCAAAAACGTACCATAATTCTAAAGAAAAAGCATTTATGGGTCATTCTATATTAAATCAACACAGTCATTTTACATCACCATCTCAGATTCAGATGAAATTTGACATATAGGTAGTATGAATGGAGAATAAGAAAACTACAAATTTTGAGTAAAATATTTCCACCCGTTTCTGAAATACAGCCATGTAAAATTTGCAAAATTGGGTTCCCGAAAATTTTTAAGTTGATGTAGAACCTCACCAAATTAAGATAGAGAGCTGGAACAGGTGTCATTTTGCAGCTTTCTTTATGGCCTTTTATATGATATACAACTCAATAGGGATTGCGTTCAAAAAGTTTTTCAAATTTGAATTTAAAATTTTGATTTTGAGTTTTTTCAAAATGCTCATCTTCAAAAAAATTGGAAAAATTCTAAAATAATCCTTGTATATTTCCAAACAGATGGTGCAAGTTTAAAAATGGGACTGCAATGGGTTCATATGGTAATCTTTATTTAAAATGCACAATATTTACTTACTCTAGATTTTACTGATATAAATGCATTTTATTTCAAATTATAAGCCTTAATATGTACAAATTATTAATTTAGTGTTTTTTTTGGCGAGTGTGTTATCATTTATTGTTATGATTATTAACATTATTATTATTCCACTACCTCACGACTAAAGATGATATCACTCGGCTGAATATAAAATCTACTCCAGGTTGCAACCAGCTACCTAAGGTTCTGTTCCAAATAAAGCGATTTCTTGCACTTCCCAGTCTGTTGAATTACCTGGGAGTTTAGAAAAGTTCTTACTCAAATTTTGAGGAACAAATTCCAGAGCTCCGATAAATATCGGGACGACATGTGCTTTTACGCCCCACATTCGGCTGATCTCGATTTCCAAACTCTTGTATTTAAGACGTTTCTCTGTCTCCTTGGTAACGACGTTTCGATCGCAAGGTACAGCACCACCGACAAGTAAACGCGATTTTTTCTTCAAATCTGGTTTGTTTGCCGCTATCGTGCGATCAGTTTGAATTTGTTGGTAGTACAATATCGTACACAATCCAACAGACATCACCGGTTTTAGGGAGTGTTCGTACCACTTGGGGCATGTGGAATTTCAAGGGCGGTACAGATCTGCCAGTGGAGGTAGCTACACACCCTGTTATATCTTTTCAAGTGTTCGGTCTTTGCTAGGATTGGACAAGCTGAGACAATATGATCAATGGTTTCTACTTGCTCCTGGCAAATGCGACATTTATCACCTTGGGAAATTTTGAGAACCGCTTTATCATAATGTCGTGTTCTCAACGCCTGATCTTGAGCTGCTACTGGAACTGCTTCCGATTCTCGCTTCATTCTTCCCCTTTTAAGACACATAACTGATTGATCTTCACCTTGTCCATTCTTTTTAGATATTGTTCGTGGAGTGGTTTGTCTCTCCAAGAGTTCTTTAACATTTTTTGTGTCTCATAGCATCAGGAATTCAGTGTCTGTGTTATTCGACGTGTCTTGCCTGGTGTTCTTCGCTACACTAACAATGCCTTCGTTTCCCATTCTTCGGTCACTATTATAATAACTTCTGTCATTATAATAATTATTATTATTATTATTTTTATTATTATTATTTTTATTATTATTAGACCGCGGAACTTCATGCAATTGCATATTTTTACTGACTGCATATCGCAAGGAAATGTATAACTTTACCTATAACCAAAATAAAAAAAATCTACCCTATTTTTTTGCATGTGTGCAATTTTTTAATTTAAATGCGTATTTTAATGTATGCGGTATATTTTAGTGCATAGATTCCAGGTTTTTGTGGAGAAGTGGATCGAAGCCAGATCTTTTCGGGTATTTCTCTTTTAACTTAGAAGTGGCTTTCTTCTGACAACGCGGGTATGGAAATTGAACTCCTTAGTACCTTTCGCACGGTTTCGGGATTTACTTTCTTGCCAATGCCAATTTATAACTGTGGAGTAACTTTTGGTGCATTAAGACGAGAGTCCTTCTTTATTATTTTCACAACAAGATTCTCTTCTCGATCAGAAAGTCTTCGGACGTTCTTCTCTGGGTTGCGTTCAATCGCCTATTCATTGATGTACCATAAGATTATGTCACTCACTGTGTTTTTTCATTAATGGTATTTTGTAAATTTTGGGCATCATTAACCCTTTGCATGATGGTAAATAACCGGCTGACGCTGCTCAAAGTTGTTTATTTCTCAACGATTCATTTCGCTTAAATGTTTAGGTTCCCACGTATCTGGTTCATCAACTGAAAGGTGACCTTGATTTGCTTTATTTTTAGTGATAGGTAAAGTTATATACATTTCGATATGGACAGTCAGTAAAAATATGCAATTGCATAAACTTCCACAGTCTAATAATAATAAGAAGAAGAAGAATAAAAATAACAATAAAACACAACACACTCGCCAATAAAAAACACTAAATTAATAATTTGTATGTATTAGGGCTTATAATTTGAAATAAAATGCATTTTAAATCAGTAAAAATCTAGAGTAAGTAAATATTGTGCATTTTAAATAAAGATTACCATATGAACCCATTGCAGTCCCATTTTTAAACTTGCACAATCTGTTTGGATATATACAAGGGTTATTTTAGAATTTTTTCAATTTTTTGAAGATGAGCATTTTGAAAAAACTCAAAATCAAAATTTTAAATTCAATTTGAAAAACTTTTTGAACGCAATCCCTATTGAGTTGTATATCATATAAAAGGCCATAAAGAAAGCTGCAAAATGACACCTGTTCCAGCTCTCTATCTTAATTTGGTGAGGTTCTACATCAACTTAAAAATTTTCGGGAACCCAATTTTGCAAAATTTTATATGGCTGTATTTCAGAAACGGGTGGAAATATTTTACTCAAAATTTGTAGTTTTCTTATTCTCCATTCATACTACCCATGTGTCAAATTTCATCTGAATCTAAAATGGTGAGGTAAAATTTTAATTAAAACTGTGTTTATTTAATATGGAATGACCCTTATGCAAAAAAAAGGCATTTGTGCTGAAATAAGCATTATAAAACTTCATCATTTGTCTTGATTCGTGCACATATATTATCAGCCTTTAAATAAGTTCGCTAGAAAAATATAGACATTTCCCTAAACATCCAATGTCTAATAATTACGATAAATAAACTGGAAGTGTCTGTATGTAGTTTTCGAATTTTTAACTTTTTATTAATCTTTCACATCTCTTCAAGTCACAATCGTTTTCCTATCATGCAATTACCATTTTATATCATGGCTCTGTTTGACCCATACGGTTCTAGTGTGGCATCATGGTATAAGTGCCGGCTCGTTAACTTTTCAAGATCAGATTTTGGTCTCAGAATGAAAAATGTATGTTTATGTAGTGGTATAATAGGAACATGTAGAAGCAGCGCGAGAAAGTATGTGCTTTGGAAGCACCACTAGTTATTGTATATAATTGTCTTTTATATATAAATAAAAAATAATGTGTGTGAATTTGGATGGTAAGCTATACAGATGGAGGAAAAGAAAGTGTAGAAAGCACCAGATGCGAAGGAAATATTAGTTTAGTTTCATCAGTTTTTGTGCCAAGGTAAACCGCTTCTATATAATTTATTTAATAGCTTAAGCAAGTAGAATTGTCTTCATGGGGCGCCAAAGGAGGTGTGAATTGTGAATGTACTAGATTAAAAAATTTTTTTTTCAATATAAGGGTTATTTAAACAGCGGAAAAGTTTTGAAAATGCAACCAAATAATTTGTAAGTCATATTTATGGTCATATTGTAATACTTTTTAGGTAATAAATGCTTGCATATTTCTAACATTTTTAGGTCATCAATACTACTCCCTACTCATTATTGAGGGTAGGCAAGGGAAGAGGCGGATGTCCACACCATACTTTAAGACATCTCTTTTCCAGTTAAGAATCCACTGTTCATTTTGTTTCCATCCACCACGACAGAAGGGTCAACCTTTAAGGATGAATGATGGAGACATGATTGATGTGATGTATGAAAAGCCATCCATGCTGTAACCTTATAGTGAAAACACCCATGCATTATGTGGAGCTTGAACCCACGACTTTTAGTTTAGCTCCATGTTCTTGGATGCTACTCCAATTCCCTGCACTAATTAGTCTGTCAAGTTTTTTATAGCAGACCTTAAATTAGTTCTAGATTATCTGGGAGACTTAGTTAGCTACTGCTGAAGCAATTATTTATAATCTGGAGGTATGTGATATATATAATTTTAATTTGCCTATACAGGAAAAGGTTCCCAGAAATGGGGTAGGTAACAGAACTCTCATCTCAAATACTCAATTCAGGAAGAGCCAGTCATAAATAAATGGTTGAAATTTAACAAAACATTATAAATTTAACAAAACATTGTGGTGAACCCAAGGTGAAGAGTTGCACGTGGAGAAATTACAAAATATTTACACCTCAACAGTTTCTAATGTCTTACATAATCACCCTTGAGCAGAGGCTTATCTAGGTATTCAGGCGCCCGTGGCAAGCATAGAATTTGCGCCCTCTGTCAGGATATTTCAAATTAGGGTGGTTGTTTTAGCAATATACTCTAAATAGCTCCCCTTGTGAGTGACGCCCATTGCACACGCTATGTCTGCCATACCGTAGATACGCCTCTACCCTTGAGCTCCCAATTAGTTTGTAATGTCTTGCACTAAGTAGGAATAAAGCACTTGAGAGATTGCGACTGTACACATTTTATATCACAATTCAATCTCTGCTTATATTGAACCGTGTGTTTCTGCCCAACGTCATGCGGGGCCAGTCTGGCATTCAAGAACATTATGGAATAAGTCAGGTTCTCTGTGTTATTAACAGTGGCTTCTAGTATGAGTACTTTTAGAATTGAGAAGAATTGATTGATTATTTTGGGTTTACAGTCATTTCAACTAACTGCTGAGGTAATTAGTCCAATAAGTGTAGTGCTTATTCTATTCTGAGAGGTGGCAGAGTACCTCGCCAGGTAAAAATGTTAATCTGGCTCCAGTTTCATGTAGGCCTGCAGGGGGTCCTGGCCCCCATCCAGGCATTTCTGCCAGTGAGGCACTGCCCCAGGTCTAAGCTCCCTACATGTCTTGTAGCGTAGTGCATGTTAGTTTGTAAAGGGAGATGAGTTGAGGGGCAAGGATGAGAAAGGAAGATCACACGCATTTGTTATGTTACTTCTCCGCCATTCGCTTGATATTGATCAGAGAAACCATGGCAAATTACTGATCAGAGCAGCTGGCCCTTAGAATTTTCCTCCAGACAGTGGCTGAATTCAACTTAGCTATCTAGCTAATGCAAAAAGTCGGGACTAGAGCCGTAGAACTTCTTGACCAGAGACGCTGCTGTGTTGACAGTTGTCCTTAGCCGTCTCTGCCACTAACTGAGAAGAAGAGTGTACTCGTTGAAGTACTTGAAGAAAATAGAGTGGACACGAGTTCAATGCAAACGTATTCCAACTACTGCCCATTTGAGGGGCCCCTCTAGTCCCTACCGCCATTATCATTACGATAATTACCCGTCGTTCTATCGAATTGCGCGAGTAGTTCTTGAAACCTCCCTAGATCGTTACAACCCACGCTATTGACAAAGTTCTGCACATAAGTAGGAAAGTGTGCAGTCAGTAGCCATATTCAGGGGTTCAGGAGTGGTTATTCATGCGAAAGTCAGGTAGTCACGCTATTTCAGGATCTAGCAGATGAAATTGACGCGGGCGGGAGAGTAGATGCAGTAGTTATAGATTTTGCTAAAGCATTTGATGTCGTTCCACACGATCGGCTTGTACAGAAATTAATGAATTCAGGCATAGATCCCAGGGTGGTGGCGTGGATTAGCGAGTTTCTGCGAGATAGAAAACAGAAAGTCCGAATTGGACAAGAGTTATCTTCCGGGGCAAGCGTTACGTCAGGAATAACGCAGGGGAGTGTCATTGGACCCCTTCTATTTCTAGCTTTCGTCAATGATCTGCCGGCGCAATTAACCTCAAATGTTAGGCTATTTGCAGACGATTGCATAATATATCGTAGTATTAACTCGAAAAGAGATGAAGAAATACTGCAAAAGGATCTTGATGCGTTACATTACTGGGCGGAAAATAACGGAATGTCCATAAATAGCTCTAAAAGTAAATCCATCACTTTTGGCAGGGGTCATAATTACAGTGAAACACATTACCGTTTAAATAATGACATTATTCCGAGAGTTTCCTCGTGCAAGTACCTAGGAATTCATTTCGATAGTAAATTAAGTTGGAAAAAACACGTAGATTTTGTTGTAGGGAAAGCCTAGAGATCTCTTCACTTTGTAATGCGCATCCTAAAAAAGAGTACGGCAAACGCGAGGGAAATTGCTTATTTATCTCTTGTTCGTCCAATAATGAAATATGGAACAATTTGTTGGGATCCGCACAAGATTATGCAGTGTAAACACTTGGAAAGGATTTAGCATAGGGACAGCTAAATTTACTTTCAGGGACAAGAAAACGGCAGGGTGGGATTCACTCAAAAACAGGCGATCAGTAGCAAGACTCTGCGCCTTGTATAAAGCTTATAATGGTCATCCAGCTTGGAAAGAAATTAATCGGCGGCTATGTATTCCTACATACATCAGTAGAGTGGATCACAGACACAAAATAAATTTAAGACAGCAGAGAACGGATGTCGGGAAATTTTCTTTTACAAATCGAACGATTACGGAATGGAATAGATTGCCTGCAAAAACCTTTGAACCCTTTCCTCAAAGTGTTCAACAGTTTAGGAAATTAATTTAGGGTATTATTAAGTAAATGAGGGAGAATACTGGGTTATATAGCGATGCATGCGTGTTCTATTGTGAAGTGAGGTGTAGTGCAGTGTATAGCAGAGAAATAAAGAAGGAAATGTTTTCAGGTCTTAGTGAAGTGAAGTGCAGTGTGTGTGTGTGTGTTTTCTCTCTTAATGTAATTTAATGTTTTATGAATCAGTCAGTTTTTATATTATCATTATTTTACCATTATTATTACTACAATTAGTATATAATTTGCTTCTTCTTCTTCTTCTTATTATTATTATTATTGTTGTTGTTATTATTACTATTAGTGGTTTTAGAGTTCTATATTACAGAAAGGCTGTGTATATTTATGTTTTATAATTAGCTGCCACCGGGTTATGCCCAATTGCAGTTTAAATAAATCTAATCTAATATCACTTTGCGGGTCACATAATTTGATGGCGGAGATTTTCTATATGGCGTAGTCCACTTATGACTGGCCATTCCGTTCTTCCCATCGCGATTCCAAAATGTTTCTCTCAAATTCATACCTCCGCTGTTCACCACAATAGCGATTCAAAATTTTTGTGCGGAATTCCTCATAATTTTGTGGAAACGGAGTTAATGCCGTTAGCCAATGAGCCGCATTTCCTCGTAAAAGTTCTTGCATGAATCTGGCCTTAAGGTGAGAAGGTACCGCCTTCGTCAAATACATATAATTTTCTGCCCTGTCTAGGAAAACCCTCGGATTTTCGTCGGTCTTTCCGGTGAAATACAGATTTTGCGGCGGAGCCCACGAAAAACTGAGCCCAGACCCCTTCGTACTAGGAGGAGGATATTTTCCCGTTTTTTTTCAATCCCCTTCGCAACTAGCTCATCTACTCTGCGATCTATTTCCTCTTTCAGTCTCCTTTCCCTTTCTTTAATTGCTTCCTCACTTACGCCCCCAAACTGATCGACCTTGTCGTTAATGTGCACGACTTCTGAATTGAGTTTCTGTCCTATTTTTTCAAATATCTCTCCTATCTTCTGTTTCACATTAGTGATTTGATGGTTGACCGATTCATAGCACGCTTCAACTTTCCCATCGCATACCTGCAATTTTGCGTTGATTTCGATCTTTAAGACGTTAAAATTCTCGTCCGTTTCAGCCCTTGACTGTCCTAATTCTTTGCGCATCTTATCGACATTGCCTTCAATTCCGTCACACTTGCTTTCTACCTGAATTTTTAAGATTCCTACCTCATGATTGAATTTTTGTTCGAGTTTTTCCATCTTACTGGCTTGAGTTGCCAAACAATTTTCCAAACGGTCGAACCGTTCCTGACATTTATTTTCATGTGCTGAAAACCGTTCATCTAATTTCGTCTCCATCTGTTTCGATTGTTCCCCAATTTTCTGATCTAGTTTGGCAATGTTTCCCTACTTTCGTTCGAATTTTCTTCAATTTTCCGTTCTTATTTAGCCATGTTTTCACTACTTTCGTGAGACATTTTGGTCATGTTTTCACTATTTTCGCGAGACATTTTCGATATTGCGCGCAAGACATCACTTAAGGTGGGTTCTTGCGTTGACTGTTCCCCAGAACTGTCGTCATCCGCCACGTCGACTCCCAATTCGTTCAATATTTTGGCGTCGTTACGCGGTTTCACTCGTTTCAGTACGCGCACACGACTATAATCACACAGCACGAAGCACAAAACAACAGCACACAGAAAATACAATACATCACATCCTCTACAGTCCACAAGTTGTTAATTTCAATGCAACGTCCTTCTATCCATCATTCTGTGAAAATGTGGCTCAAAAAAATTAATAAATTAGTAATTATGAAAATGAGAATCTCAGGGCGCTTATCTGGAGTATGAAAATTCATAAAATCAAGCCCCACTTGGGAAAGCCATTTGCAACGCCAGTCGCTCTCGCAACACCGGGAGCGGCGGACTTACCTGCCAGCTAACTCAGATGGCAGAGTGGTTCGGCTGAAATAGAACTGATGGATGGTGGACGTGACGTTGCGTAAGAATGAAATAAAAATAAGTTAGTTGAGGTCTGATAAAAAAATAGAATTTAATTTCAAAGTTATAAAAAAGGTGAGGTGAGGTGAGCACGTTAACCAACGAGCCACCCAGGGCCTCGTTCAGTATCTCTAGTCTTCATTTATGCAACATTATTCTGTGTTTTTTGGCGCGGAGATACCAACTGCACTGGTATCCTTATTACAACGAACCAGAGCGGCAAATAAAACGTCTGTCGTGTCAGCTGATTGTCGTTAAGTAAGATGAGGTGCTCCTTGGATATCGCTCGCATATCGCGGACAAGCAACCAGACAGTAAGGTCGTCGCAACATGATAGAAATAATACTGGTAATGTTCTATCTCGTTGGGACGTCGCCAAAGACCCCCGCGGAGAACCGCCTCTGGAACCCGAGAATGATGCGATCGCCAAAGATTGGCCATGCACCGATTGCGGTCGTTGACGCAACAGCGGTCGGCCATCATATACAAGAGTGGTGAGGAGGCCCAATGGCCGTACTGTTACGAATCAATATAGCTGGGAGGATGAAACTGTATATTTGAAAATTAATTTTTATTAGTGTTTTAAACCTGACCTACACCTTTAATATTGAAGCAAGAAATTTCTGTCCTAATGAAATCTATTCCTCAATATTGTATCATTAATGTGTTTATTGTAAATTTTCGAAATATTAGTAGTTTTTTTAGCATTTTTTTGTTAAATCTTGAGAAATTTGTAATGTTTTACAGTGCCGTTGTAAATTAAACTATAGGATTAGTTGCAGTTCACTTCTTTTTTTTCAAACGTGGCCCATGACATTAGGATGTAACACCCCCACGTTATAAATGAATATTTTTAATTAATTCGCAAACGTCCTTTTCAACGGTGCTCGTGGCCTCAGAAACATGTAAATTTTCTCGAGAAGAGACCTCCTTCACGGGCTCGTGTCCCCCAAAATATCAATTACAGGGACACTTAAATCTAATAGTTTAACAAACTTTTCGCTGGTTCTCTTGAGGGCCAAGGCGCCGGCCACGAACCGTTCTTTTGACATTACACCAATTGAGAAAACTTTATGAATTTTGACAATCTAATGTTCTGATTAAGAAAAAGTTTTCTCTCCAGAAGGGCAGTTGTGAGCGCAGGCTGTCTCGAAAGAAACGTCACCCTCAAAGGTCAGTGTCTTCTGTACAGCTGGATTGCGAGGCGCTGGGCGGAGAGGCGTGAATAAAGTCTCTTTTCTTCTCGCAGGTACTCGCCAGCTAGGTCGGAGGGCGACGGTTCAGGGTCGACTCAGAATAGCTGCCGGGACGGGCCGGTGACGTAGCTCTGGGTCACAGTCGCCCCGTGAATGAAACTGCACCAAGTTACGGCGGCTTAATGTCTCGATCGAGTTCGTTATTAATAACGAGAATTTCACTGTCACTTTTCACGGCCAAGCACGGCCTCAAAAACAGAGGTAACACTTAAGCTCCCAATTCTATGAATGAAATTAAAACGATTTACTTCTGGGCGCTGCTGCCAACAGAAGAAATTTTCTAATTGACAATAATTGTCCAATTCGGCGTTTATTTTAGCCGATTCGGGAAAAATTCCCGAAGTGCGCGGACCCCCTGACACGGAGCTTCGCACTCTTCAACGTTCAAAATTCAAGTCCTTTCTGGCTGTGTCACAAAGCAGCTGCCCCGTTTCCCCCCACCAAAACTCTCTAAAGATTCTGGAATTTTCCAGAAACTGGAGTAATCGCATTTGAGATTGGCTGACACACACTACGCAGTAGCAACCCTTGCGTCCAATCATTGACAGCGGTCCTCAGAAACTGGATGGAAAATTTTCACTTGCGCTCTCTCTCTAATTTGTTTATGGAGTGCACGTGCACTTTCGAGTTGCTGGCAAGCGGGCGGGGTGGTGATAATTTGTTTTAAGCGATCGGAAGCGCGACAGTCTGGGTGGATCCCCGGCTGTCCGTAACTAAATGGGTGGGGCTGGAGAGCGCGAGCGAAGGGCGACGCGGCCGAAAGGGCTGGGGCGGTCCCTAGAGGATGGCGCAACTAATCTCGCCGGCGCCAGGCAGGCGAAAAGAATCGGAGGTGGCCTGCGCGTCTCCTGGAAGCTTCCGCGTACTCGACCCGTAAAAAACAATTTCAATCAAGTTTTATTTTATTATTAAATATTCGGTAATGCTTATATATATATTTATATATGTGTGTGTGTGTGTGTGTGAGTGTGTGTTTTCAGTCAGGTTTTTAAGATGACGGAACACCGTCAATTTTTTTTTATCCACATGTTTTTTCCAGCATGTTGTTTACTTGTTCCAATCTAGTTTTTATGTTGATTTCGAATCTGAAAAACGTTTTGCTCTGTCACGTCCGGTTTTTAAGGTTACGACAAAATGTTCATGGAACGCCGTCAGTCTTTTTAGCCACGTTTTTTCACGCAACGTCACACAATATTTTCGTCGTCTGTGAAAATATTTATATTTAAAGTAATACTTTAAAGTATTTTCGATATCGCAATACTAATCTTCATTTTGTTCCTTTTTTATTTTCAATATTCTTGTCAATCGCGCGTCCATTTGTAGCACGAGAACTCGCGTGCTGGAGTACATCCAAAGCACACATTGTTTTGTTTCCTTCGTCTTTTAATATTCAGGTTTTTGCGCAATAACAGTGAGAAACGCATAAACATTTGCTAACACGGCATTTGAAATATTAAAACTTCCTCAAATACAGAAAAAAACATTATTTTGAACAAGTATGCAAGAACACCGTACCATGCACCTATGCTCACATGTGGGATTCTGTCAAACAGGCAAAGGGATTTCACTTCAGAGCAGGGGTGTTTATTCCACGGAAGCTAGGGAAGCATTGCTTCCCTATCATTTCTGAGGATATCTTAATTTAAATACCACTTGACTAGTAATTTAGAATCATTTACTGGTATTCCAAGTAAAAACAGTTTAAATTGGGCGCGACAATCTTATCTTTCCAAAATGAGCACATAATTATTATTGTTACCAACAGATAGGGTAGAGTTCGCCTGTAAAGCTCTTCGGAAGCACTGGGCTGTCTGCTTCCAGCGCCTCATAGGGAAAATATATTATCAGCACATACGGAGGGCGCGTGTGGGGGCGTACGTGGGCTCATTCGGTCGAGGTTGCCTTTGGAAGCAATCGGCCAGTTGCATACAGCGTGATTCTGCGCGCGTGTGATGGGCACCGCATGTGCTCATCGGTCAGTAGTATATTTATTTTCTCTACGACTGCTCCAGAATGTATACATTCTGCACGTTATCGGATGCAGTAATGATGCCGATTCCACAAGCCGTGCGAGAATATTATTCTCACACGGCTGTCGACCAATCACGTTCGTCTTAGTTCATTACACCACGACAGAGGGTTCTCGCAGTCGCTACAGAGGCGCTGCATGCTCTACCGCGGCTGGTCGCAACCTTCGAGCATAGAATACATAGAGGCGCCATAGTCGCTTCCTACCTACGGAAAGTTGAGGCAAACATGAAACGACTCCGATGACGTCACAGGTTGGCAGAAGTCTGGTATCGCCATATGTTGGGCATCAGGGACTACCTTTCTGTCCCAATTTTAAACGAATTTGTGTATATAAGCTAATTATTTCTACATCGCCGGTAACATGAACTAGTCTTTTTTATGCTTTTGAATAATTTTCAATTCGACATACCTTTTAAGAAACGAAAAATAATGTTCATTGATAGTTTTCGAGAAACAGGGAAATAATTTATAATTTAGTACATTAACTCCAAGACAAAAGTGATTTCACTAATAAAAAAAACTAGTGATGCTACAGAATGGCACAGACTTCCCCATAGTAGTTTTCTATTTCCTTTGGTCTCAGCTAGCTATTCGCACTTGGCTCATTCTCTTGCCACCTGCCATCTATTGCCGCCAAAAGTACATTTTTTGGACATTTTATTAATTGTTCAGATTCCATATATATATAGTAGAACGGAAACATTTTTTTTAAGATATTTTTTGGTCAAAAAACAGTAATAACTGTATATGACGCGTGGAGGAAGAGATTATCTGCGCACATTTCTGGAGGCCCAAATTAAAAAAACTACAGCCTAGTCTTAATGGCAATTTTCTTTGAAAGATTGGGAAGTAAAAGAAAGGCTTATCTTCCCCATTGCTCCTTAGCAATGGGGAAGAATTTTAACTTGATTTATCCAAAAATAGTTTTTTTGAGTTGCAAGTTTAACTTGCAGACCAATCATATTATTTGTTTTAAGATTCTGTTCTTCTAATTTTTCTCCAAGATTTTCATAATCCCCTCCTTCATAATTAAAAACATCTTGCACCGTATTGACAGCAATCTCCAGGTTTAGTATATTTACTTAAAGAACATATAGTTATGGATATTATATAATAGGAAAAGGATTAAAACTTATTTTTTTAAGGCTTGAGTATCTGAACGTTTTAAATATTTACAGATTAAAATGAAAGAGAATACTTGTTGGATAGTAACATTTTATTCTCAAAACATACATTATTGATTATTTTCAAAACACGTGAAAACAGCATCTACCTGACCTAAAAACATATGACCACTAGTATTTACCGAAAAAATGAAATATCAACCTCCTTTTGGTACCGATTCGATTAATTTTAAGCACAGCAAGAAACAACCATCTTCCCTCAACAGGAAATTACCCTCACAACGCACACAATGTCACAAAATACAGATAAAAGGAAGTCGGGAAATGTATCCAAACGCTGCAATCCAGCTGCAATCGCTTGTTTCTGCCAACCTGTGACGTCACGGAGCAGAGTTATGTTTGCTTCAAAATTCTCCGGCCAGGGCGCCTCTATGTATCTATGCTCGAAGGTCGCAACTGCCTTTAAACAGGTGAGCCACGAAACAGTATACGAGTTGGTGTTGAGGTTAAGGCGCTCATGGATATTTTTAAAATATCAAGTTTAAAGTCGTAGAGAAAGTATAGTCTTCTACTCGCGTAGAATAGCTATTATTCACTCGTTGAAATTCCGACACTCGCTCCTACGTCGCTCGTGTCGAAACATCAACTCGTGAAAATAGCTATCATTCTACGCTCGTTGAAGAATATACTATTTCTACGAGTTCTTATTTTCTTGTGCTGCAAGATGAGATTTTTAGTTACTGAAAAAAGGTTTCGGTTTCAATTTTCTTATTATTGTTTTTAATGAGATTTTTCCCTTAATAGAAAACCTTTCAATATTTTCAAAGTAAGAGTAATGTCATTGGTTACTGTGTAAAACAAAATAAACAAGTTTCAAAAATAAACCCAAAAGAGATTGTTTGAAGAAGTGCGGAATAAAGCTGTAGGCATTCGAAACATACCAAAAAAACAAGATTCTTGATAATAGTTGTGATATAAAGCAGAGTTATCGCAGATTTTTTCTGCGAAATAATTGACATTGTAGAGCAACTGACTCAAGGCTCTGCAATCTAAATCCCTGATGTTTTCTAGAACTCACTAATTTCGAGAACAATAACCCAAGCGCCCTTCCCATAAGATGCCCTAGATCGGTAATACAGAGGTACGGAACATTTTTCGATGTAGTCCCTTTGAGCTCAGAATTGAGTGTCCTGTACAGTGTGACTGATGGTATTAAGAAACGAAGTGCTCCAAATTATTGTACTTTGTTCGCGAAAATAAACTGGAAAAAGCATACTAAAAGTGTTGAAACTGTGCGAACCTCTTGTGATATTCCGGCAACAATTGGATCCTTGAACGCAACTTTTCGACATTATTACGTTTAAAAACTATTTGAGGAAATTTTGCCAATTTAAGACAGACTTTCTAATTTTGAATGAATTTTCAGTGTTTGAAAATTCATTTAAAAAAACTGAGGAAAATTCTAAATTTTACGACAGTGCATCGCTGATTTTGCAAACACATCTTATAGCTCCCAGACTTTCAGATTACAAAAAATGAATTGTACGAATAATAAGCAAATCCAACCCACGTGATTCTTGTAAGTCTCTCTTATTAATCTAGGAATTTTACCATTACCTTGTCTCCTGATTTACGAATCAGTAGTTTGTCAAAAATGACTAAATTAAAAGCGGGGAATATATTTTTAGCAAACGCCCGATGTCTATAACTATAACACAGGACGAGAGAGTAATCATATTCATCAGATCACTACACAAAATTCACATACAATTATTTACATTTATTCTACAACACTTTGCCAGATGATATTAAACGATTTAAATTCGAAGAAAAGTTTAAGTCCCAAGTAAACTCTTATTCTGCTGCATAAAGTTTCTATACAATTCGAGACTATACCGAGCATCCAAAAAGGGAAAGTAGCCTTAATTAACAATGATAGTTAATGTAATTATTTATCATTTGGAATGTATAATTCTAAAGAACCTGTAACAAGTATTGTACCACAGATTCGGGTTGATGGCCCCCATTCCCGATCAGGTTTTCCGTTCCAGTTTCCCTTGATTCTTGAGCAAAT
>JAHLJT010008446.1:286984313-287027300 GCA_031308135.1 Acheta domesticus | reverse complement strand
TCTCACGTTCCGAGAGGTCTTACATCAAGTGTGGTCACAAGCATTACATTATTCTTATCTTTCATTTTCGCCCACCCTGAAGTCTAGACTTAGTGTTCATTCATTTATCGGTCACATGCGTCTTTAACCCCTGTTAACATGCAACCCTTCAGGTTGTTAAGGTCACTTGTATCGACCTGTATGTTAAGAAATGTAACATGCTTAGCAACGTCAATAAACAACCACAATTCATCGCAAGCCAACTTTATAACGAAAAAACATGGCAATTTACCTGACAAATAGGAATAAAAGTAACTCATTATTTTCGAGATGCTCATATTAATTGTAATGTTATTAATTGTCCAATTAGAAAAAATAAATATTGGGTAAATTAGCATCATTTTCATTCATTCCATGAAATCAATCTCTTCTCCAATAAAATTTACTGACGATGTGGTGTCGCCACAGGAATTCGACGCGCCAACTTCCTCGGCGATAGTCATTTTTTACGCCATTTCACCATATTTACAAAGGATTCCTCAACCTCCTGCGGCAGAGCTCCGCCGCCCACCAAAACGTTTCAAAATTGTAACCGAAGCTCCTGAGTCGGCCAATGCCGTAACCGAAGTTTTTCTTAAAAATGACTGGTGTATTTTTCGGGATCTGGAAACCATGATAGGTGGCTATAATTTTTGGCACTCCTGCAATCTTGTGAATGCCACGTTGACATGAAGCTGCTTTTTTCCAAGCCTTAAATTCTTGGTATGCCTTTTCGTATCGTCCTTTGGATTTTTCTGCGATAAAATCCCATGTGACTTCGGCAGCGGTATTTGTGAAATTGCGGAAGAGGTGAATTTTCCGCGTCCATCTTCTTCGAGTCACGGTATTGGAATGTATTGTTGAAATATATACATCGTAAGCAACACCCAACAATATCGATTAATGTACATTTCTAGGTATGTTAATAGCTATTACGGCCTTTGCATAAAAATATCACCAGGCTTCACTAATCTATGTGCTGTAATGATAACTATCTCTACTGGCCGCTCCGCTCCCAGCATGCATGTCAGTGACGTCCGTGAGAAGACGCCATCCAAGCACTGGAAGGATTAACCTACTTTCAAAACTACATCACATTACTGCTTATCTCAACCACACCTCGGCTACTGAATATTGTCGCGCTCCGGACGTATGCAGTACTCACAGACCATCGGCCGTCTGCTTCGGGCCAGCCTCACGACACCGCGGCTATACTGCAATTTTTCTAAGAGCGACCCTCAAGGCCACTCAAATCCCATCTTCGTAATGGAATATGTCACGGCATTGCGCGTCTTTTCTCGGTCTTGCCGGTAGAAGTCGCATGATCGCAAGCACTGCTTCATACGATCGCGATCGTGCGAAATCTAGCGGAACGACTGATAAAGACGCGAAATGCCGTGACATATTCCATCGCGAAGATGGGATTTGAGTGGCCTTGAGGGTCACTCCTAGAAAAATCGCAGTATATACTTCGGTTTTTCTTTCACCCGTGGGGGTGTGTCATCAAAACGGAATCTTTTACGGTATTTCGCGTCTTTCTCGGTTGTGCCGCTAGGACTCGCATGATCGCGACTGTATCGAGCAGTGCAGTCCATCATGCGACTCCTAGCGGCACAACCGAGAACGACGCGAAATACCGCGAGATATTCCATTTTGATGGCACATCCCCACACGCCAAGAAAGAAAAACCGAAGTATATATAGCACCTGTCTCTCCACCCCTCAGCTCCTTCCCCTCTCTTGCCAAGTGATTTCCTTCAGCTAGCACACCCATTCTCAGTCCGGCTGCTTCTACCCCTCCGAAGCCTTCGCTCGCGACCTTCACCCGGTCGCCAAAGCTCTCGTGAACAAAACCGGCCGTTGTGCGTCTCTCAATGTGATCGAGTTCCTGTATTTTTATTTACCGACGCAATGTGTTTACATCAATATATCATATGCATAATCCAGAATACTATGATTTCAAATTATTTAGCGACATATAAGTTTACTGAACAACTACGAGTATTTTATTTATAGGGGGACAAGTTTGAAATCTCTCTTTTGGGAGGTGCTTAGTTTCGGGGGCTTCTCCCACCGCTGCTACAGAAAACAGAATAATCTGAACCTACTGCGCTCACGAAATTCGTCGCCTTCCCCCAGTAAGGAGGAGCTATAAGTCATCAATGTCACTGCAGCCCTTCGCTGTGTGACGTCATTGTCGTCCTCACACTCAGAGGGACTGCCCCACAAAGAAACGATAATTTGTCCACTTTTGCCTTTCGTCGACATGTCTGTTTTCATATATTTTTCTTCGATTTTCTTAACTCGAAGAAAATCGAGTTTACTTCGGTTACGGTTATGATTATAAAGTTGTAATAAATTCAAAGATTTAAATCAATTAATTTTTGTCAAATAAACAAAGAAAAAGTAACAAAAGCAAATAATTATTTAATTTCATGAAACGACTACGTAATGAAAACTGAATATATATATATATATATATATATATATATATATATATATATATATTTTGTGACGCAACTCTCTGGGGGGCGGCTGCGGCACGGGTCTCACCTTCCGTGGATTGTTGACAAAAGGATTGCAAATTTTTTTAAGGATTTCCTAAAATGGGAAATCGGGGACTAAGGGCGAGGTTCTTGTCTGCGTTGCCCCATGTGATTACACGTAAAAGAAACGCAAATGCATTTTTTCAAAACAAACAATAACATTTAATAAGTAGCTGTTGTATACAAGGGTGTCTTGTCACCCTCCTGACTTGTCAAAATCAATGTTACACATTCATCGTATCATCTCAAGCCGAAGAATGATTAATGGGTTCCTGTGACCCAAAACACAACAAAAACAACACAAATAAAATGTTTTCTAAAATGTACAATGTTAACAACTATCTAATCATGACCAAACTGGATGGGACATTACAAATGCTTCTATAGACTTTGCATAAATTTTAATCCATTTGGAACAACTATTATTTATATCTCTTGGCAAACCCCTTCTTTCACTATCTACCAAAATTACAATGGAAGCCTTCAATAACTCCTTATGCAATTTATCATAATAGCACATGAAAACATTTTTTATTCCCTGAAATTATATTGATTTTAAGCTATCTCTGCTTATGAAAACCTACAACTTGCATGAGAATAATACAAAAAAAAAAATTGTGCCCATGGCACTGTCTTTTGCTTGAATTCATATTGCATACAGATAATTGAATTTATAATTCATTCACAAAACATGAAACCAAAGTCTCAAATCAACACTGGCTTTGTTGCAACAATTCAAATATTAATACTCTATAAAACTTTCCTTCTTACTTATCCAAAAAGAAGGTGAGGCCCAATAACTTAAAATGAAGTCATACCAAACAAGACATGTGACAAAATTACAAAGTCACGACTAATGATCAGGGAACCAACTTCCCTTGATACCAGAAAATTAACCGTTTCACATAAATTAATACAAACATTCAACACAATGTCGCACGATGGTCCTTCCAAATAATCCGACACATTAATTATAAATTACTTTAATCACTACAACCTCCCACCACATGAATTACAGGAAACAATTTCATAAAAAAATCGCGCAGTTTTGTGCGGCCTGATAATGAACTTTGAGTCTCCGAAACTGTATGGCTTTATTTTAAACACGCAATATTTCATATATAATCCCAGGCTCTTCACTCAAATTACGCCCATCATGAATGTAATGAAGTTCCGTTCTTCATTTCTTCTCCCCTTTAGCATAAATCCCCTAACACGAAACAATGTTCACAAATGAGAAAAATCACTACAAACACCACATATCACTTAGCTCTCACTTCCTCGATTTATAATGTTCACTATTCCAATGCCTAATAGTTCACTATTAAAATTCTGGAGATTTTCATCGAAGTTTTGACTTTTCAACAATTTATTTACGTCCATAGTTAAATGATTCAGGCATGTATCTACAAAATAAATTTTCCTTGGAGTACTTATCGTGGAAGCGTAGGGTTGCTGCTGTCTTCGCCGCGTAACGTCACTTTGCAGAGCGGCATCAGATTCTCGTAGCTGAAACGTAGCTCCGGCGACGAACTGGTAGCCGTGCAAAAACGTCCGCAACCTGGTGCGCCGCTTTTTGGCCGCAGGCCCAAGGCCCGACACTCCGCTAGTAGCATCGGCCGCCCCTGGAACCTGGCTCGCCCTCCATGGTTACTCGCACCTTCTGCTCATCTCCGTTCACAGTGCAATGGTCAGTAAATCTTACTCGCGCCGTTTACACCGGGGTTGTTTTTAAGTTTTACTCTCAAAGCCAGCTGTGAAACAGCAGCACTACTTCCATCTCCCCTTTTCAGTTTCTGAATACTTTTCTTTACGAATCATCACTAATACAAGTTCTGAGTACACTATCACCCCGTACAATCTCTCGCCAGTACTTCTCTACACTTCCTCGTCTTGCGTACGTCTCCACCTCAACTGCCGTGTATCGTCCGACTCTCGTCAGCTTTCTGCCTCCCCTCCCCCTCCAGGAACGATCTCCCGAGCTGAGACTCGTCGCTTATCATATCCAACTGAAAAGTGTCTATTTAACTTAAAATTGACCATATTCGGACTAAAGTGACCTACTGTTTGAGTCAAATAAGTAATGTTCGATGATCATAAAATTATTGTGGAATAACGTGGACACCACCTCAGCCAAAAATATGTTGATAAAAATACCATTAAATTATATTTATTCTTTTTTTCTAAAAAGTAGCGAAAAAAGGCCAAAAAATGGGGTGTTTATGGGGTTTGTGGCCCCCTTGAACCCATTTTAAAAGCGGTTTTATTGGTGCCGATGTTATTCTTGCATCGAAAACTAACTATTTTTGCCAGGCTTCTACAAATATCTTCTTTACAGCCTAATAGTAAATAAAGAAATCATATACCGCAGTGCGCCACAAAGGTGGGACGTAAATAATGATGACGCGCGGCGCAATTTTAACCGATTGCAGGGAAATAGTTAAATTGTGCGAAGCAAACTTCTTAAAGTAGAGATTTCGAGCTCTAATCTTATCTAAATTAAAAGTATTTTGGATAAAAATTAACGGAGCTATGGTCTATTGAACTAGTGGTACTACAGAATGGCACAGACTTTCCCGTGTTAGTATTCTATTTCCTTTGGTTTCGGCTAGCTATTCGGACTTGCCATATACTCTTGCCATCTGCCATCTATCGCCGCCTAAATTTCGTTTATAACATTTTCTTAATTTTTCGGTTTCTTAATGGTAGAATGCGAGCGTAATGGAAATATTATTTTAAGAATATTAAAGAATAGTGAAACCTCGTTCTAAATAGCAATTTTCTTTGAAAAATTTGGAGCCGTTTTTAAGATAATGGCGTTTACCCGCTGCTGTAAATACGAAATTTGAAGCTCTTTTTCACACGAATCTTTTGTGTTTTTGAAAAACTCTATTTGAAGTCATTTAAAGCACTTTAACTCACAAATTCAATAGTGCTTGCAAATTGTGGGAAACGCGCATATTAATAGCTTGAGAAATCTTAAAAAAAATACATTTGTGTACACTGTCAGAAATTACATTAAATTTAATGTAGTTTAATGCACATTTCACATTAAATTTAATGTACCGCGTACATTAAATTTTTTAATGTACATGTACATTAAATATAATGTGTAAATTAAAATCAATGTAGATTTAATTTACTGCAGTGCATTAAATTTAATGCACCGTGTACGTTAAAGCGATTTTATTGTATTTGAACGTTAAATTTAATGTTAAAATTAAAATCAATGTATTTTTACTGTAGAATTACATTAAACGTTATGTATCTTGTAAATTAAACCGATATTAATGTGTTGTACATTAATTTAATGTTTAAATTAAAATCAGTGTAGGTTTTAGAAATATTTTCTTCCGCTGTTTGAACTTACGTGTAATAAATTTAAAATATATTTTCAACATGTATACAAAAAATATGTTTAAAATTCGTATTTAGAATAAAATTGGTAACAAAATTGTAAAAATCTTTATAATAAAATTGTAGCGATGTACATAGTACGCTAATTCTTTATTTAACAATTTTTTCAAATTCTCCGGAAATATTTAAATTTTTTCAAAGAATTGTCATTGTGACAATGTCAGAATTTAGTTCTCTTTACGGCCACGAAACATATTTCCGAGCGTAAACGCGTCCAAAACAGGTGAAGAAGTAGTGACAATTATAAATAATATACATAATTCTGTAGAGTTAATACATATTTAATATATATTACGTCTAAAGAAATATGTTCCGTAGATGTAAAGAATATTTTATAGAAGGCAATACATTAGACCTAAGAACCTGCCGAAGCAATTGGATGTCACAATAGCTCAGTGGTTAGAGCACCTGCGCGTAAACCAGGAGTCCCGGGTTTGAATCCCAGTCGGGTGACTATTCGTTGAACAAATTTAAATAATAAAATACATTTGATACTCAACACCAGGATCAGAATTTCGTATTCTTTATACCTGCGGGACATATTTCCGAGCGTAAACGCGTCCAAAAATGTGACAATTGCATAAATCCCAACGGGCAATTCATCAGGCTTAAGAACATGTTCAAAGAATTGATTGTCTCGATAGGATAGGGGTTAGAGCAAGTGGGCGTAAACCAGGAGAGACGGGTTTGAATCCCGGTCGGGGTGACAATTATTTGAACAAATTTTAAATATTGAAGTTAGTACTTGTACAGTAAATTTCATGCACACATACAGTAATTTCAATGTAAAATGTAATTTCAATGTAAGTACATTAAAGTAAGTATCATGTACGTACATTAAATTTAATTTACACATACAGTAAATTTAATGTACACGCATACAGTACATTTATTTTACACGTACAGAAAATTTAATGTACACGCATACAGTAAATTTAATTGGACACGTACATTATATTTAATGCACACTACTTTAAAGTTACTGTACATGCACATTAAATTTCATTTACGTACATGATACTTACTTTAATGTACTTTTACATTAAAATGAATGCGGAAATTTCTGACAGTGTAATTTATGAAAAAAACAAAACAAATAAATACCCCCAAATCAACTTTACGACATATTAAAGAGTGCAATTAGCACAATCCGTTCGAAAAGTTTGAAGAACAAATTTGGAGCCATTTATGAGAAAATGGCGTTTGAGCGTTACTGAAAATGCGGAATTTGAGCTAGTTTTCACAGAAAACGGTTGCGTTTTCGAGAAACTTTACTTGACATTATTTAAAGCTCTTGCACTCATAAATATAATAATGTGAACAAATCGCCGCTAATGTAAATATTAACGAGAAAAGACAAGTCAAAAAAATTACATTTTCGTAATTTTTGAAAAAAACAAAAGAATAGAGCAGTATGCTGTTTGTGTCATCTTATAGAGTACATTAGGCACTATCCCTACCAAAAGTTTAAAGAGAAAATTTGGAGCCGTTTTTGAGAAAATCTTGTGTTTGTAATTGTTTACAATTGCACACATTGCGGGCAATATTGAGCGAAAACTACTAAATGCGTCAAAACACTGTACATGACCTCAAAGAAAGAACTTAGTTTGAAGAACGAATTTTATTTGAAGGAAAAATCTTCAATTTTGTAGTACTAATAAGATGCCGAAAAATATTCAAACTTTTTCAAGTTTTGAAAATTCAGAGTTAGCAGCGAAAATCGGACGTATGCCACTTTAATAAGTGTGTTTTACTATATTCTTAGAGGAAATTTAAAGAAAAAATTTGGAGCCGTTTTGAGAAAATTTTGAAAATGTCGGGGGGGCTTCATGTAAAGTACCCCCAAATTTTTAAGAAAGTTTTTCAAAATCTCAAAGCTTCGACTAGAGCCAGATGGATAGGGGTTTCTTCACTTTGATAAAAACCCTACAAGTGGTTTAGGCGCTAGTAGTGTTCACAGAAGGACGGACGTAAGGGAGGGCGGACGGACGATCGGACAGACGGACGGACGGACAGACGGACGTTTTGCTTTCAATTGGTTGTTCGTTATCCAGGACCCATAAAACAGGTATTCTGGCTGCACCACGTGTTATGTCTTTTTTCTTCATTTAGCAACTGGTTTTATCCCCTTTAATATTCCCGTATACGTACGTATATACGTAGTACAGGTAATGCTTCGGAAAATCGATTTCGAAATTTTAACGGAAATACACGCTTTGGGGTCTCCTGATACCGAAAATTGGAGTTTTCAAAACGTCCGTCCGTCCGTCTGTCCTTCCCTGTCCGTCAGTCTGTGAACAACACTAGCGCCTAAACCATACGTGCGATTTCTTCCAAAATGGATATTCCCCGGTCGATCTGCGTCCTTTCGATGCGCCGCGATTTTGAAAAACTTTCTTCAAAATTTGGGGGTACTTTACGTGAAGCCTCCCGGAATTTTCAAAATTTTCTCAAAAAGAGCTCCAAATTTTTTCATTAAATTTATTGTAAGAATAGAGTAAAATGCACTTATAAAGGTGGCATAGTTTGTTACCCATTTGTTAACTCTGAATTTTCGAAATTTTTTATCGGTTAGAATTTTTTTCAGCGTCTTCCTAGAATTACCAAATTGAAGATAGAGATTTTTCCTTCAAATAAAATTTGTTGTAAAAAGTGAGTTCTTTAATTAAGATCATACTCTTTTTTTTGAACATTTTAGTAGTTTTTGTGCAATATTGCACGCAATATTTGAAATTTTAAAAAAATTACAAAAACCAGATTTTATCAAAAACGGCTCCAAATTTTTTCTTTAAACCTTTCAAAGGGATAGTGCTAAATGTGCTCTATGAGATGACATTAACGCCATATTTATCTATTCTTTTGTTTTTTAAAAAATTGCAAAAATATAATTTTTTACTTGTCTCTCAAGTCATTAATATTTATGCTAGCGGCGATTTGTTTACATTATTATATTAATGAGTACCTGTGCTTTAAATAATGTTAAATAAAGTTTCTCGAAAATTAAATAGCTTTCTGTGAAAACTAGCTCAAAATTTCGTATTTTCAGAAACGCTCAAACGCCATTTTCTCAAAAATGGCTTCAAATTTTTTGTTCAAACTTTTCGAACGGATAGTGCTTATTGCATTCTTTAATATGGCGTAAAGTTAATTTTGTTTTTTTTTGTTTTTTCAAAAATTATACAAATATATTTGTTTGAAAGTTCTCTCATACCTTAAAAATGGAAATATCCCGCAATTTGTAAACACTATTGAATTTATGAGTGTATGTGCTTCAAATGTCTTCAAATGAAGTTCTTCGAAAACTGAAAAATTTCTGTGAAAAAGAGCTTCAAATTTCGCATTTGCAGTAGCACTTAAACGCCGTTTTCTTGAAAACGGCTCCAAATTTTTCAACGAAAATTGCCATTTAGGACAAGGTTTAGCTTTTTTATATTCTTAAAATAATATTTTTGTTCCACTATTAAAAAAACGAAAAATTAATAAAAGGTCAAAAATATGTAGTTTGGGCGGCGATAGATGGCAGCTGTCAAGAGTATTGGCAAGTCCGAATAGCTAGCCGAGAGCAAACGAAACAGGAAACTAATACAGGAAATGTGTGCAATTCTGTAGCACCACTAGTTTCGTTGTCACGGCCCGGTAGTGAATTTTTTCTAGTGAAAATTGGCTTTTTTTCGCGCAGCATTACATAACTTTCCCTATACTACATATATACACTGTATATACGTACGTATACGGGAAAGTAAAAGTGTCTATTTCAATGGATTTAAAGTAAAATTAGGCATTCGAATTAATGTGGCACACTGAGTCAAATAAGTATTGTTCGATGATTATACACTTGTTGCGGGGTAACGTGGGAACCATCTCAGCCAAAAATCCGTTGATAAAAATCACATTAAATAATATTTATTCATTATTTTCTAAAAAGTAGCGAAAAAGGCGAGAAAATGGAGTGTTTATGGGGTTTGTGGCACCCCTAAATCCATTTTAAAAATTGTTTTATTGGTGCCGATGTTATTGCATCAAAAACTTCTTTACCAAACTTCTTTATCGGGAATTTTATTTTTCCCGATACAGCCTAATATATATTGAGACGAACGGGACGAAGTCCGGTCGTCCCATGAGGAATTCATGCTGTGACCGCACGCAATGAGGACCAACGCGATTTTGAAAACCGCGCGCCGTCAACGTCAGAGAGTGACGCAGGCGACGGTTGATTTCAAAACCCGTGACCAGAATGACGTTTGCTAATGATGTGAGAGCAGATAAGCCCCAAACTAGCCATTGGCCTGTGCAGGTCACGCCAGGGGGGGGAAAGGGCATCCTGAAAATCTGCGGGGAGAAACATTCTTGTAAAAATTTCCAACGGAGCAAGACTTTCGAAAGTGCGCGGAAGTGAAGTTACGCGAGTAGAATTTCAAGAGAGTCTGAGATTCTTCAGTGAGCTACTAATCGAAGTTCGTATATGAGGAAAATTCCGGCCAGGAGCAAAATCGGACTGTGAGACTGAAGTTGTGCCCGACAGGGAATTTATATAGTCCCCGAGGCATCGAAAGCGTGGAAGCAGACGCCCCACGCCACTTCCTCCTTGTCGACCAGGCTGCCGAGAACGAGTCGCCCGCCACCGGAAAACCTCCAAAATGAATATCAGCTCCAAAGAATAACGACATCCAAATTCCTGGAATCTACAAACAATCTGCACGTGTGTGAAAAAAAAGACCTGATTCGCATCCGAGAAGCTGGTCCGATAAACACGGAAACCTGCGAGGAGGAGAGACGCTGCGGAGAAACTCGACGTTCGCATCGCGAGGTCGCCGCCGGCGCCGCTGCTACCCTGCGAACGCGCGGAGCCCAGCCCTTCGCTCGGCCGTGAAATCGGAGAGGTCATCAACCCCGCCCAGACCCGACTGCTAGTCTGCGAGCCGACGCCCGCCGGAGCGCGAGAGGGAAGGTCACTAGAGGTATTACACCGCCCTGTGGAGAACGAGCGTGAGTACCCGTGAAATTCAATAAATTGATGAAAAGGTAGAACATTCTGATAAACTCAGGAGAGACTATTATGAACAATCCTAGTTTGCAGATATCTTTTGTTTCAAAGTGGTTTTGTAAATTCAATTTAATGTGGAAGGCGCTGCTAGCCGACCACAAAGCAGAGTAACAATTAATGTTAAAGGAAACAGTGCGAAATCTAAATGTTTAAAAAGAGTAAACGTGAGGTTAGAGCGCTGAATGTTCTAATGTATTATTCAGGTAGCTCCAGCTGAAAGCAAGATTTACGTAATTAATTCGTGCATTGATAAGAGTGATAATCGCGTCAGGTATTGAACGCGAATCACTAAAGTGATTTCTAGGAGTAGAACGGATACAAACTTGTTTCCTAGGAAGTATTTTGCATGTATTGTGTAACGCCAGAACGAGGCAAAGCAGTGGTTTGCCCGCTGTAACTTGGTAAATGGTGTATGACTTATTTTGGTTAATGAATGAATTTTCAAATCACTTGTGAATTGTGTGATTCCCCCTATCACTAACCAAGTAGGATTTCCTGGAGGGAGAATACCTTAGATAATTAATAAACAACCGGCAGGGCCTGGTGACGGAGCGGCGACAGAAGCGCTGCACGGTACCGGTGACACCCACGCCAGAAAGACTTCTCGTGGGGTATAAACACCCTGACCCTACATAGGTTGATTGATGCCGGCGCGTCGCACAGAGACGACGTGTTCCGTCGCTATATATATATATATATATATATATATATATATATATATATATATATATATATACAGGGTGAGTCACGTAACTTTAGCACCTCCTGTAACTTTTGAACGGTTGAAGTTATTGCAATGCAGTTTTCACGGAAGTACATGAGGGAAAGGGGCTAATTGATACGTGCATTAATTTCTATTTTACCACTTGTATTTTACGAGATTTTTTAGGTAACTTTGTTTTTTCAAATGGAACTATACATATTTTTTCAGTCCACCATGACGAGCGTAAAAAGACAAATCCAATGATGTACATATTGTCATATGTTAGATCAGCATTTTTTTGATTAATTTTGATTTTTGCGACCGGGGTTTAACGGACGTTTTGAATAGTCCACCACACAAGGTCATGCAGCGCTCCACCAGCACACGTGCGCCCGGCGAAGGGAAGGGAAGGGGAGGGATCTTATTTGAAAATACGAAACATAGTATTCCAAATATTCACAAAACCATTGCAGTTTTTTCCTGAACTGTGCTTTCCATCCTTCCGCATTTGCAGATTTTCGTCTTTCTTTGATTGAAGGAATTAAAGGATGGAAATAAGGATTTGTCATAAGTTTGTATTGTAATAAAATTGTTTATAACTTCAACTCCATTTAATGGGATTTCATAAGATACGTAGTAATGGGATCTTGAAACAAAGCACAATAAGAATAAATAATTAAAACTACAAAAATATATTGTATATTTTGAGCAAACAATTTCAATGTTAATACGCATGTAATAATAACTTAGGGATAGAAATAATCTTATTTCAATAAATACTACTTAAGACAAATCCGTATTTTCAATCCCTAAGAAACCAAAATTACTGAAAATGGATTAAGTTGAAAAGGAGAGTTCAGGAAAAAATGCAACAGTTTTGTGAATATTTTTCGTATCCTCAAGTACTTAAATCCCTTCCCTTCCCCGACCCCGCGTTTGCTGGGGGAGCGCTGCGTGACCTTGTGGGGCTGACAGTTACAATGAAAATATCCGTTAAACACTAGCGCAAAAAAATCACAATTACTCCAAAAAATGCTTATCTAACATATGACAATATTTATATCTTTGGATTCGTCTTTTTACGCTTGTCATGATAAACTGAAAAAATATGTATAGTCCCATTTGAAAAAACAAAGTTACCTGAAATATCTCGTAAAATAAAAGTGATAGAAGAGAAATCAATACACATATCAATTAGCCCCATTCCCTCATTCACTTCCGTGAAAACTGCATTGCAATATCTTCAACCGTTCAAAAGTTACAGGAGGTGCTAAAGTTACGTGACTCACCCTGTATATATATATAAATATATATATATATATATATATATATGTATATATATATATAAACTTTTATCACTTTTATTTTACGAGATATTTGAGGCAACTTTGTTTTTTCAAATGGAACTATACATATTTTTCAGTCTATCATGACAAGCGTAAAAAGACAAATCCAAAGATATAAATATTGTCATATGTTAGATAAGCATTTTTTGAGTAATTGTGATTTTTTTGCGACCAGTGTTTAACGGATATTTTCATTGTAACTGTCAGCCCCACAAGGTCACGCAGCGCTCCCCCAGCAAACGCGGGGTCTGGGAAAGGAAGGGATTTAAGTACTTGAGGATACGAAAAATATTCACAAAACTGTTGCATTTTTTCCTGAACTCTCCTTTTCATCTTAATCCATTTTCAGTAATTTGGGTTTCTTAGGGATTGAAAATACTGATTTGTCTTAAGTAGTATTTATTGAAATAAGATTATTTCTATCCCTAAGTTATTATTATATTCGTATTAACATTGAAATTGTTTGCTCAAAATATACAATATATTTTTGTACAGTTTTAATTATTTATTCTTATTGTGCTTTGTTTCAAGATCCCATTACTACATATTTTATGAAATCCCATTAAATGGAGATGAAGTTATAAACAATTTTATTACAATACAAACTTATGACAAATCCTTATTTTCCATCCTTTAATTCCTTCAATCAAAGAAAGACGAAAATCTGAAAATGCGGAAGGATGGAAAGCATAGTTCAGGAAAAAACTGCAATGGTTTGTGAATATTTGGAATACTATGTTTCGTATTTTCAAATAAGATCCCTCCCCTTCCCTTCCCTTCGCCGGGCGCACGTGTGCTGGTGGAGCGCTGCCGTGACCTTGTGTGGTGGACTATTCAAAACGTCCGTTAAACCCCGGTCGCAAAATCAAAATTAATCAAAAAAATGCTTATCTAACATATGACAATATGTACATCATTGGATTCGTCTTTTTACGCTCGTCATGGTGGACTGAAAAAATATGTATAGTTCCATTTGAAAAAACAAAGTTACCTAAAAAATCTCGTAAAATAGAAGTGATAAAATAGAAATTAATGCACGTATCAATTAGCCCCTTTCCCTCATGCACTTCCGTGAAAACTGCATTGAAATAACTTCAACCGTTCAAAAGTTACAGGAGGTGCTAAAGTTACGTGACTCACCCTGTATATATATTTATATATATATATATATATAAATTTATTTTCTTCTCCTCATACCATTTCACTCATACGTTTAGAATGAGTTATTTTGTATTAAACATGGACAACAGGTACATGAACGTGAAATTTTTGTAGTGTGAAAATTAGTGTAAAAAATCAATTAAATAGTGTAATATATATATATATATATATATATATATATATATATATATATATACACACATATACCGGTTTCACTTATTCAATCTGCAGCCTAGGGCGGTAAGCAAACTAAATCCTCCTCAGTTCGTATACTCTTTTAGACTATTAAATAAAACAATATGTCAAAAAACATACTACAATAATAACTTACTTTACTTTTAAACAATACTTTTAAAATGTATATGTTACGTTAAAGCCACGCTCGTTGCCCCTGATTGAGTATGCAACCCATCTTTCGTTGGTGTTTGGCAGGTAACATTCTGACGCAGCCAGCTTTCGTATACCTGCATTATTATCTGAAATTCCTCGTTTTTTCATCCTTTTCGTTAGTGTTTAAAAACTGAAGGATATTATTTAATGATATTTTTTCAATCAATTTTTCTCTGAAGTGGTGTCCTTTATACTGAACAACAATTTCTGTTGATAAAAAATAATTTTTTGTCTCAAAACGTGTGCCTGAGTCGAAATACGGCTAATTTTATGTTAAACTACAGATATAGACCCTTTTCAAATGACCGTAGCTACGTAAATTTTTATCCAAAATAATTTTCAATGATATAAAATTTATGTTTGAAATCTCTACTTAGCTAATCGTGCTTCGAACAATTTCACCTTTTCACAATAGTCTGCTGACAATTGAGCCCCACGCAGTCAGTGTCATCACTGTTAAAGACTCATATTTCAGCCGCGCTGCTATGTCTGATTTCTTTATTCACTGTTAGGCTGTATTGAACGTATTTGTGGATATATCAGATGGGTTCGGAAATTACTAGATTTCAGAGAACTCCATATGGCGTTTGGAAACCTGCGAGAGGTGGCTCAGGGCATCAACTGATATCACCGCAGTACCTTTGACGGGGAGGTCATAGGTTCAAGTCCCAACGGTGGGGAGATTTTCGGCACTATCTAGATAGCTATTCAGTCACTGTCTGGAGGACAATTTTACCGGTCGGCTGCTATGATCGTTAGTTTTAATTTCTCCGATCAATACCAGGGGTATGCCGGAGCATTGCCCTAACAAATGTCACAGACCACGCCTGATCTTTTCTTCCCCTTCCTTGCTCTATCCCTAACTTACACACACACATGCATTACACAACCACACATACCGAGAGACCGCTTGGGAGCTTAGTGCTTGTCCCGGCTGGGGCGGTGCCCCGCTGGTGAGAGATACCCGGTTGAGGAAAACTACGCTAGCCAACAGGTAGGTCGGCGCCGGATCTCACAAATAGCGGGGGAAGATCACAGCCATCTCCCGAGGGGGATGCACAACACTTACGGGACTAATGATCTAAGCAGTTGACGCGCCCTTACTTATCAATCAATGAATCAATCGATTGAAAACCCATTAGATTTTCCCCCTCATTGTTCTGTTGCGTCCATTATAGCCCGACGGCCTGACCGCCAGGGCAGAGCCGATAAAACCACTTCAAGGCACCTCATTAATCCATTCTAAATAGTCACCCTTAGCATTTTTCAATTTCTCTTATGTTCATTCAAAATTCGATCTATTTCCATAATTAACACTCGGATTTTTTTTCTTATGAAAATGATCGAGTTTCATCTTTGCACTTGCCCTTTTCATCAAATATCCACTTCTTTTTTAACAATATATTTTCTTATTATTTTCTGCTGACTGATCAATAGTCGAGTTCTCTCTGAAAGAAAATTTAATGAAATGTTTTGATACTTCTTAGAAAAGAATTTGCTTTAGGAGCTTGGTTTCAGTAGTTCTTATTGAGTTGGCTTTATATTTGACCTGGTATTGATCGAAGATCATAATTAGCATCTATTATTTTTCCTAAATGCTGATATTTTATAGCTACAAATTCTCTCATAGACGATCATCTGGTATTGCTTTGCAATTTGAGAGATAAGGGAACATATTTTGCTGGAACCCTTCATCTATTGATGGAGCAAGGAAAGATTTTATACAAGCATTTAAGAATACCAAAGTATGATTACTTCTCTTCAAACGATTAGAAAGCTTTTAAAAAATGATAATTTATAACTACATTCCAAAGTCAAAATATTACTGGATGCTATACTTGGGGTTTTATTTCTTGGCGCGTGGGGTCTTGTCTGCACAATGGAATATCTCACGGTATTTCGCATTGTTCTCCGTCGTGCCGCCAGAAGTCGCGTGATCGACTGTATGGAGCAGTGCTGGCGATCATGCAACACCTAACGACACGACTGAGAACGACGCGAAATACCGTGAGATATTCCTTCGTGAAGACAAGACTCACGCGCCAAACATTAAAAACCCAAATATACAACAATGTATACAAATGTATAATAAACACTAAAATAAATGCACAAAACTGTTGCAGTCATTTTAAAGTATATTTAAAGTCAAGGTAATACTAATATTTATCTCATCGCCGGTGTAAACATTGCCTCATTAATGTAGTCATTGCCAAAATTATTAATACACCAAAATAAATTGATGGATATGTATGTGTGTGTGTGTGTGTGTGTGTGTGTGTGTGTGTGTGTGTGTGTGTGTGTGCGCGCGCGCGTGTGTGTGTGTTCGTGTTTCAACTTAACTCTTCAACGCGGGAACATTGTCATTTTAACACAGCTTGGTATACTTTATTACTGGGCAATTACAATGGAAAAAAGAATACACCGGGTTTAAGACAACCTTTAAAGGGGTTGATGAGAAGGGAGTGATATTTACAATCAAAAATTACTATACAACCACATTGCAAATACCGCAAATAATGTGCACTGGGGAGCCACAGTGCCCATGACAGGCGTAGCCGATTAATAGATGATTGTCATACATAAATACACATAAAGTTTTTAAAGAGAATGCAATTTCTGCTTCTGTATATTTTTTCTAAACGTAACACTAAGCGACCTACATGTTCAGAACAGAACAACATTGCTGTAGATTGGTATTCGGAGGTGGGACCCGCCGGCCACCTGATTACTGGGGCCTGCGTTTTGTTAATTTGTAGCATTTGTTTACACTTAGGAATATTTGTTTATACCAGTTTTGTTGAAATAGTTTTTTAGCTAACTATTTAATTTTTTACTTTCTAGTCTTACGAATACTTCGTAAGAAGAGAAAGTTATGAAATCGTGCGACGGAAAACGGGGAATTTTCGCCAGAAAAACTCTTACAGCAGGGGTCTGGTGACAAAAAAGTGGATAAAACCTGTTGCTAAATTTAGAAAAAAATCCTCTATCTCGTGGTGTAGTCAAAATCCATGATTTGTTGCTTCTTCATACTGCAAAATCGATTGACGGCAAAACGTCCGTCTGTCCGTCTGTGGTCAACGCTAGCACCTAAACCGTTCGGTCGATTTTCTTCAAAATTGATATTCCCCGATCGTTTTTACTCGTCTCAAGGCCTCTTGAATTTGAAACCGATATTTTAGTATTTGAGGGTACTTTACATCAAGCCCATTTTGAGATTTTCTAAGTTAAAAGAAAATGGCTCCAAATTTTTGTATTATATTTTGCTGTTGAA
Source organism: Acheta domesticus (assembly GCA_031308135.1). Lineage (NCBI taxonomy): Eukaryota > Metazoa > Arthropoda > Insecta > Orthoptera > Gryllidae > Acheta > Acheta domesticus. The sequence goes on along the minus strand of JAHLJT010008446.1, from coordinate 287,009,405 downwards.
TAGTACGAAGAACGTTGAAGGGAATGACGTAGGTATCATTTTCGTTAACAGGCAATTGAAGATAAAGATTTTTGCCTCAGACAAGGTCGGTTGCACAAACTTAGCACTTCAAATAAGGTCATGTACCATTTTTTGAAAAAAAAACGAGTAGTTTTTGCGTAAAGTGCGATTCAAATTTACAGAAAAAAAATTTCTCAAAAACCCCTCCAAATTTTTTCTTTAAAATTTCTGCACGTGTTTAATATGGGACGGTAAATATATAAATAAACTAGTGGTGCTATAGAATGGCACATACTTTCTCGCAGCAGTTATTTCTCAAATGCCGATCAGCGGATAAATTATTCGGAGTAAGCCGTTCACCGCTGCCTTTCTTGGTCATGTTTGAAAGACATGTTTTCGCATGTTGACAAATACCGGCTTCCTAATGATAGAACTGATACAATTACGTTTTGACTAAAATATAAGTAGTTGGTCCGCATGTGGGTCCCGTGGCGCGGCTGGATAAAGCATCTTTGGGTTGAGATCTTCAATAAGGAAGGTGCCGAGTTCGATCCCCCGAGGGGGATTTTAATGTGATGAATGTGATGTTGCAGGAAAAACATTGGAGAGTTTAGATACTTTATTGAAAATCATTTGAAGTACTTCTACTCACGAATAGAATCAATGCAGATAAATAGACAGGACTTGTCTGTGTTTTCCCTAACTGCATCTTTTAAACAATTTTTCAACTCTGTTATTCGATTTCTGAAGCGTATGACATGTCAAATCAACCGTTGTCTAGTATATATCTGTATGAACCAATTTAAGTAAAATTATGAGCATTTTAACGTTAAATTGTAATACAATATAACCAGAAGGCATTCGATGAACTTACATATCCCTAACGGTTCCAAAAATTGTTATTAATTTCTCGCCTTACGAATACTTCGTAAAGCAGTTCACCGCTGCCGTTCTTGGTCATGTTTGAAAGACATGTTTTTCGCATGTTGAAAATTACCGGCTCCTAATGATAAAATCGATACAATTAGGTTTTGACTAAAATATAAGTAATTGCGATAAATGTACTGGAAATGTCTGTATATATTTGTTCAAATTTTTAACTTTTAACATTTTTTTACTTCTCTTCTTGTATTTGTAAAGCGTATGTACCATCGCATCAATTGTTTCTTAATCATGCATTTACCATTTTATAGTTCGGTTCTATTCTTTCACGGCTCTGTTCGACACAGGTGGTGTTGGTGTTGCGTAGTGGTATAAGTGCCGGTTCGTTGACTTTGAGTTTCGGATGTCGGGTCTTGGTACGGAAAACGTTTGCTGGTATAATACACTTTTGCTGGTTTATGAAGTAGTGGAATAGCAATAAGGACCGTATAGAAGCAGAGCGAGAAAGTATGTGCGTTGGAAGCACCACTAGTTTTTTTAATTTTCGGGATTTCACTTAAATTGGAAGCTGGGGCGAGTTGTCCCAACTGCCCCCACCCTGGGTTGCCCTAGTACATTGTCTTGATGTTTGGTGCTATAATATAACCTTCAGAGAGGGAACAATGTTTTAAGTATTATAAGAATTTACTAAAACGAGGGGTTTGTCTTGAAAAAAAAAGACTCCAGGTTACAAAATCCAAAATAAAAATTATCTTTGGACAGTTACCATAAAGACTGAAGCAATTTACTTTTAATAGTGTTTGTCAGAAAAGTTACGATAGCAAATACTGCAATATACTGCTAGAGTCCGAAAGTGATGAAATTATGAATTTACTGATTATTCTAAGATATTTAGTTTCTTATAAATTCATTTATTTTTAGAAAATGGGACAATTTTACCTCCTCAAAATCATTTAAATATGACAGAGAACATATGCGTTTTCCTCCATGTTTTTAGTTTGATTTGATACATTCACTCAGCGTAGACAATTCTGCGGTGAAAACAAAGTGATTTGTCGAAAATATTCAGTTTAATCAGACAGAAACTACAATAGAAAATATTGCTGAAGCTGATTAAATATTTTTGTCGATTTGTACGGTAAAAAGGTGATCAATGGGAGCACTGGTCAATCTCTGCAGTCGTGGGCGAAACGTTTGGCAGTTCTAAGCCAATTGGACCACGGCCCATCAGCCCGGAAGACATCGAGAATACTGACTCCGGCTGTGAACGCCTTCAATGCTATATAAATGTAAATAAACAAAAAAATTAAATGATATTCTTGAAAAATCATTTAATTCAGGCCGTTCATACAATTTTCCTCGCAGAATTATGTCCAAATTCCCAGAAGATTGATTCAGACCTAAAATTAATCAATATTGAAATAAAATATTAATATCACATTAAAATATATTCCTTTCATCTTTAAATTAAAAATAAACTTTTTGATTTTTAATGGAGTCCGCAATTTGTCTTCATTTTTATTTATGTTTTGCCCCTACTTTCAGGGACAATTAAGTGAGGGTGACCAAATCAATTAATTGTAATTCTGAAAATTCTTGAAAGGCAACATGCCAAACACTAGGGAATAAATTTACATAAAAACAAAAACAAAAAAACTACAGGTGCTACAGAATGGCACAGACTTTCCTGTACTAGTTTTCTATTTCCTTGGTCTCGGCTACCTATTCGGACTTGCCACACCTCTGTCGCCGTCTAAAGTACATGATTTTGGTATTTTCTTAATTTTTCGATTTCCTAATAATAGAACGAATATTTATTTTAAGAATATTAAAGAACAGTAAAACCTCTTCCTAAATGACTATTTTCTTTCAAAAATTTGGAGCCATTTTTAAGAAAATGACATTTAAAAGCTATTGTAAATGCGAAATTTGAAGCTCGATTTCACAGAAAATATTTGAGTTTCCGAAAAATTTCAATTGAAGCCATTTGAAGCACTTTAACTCACAAATACAACAGTGTTTACAAATTGCTGGAAATGTTTTCTGTTTTGAAAGATCTCCCGCAACGTTAAGATGTAAATTTCTGTAATTTTTGAAAAAACGAAACAAAAGAATACCCCCAAATTAACTTTACGTCATATTAAAGAGTTCAATTAGCACTATCCGTTCGAAAAGTTTTAAGAAACAAATTGGAACCTTTTTTTAGAAAATGGCGACTGAGCGTTTCTGAAAATGCGGAACTTTTGGGATAGTTTTCACCGAAAACTGTTGAGTTTTCGAGAAACTTTATATGACATTATTTAATTTAATGTACTCATGAATGTAATAATATGAACAAAATTGACGCTAATGTAAATATTAACGATGTGAGAGGCAAGTCAAAAAAATAAATTTTCGTAATTTTTGCAAAAAGTAAAGACTAGAACAATATGACGTTTATGTCATCTCATAGAATACATTTAACACTATCAACTGCATTTCAGACGGCTCTTTTGACCTTGAATGACGGCATTTTATCTTAAGCATTTCCTTTCTCGAGCATCTGACTTGTAGTGACGCATCAGAAGTGATATTTGTTTTCCCGTGTCATGATCTTCATGCTCAGTATTGGCATAGACTAAGGATGTACACATCTTTACTCTATGGTATTGGATCTCCCGAGAGTCTCCAGTCGATGGAAAATCCACTTCCTACGTTCCATGTCTCTTCTCACTGGCTCATTCCGTTTTCATCAAAAGGTTAAAAAAGGTGTATAAATGCCTACCGATAGGATTTGCATAGTTATTCCAAAATCGTCTCGATTTGGATAAGTTATTCCGTCATTGTCGGCGTATTTAGGATAAGACATGAGATTATAAATTGCCATAATAGTGTCTGCAAGGCAATGAAGTTATAGTATAAGTGACAAATTGTATAGGCTTTCTTTCCAAAAAAGATGTAAAAAGATGTAGGGGCAATGTCATCAGTTAATACATCAAATGTTGCCAAAAACTCCCTTTTTTCGTAATTTAATTTAAAATTTAGGTAGGGAAGGGAAGGGGGGTAGAGATTCAAAAGCTCAAGAAAACGTGCGCAAATTCTACTTTTCGACCAACACGATTATTCATTTTTTATTCAATAATTTATAAATAAATCAATGAATGAAGGAAAAACACTCTTTGAAATCGCATTTCCCTCTCATAAATTTCTTTCCTTAAATCCGATACATCTTTTCAAAGCAGAAGTTTTGAATTTCGTTGCAATATTTGTATTCAGCAACTTCGAAAATATTTCTAAACGTATAACCATATTTTTACGCATATTCCCTTCATTTTCAAGCTTCAATTTTGAATTTTGATATTGCATTTGGATATTCGAAATGAGAGAAAGCGAGAACCATTTTTTTTTATATTTCTACACAAATCGGGTTCATTTTTATGAGACAGTTGACTATTTCGAACACGCCATTTTGAATTTTGAAATTTCATTATTCAGCGACCTCAAAAACCCATTGATAACCATTTTTACGCAAATCCACTCGCATTTGCAAGTATGACCAGGGTTTAGACCCGATTGAACCAGTGTGCGACAGCCAGATCTTGGGACATCAATCGATTTTTTCGATATTAAGAGGTCACAAAACATGGATTCTGACTGCTCATCGTGTTCGAGAAAGTAATTTTCTACGTACAGGAACAAGATTTATCTATTTATACTTTCTTGCCATACTTCGTAAGAAGAGGATGTATTGTGATCGTGCGCCGGAAGACCGCGAATTTACAAAAGAAACTTATTGCCGGTCCTGTTAACGAAAAAGTGGATAAATCTTGTCACTATTTAGCAAATTCTCTTCTCTCACATGTTGTGTAGTCAGAATCCAAGTTTGGTGGGTCCTTGATACCGAAAAATCGATTGACGGTTAAATGTCTGTCTGATCAAAGTTGGCGCCTTAACCGCTTAGCCATGTATCTCCTAAATTGATATTTCTCGTTCGATTTAAATTAACTTAAGGCCCTCTTGGGTTGAAAACGGATATTGTGATTTATATCAAGACTGAAACATACCTTTCACTTTTGCACAATTTAACTCTGGAAACTTGTTGCACAGATACAAAACATCCGAGTCGTTGACTAGTGCCTTTACGCAATTTTTCATAGAGTCCCAGTTTGTTGTGAAGTGGTGGCATGATAACACTGTTAGGGTCAATGAACGACACACGAAATACATTTTAATTTCCTGGCTGCATTCTATTTTTGATAGGACGATTCTACTTTCCGCCCTTACTAACGTAAGAAAAAGTATTGTAATCTTGCGCTGGAAAACGCCCAGTATTCTACTCAAGAACTTTTATTACCGGGCCCTCATAACGAAAAAGTGGATAAATCCAGTTGCTAAATATAGAAAAAAATCCTCTATCACGGGTTGTAGGCACAATCCATATTTCGTTCGTCCTTGATACCGACAAACCGATTGACGGCAAAACGTCCATCTGTCAGCGCACAACGCTAGCGCATAAACAGTTCAGCAGATTTCTCGAAAATTAATATTCCCCAATTGAACTGAATTGTCGCGGCCCCTGGAATTAGAAGCCTTTGAGGGGGGAGGGTACTTCACATGAAGCCCATCGGACATTTTCAAAATTTTCAAAAAAAAGGCTCCATATTTTTTTTATTAAACTTTGTCCTCGGATACGGTAATAGACGCATAAGAGAATGATGCAGGTCTAATTTTCGTTAAAATCTTTGATTTTTTCAAAATTACAGAAATTCAAAATTTTTCGGCTTCTTCCTACAACTGTAAAATTAAAGATAAAGACTTTTTCAAAATAAAATATGTTGCTTAAAGACAAATCTTGAAATAAGGTCATATTCAATGTTTCCAAAATATGAAGTAGTTTTCGTGTAATTTTGCCTGAAATATAGGTAATTTTTATTTTTTCTCAAAAACCGCTTCATATTTTTTCTTTAAATTTTCTCCACATATGTAATAAGGAACGGTAAAAATATGCTGCTAGTCCCACTTTCGGGTACTGCTCGTTTTTTTCGAAAATTGCAAAAAAAAATAAACCAAACCATAAAATTGAAGATACAGATTTTTGCCTCAGACAATGTCTGTTGTACAAAATTAGCTCCTTAAAAAGGGTCATGTGTACAATTTTTGGAAAAAACGAGTAGATTTTGCGTAATTTCTGCTTGATGTTAATGAAATATATACTGGTGTCCCACCAACTGCGGACCACGAGAAAAAATGAATGAATGATATGAAAAATAATTAATTTAATTTTAATTATAATTTATTATTGAAGATGCCAATATTAATTCTACGTTGACTTTCCCGAACTTATACTTTTTACTCTATTCTACAATTTGTTTTCTCAATGTATTGATTATTTCTTTTAAGCAATTCGTAAAGCTTAATCGACAATGCTGCAATCGATATTTGAGAAGTTCACTGTTGTTGAACGTCAAGATGGTGCGGTGATAAGATACAGCTGTTTTATTTAGTCGAACTTGTGTTTCCAAATTCACTTTTTAAAAATTATTCGATACCTATTTGACAATTCATTTTTTTGTCCGTGTCCGGGTATAGAACATACATATTTTCACTGAACGAACGTATCTATGCATATTTCAGCATGCCACGAGCAATACATGCTATATTATAGACTTTCAAAATTTCAACGAGAATAAAGCAATATAGTGGAACATCGATTATTCGTTTTTATGTAAAAAGTAGGTTCGCTTGTTGGTAAACATTTTGTGAGTTTAAAATGAAAAGAGTTTCCAAAACGTAAGGATGTATTTTATACTTTTACATAATAAACACCTTCCTTTTTCTCGGCTACTGAACGTTAAAGGATTCATTTTTCCATTTAAAATGTTTATTATATTAGATCAGTTTGACCACAGACACTAGTTTATATTTTTTTTGGGGGGGGGGAATAAACCCACTGAATCACATTATTATAAACTTCAAAGAATTGTTTTCGTACACTTAGTTTGAGGCGGTGTCAATATCAAAAAGGCGGGAATAAATTAACTTAATATTAAAAATTGTAGAATGTTAGTAATTTTATTAGTTTATTAGGATTAGAGTTATATATCAACTATGCATGATGTACTCTGACTAACCGATAAACAAGTTGAAATCTGAATACTAATGGAAATACGACTTTTTGCCAATAATTGATATTATTCGCCAAGCCAATGCACATAACTTTGACAACGCTGCGCAGGCAACAGTGCGTTGCTCACTTTTATATAATTTATAGCAAATAAAATGGATGGATGAAAATTCATCGATGTTTTTAAACATCGACGCAATGATTTAAAAGAGGTTAAGTTATCTCTAAAATAAAATTTGTGAGCAACAAAATTTAATTTTACTGTGTTTATAAGGAAGATTAAACTGAAAACAAACTAAAAATAATAAGAACATACACAACTTCCAAGCCTGAAAGCCTGAGCACTCGCAGTAATCTTAAGAAGTCACAGCTTCCTGAGTTCGCTGATGGAGAAGGGAAGAATAGGGGAAACGTTTCGCTCACGGCGTACTTCGCCTCTCCATGTGCAAAACACGAGGAAAGACGTAAGAAATAGCAGGATATCGAAGCCATCCTGTGCGATGGTCTGCACAATGAAGATAATGCCATTAGTGCACTCTATGGAGGAGAACGTGAACTTCTGTGCCAGTTCGATTTTGGCACCGTCTCATCCAGAAGAGCAGTGGCGTGTCCTTCACGTACGCGAGGTTCAAACAGGAAATAAATCTTACTTTATTTATAACATAAATCTTCTAATTTATCGAAAGAGTGGTGTCGTTTTACATTAGCTGTAATGAAATTATCGCATTTGCCAAGCTTCGGTGTGTGCAAAGCGCGCGAGGCGTCAAGAAACTCGCTTGCGATCGGGTGTGCTCGGTGCGTTTCGTGGGGTCTGCAATCGGCTGAGTTGCGGGACCTCGCTTGAACGAAGGCAGGGTTTCTAACCAAATTCTTGGCTTTTAATGATAAATGCGTGTAGGTGTATGAACTTTGAAGTGCGTAATTCTAAGTGTAGTATATGTTTATGGTTATACGTGCTAATTCAGATTTTATTTTATCGTTTTAAGTGAAACTACCTTGCAAGTTATACCCTTGCAAGTATGCAGTTAGTAAGATTGCGTCCGGTAGTGTTTCGGCAGGAAGGGCACGAACATGGAACTCTATACTATAGGCACAGAATAGATACTACAGTAATACTACTGTGATGCAACCGCCCACGTCGGATGCCGATTCTTTGGAACGGAATCGGAAGGGGGTCACACCACAGAATGGAAGCGCCGACACACTGATGGTATGACGGTCATTTCCATTGTAGCAGGTGGGGATATGAGCTAAATTTATTTAAAGGGGCGCCAAGCGCACGCACACTTACCTGCTATTTTACTGCCGGCGTTGAGCGTCTCAGGGGTGAGTGCCTTGGGTCGAAGGATTGCAATGGTTTCTTTGTTTTAAAATAATAAACACTTTACTCAGAATTTAGTCTTTTTCACCCGTCCAAAATGGCGGGGACACATTTATTATAAAAACTGTTCTTGCAAACACGGAATTATTGTTTTTGGCTATCAAATAAGTGATGATGATGATGACTTACAAGTTGATGATGGCGTAATGGCTACGTCACCGCGACGGGATTGCTCACCGATCGATGGACTGATGCGGCAGGACCCACAGGAGCGCCGCTGGAGCGTTGGAACGCCAGCCTCACAATTGTCCCCCGGGATGAAGGCGCCGGCGCTCGGGATGTCGGCGGTGAATGTCAGCGCAGCAATTACGTAGCGCTGGCGCGCGTCTCAGGCCGTCACACGACACCTGGACCGCGTATGACGTTGGAAGCCAAAATCTGGCTGTTTGGAATAAATTCCGCGGTTGGACGAAGGCCGGGCAGGTCTCGTGGTGGTCGGCTCAATGCTTGCCTCTCACCAACCGCTATTGTCGTCTTTTACCGTTGCTCTCACTAGTGATTTCTCTAAAAGCCGATATTCGGCCGCTCTCTAACTGTAACTTTAAGTTGTTGAAAATTTCGACTGTCCTATGCTATCTCTGCTCGACCACTCTCTCTCGTGTTTTTCGCCCGTCTGAAATTCGAGCTTCTCGCTGTGTTTCTCCCCCTTCTTTCTTTCGCACCATGCAAGGGTTATCACGTGCTTCCTGCCCAGCGTTTTCATAGGTCGGTTTGTTGAGTTCCAGAATTTTCTATGTCATTTGTAACCTGGTTGGCTAAGATGATTGCTTCCTTTCGCGGCCATTGGATGTCTTTGTTTAGCACAGAGAAGTGCGCACATGGTTCTTCTGCTGACATGTGATGGGTTTATTGGAATTAGGGGATTATCTTGCTGCGTGCTAGCGCCAAGTCTATAACGCGGTTGTTCCGGGAGTCACTCATTTTGTTAGAGGCACAAAGGGGGTGGATTTATTGTTCAGGATGTGGAGAGGCCTACGCAGCTGTGCGGAACTGATCAGGCGAGGCGAGAGGCCACCCGTCCTTTCGAGCTTCTGTTAATGTGGCGTGACACTGGGGTGGCGACGTGCGATAGTCAAACGACACATTGCACTACATAATATAGATAGATACTACATAATAATATAGATACTACATAATAGCTATTCTGTGCTATAGGTAGCTGCGTAGACGGACACACGTGCGTGATTTAAGATTTATTAATGAAGAGTTTTTTTTCGCGGAACTTTAAAGATAAGAAAAAAACATTAAGTCAGGAACGTGAACGCCGGACATTACTCTAACTACTACTTCGAAAACCTGTGTAAAGAAATTAAATTGCCAACTTCTTGAAACTACTGAATGGCTTACCGGCCATATATATTTTATTGCTTACCCAAACTAAGCCCTTCACCACACGCCACTGCATAAGAGATACATACAAACCAACACAGCATTCTTCATACAGTGTTAAATGGGCATAGACCAGACCTGCACAACGCCTGCTCCCGCGGGCATTCTGCACTTGCGAGCCGATCGTCTGTCCGCAACAGCGCCGAAAGTGCAAGTAGTGGGGAGTAGGAAGTTTTGGGGAGTAGGGAGGGGAGAAGTCTGACGTAGCACGACGCGGCGCGTATATTGAATGCCTGGGCGTCTAATGCAATGATCCATGTTGCAAAATTATATCCACACTGGTTTAAATGGATTATGTCTAGTATTTCAAGTTACAAGGGCCATAATTTTCTGTTTATGTTTTGTGCACTGCTGTATATCCGCCTTCGTATCCACCACTGTATGTAATATCCTTTTTAAATTAAAAAAAATTAACATGCTCATTGTGACTCTTAAACAATATTTTAAAGCAGTAGCTTTTTAAAAAAAAATATTTAATTCTAACTAACAAAAAATACAATTTAATAATTTATTGTTCACCAGGAATGTTATAATCTCCAAATCAGAACAAAATGAAGAAAATCATGAGAGCCATCTCTTACATCAAGATACAAATGGATAATGTGGCAATTCCAAGAAGAATAATGTTTAACAGCACATATATTTGTGACCATTTTCCCCCATTATGAAACTGAATGAAAGAGATCAATGAGCCAACCTCTGTAACGATATGTTACGTGCAATGACAAGATTATCGTGGGTATTGTTAAATAGAATGCAAAGGGCTTAATATTTTATACGGTTTTGTAAACGACTCTGAACTCTTGTCAGAAATTAATCATGATTTTTTCCAGAATAAAATGTTTTGCTTTAATAGAACTGTCTTATTTTATTAACCACAGTTAATGAAAAAATAGTTTATTACTCTCACCATCAAACAAAAACAATTCAGTATATAGTAATAATGTTGTGTTTAGTAAAACACTAAATTTGTGATTATCTCGTAGCAAAGCGAATTACATTATCAGCCCTACAAGTAATTATAAATGGTGTCCAAATCTAATATGTATAATTCGTATGTATTATGTATTTGGTATATATGTATATTTGGTGTCCAAATCTAATATGTATAATTCGTTGTAGTTTAGTATTCTCACTGTGATATATCGACAATAAACATTTACAATATCATACGAAAGGCAATATTACTTGAACCGTATGTAACTCTCATGTTCTCACCGACTGCTCTTTAAATTTACGCGTTATGGTTCGAATTCCGCATTCTAATTGATGGTCCCCACTCCTAGAGTAAGTCTCATCCCCACCCTTCATAGAGTTTTGCATTTGCACCAGAGCTGCTCGCGCGCAGCTCCTGACGTCAGTGAGAGTGCAAAATGCTGTGCAGGTCTGGCATAGACGGTGCCAATCCGTAGGTGGCTGAGAGGTTCAGGAGGAGACCGACGCACTGTGCGTTGGAAGAGAGGATAGATCATCGAAGAACTAAACGCTGGTTCAAATGAAGTACTATAAAAACATATTTTGAAGAAACGATATTTTATACACATATTTGTGGTGAAAATTTTCCTTCCTTTTTGTTCGTGTTATGGCCCACCGGCACTACAAGCCGCAACTGGTTGAATTGGACGTTTTCAAGTAATGGCTGAGGTGTTAATAGCGCAGAAAAGGCAATATTTCAATATTACGTAGCTGTTTCTAATGCTGCGAGAAAGTATGTGCTGCTGCAACACTAGTTTTTTGATGTAGTGGTGCTTTCTATCTCTACTCTCCCACTCGCGGATAAAACAGCGGTGATTTTTAAATCACCACGGATACACCATTTATTCTCGTGATAGCATATTTTTTCAAGAAGTAGCATCATAATTTCTTATGTCTCATTCAGGTGGGAAGAATATCCAACTGGTACTGTTGCATATTTGTTGCATTGTGTAATAATTCTGCTTTCAAACATTTTTAGATGAGTCGATGTACAATTGCCATGCTTCAGTGTTGTATTCCACCGCGAGGCTTGTAAACAGACCATGAACATCTGTACAGTAGCAAATACTACCACTCATTACAAAGAACTTCACATATTTTTGTGTCTGTGACAAAATATTTAGTTTTTGTACCCGGGCAAAATAAATTCTTTAAGGCAGGCACGTCAAACCGCGCCCGCACGAGCTACTTACCAGCCTGGGGAGCACAGCGATCGCAGAGGCACGGGCAACGTTCCCTGACTCCGCACTCTTTTCCCCTTACAATCCAGAAAGGGGTGTACATGCGAAAGCTGTAGCGGCGCGAGGCGGTGAATAGTGGCTTCATACGAAAATATGTTTGCCACATTTTTTCTACCAAATAACCGAGAATTGCATTGTTTATATTCTTCACTACTTATTACTATTTGATTATTTTCTTCCTAAAATCTCCCTTATATAAACATCTTTGCTAAGTGACAAGAATATGTTTGAATGGAAATTCTTTCCTTGTTTTCGTTTTGTGTTATGTTATTACATCATTACGTTACTTGTATTTAGGAACAATGTGAAATAAATTAGGAAGTCTCTGTTAGTTAACAATTCTCGCTCACGGACGGACAGCGATTTTAACAGACAAGAATATTGGCTTTTAAAGCTGACCGTAGAAAGTTCATGCTTTTATATTGCTCTTAAGTAAACACGATTACAATATCAAGATTCTTTTGATTCAAATGTTTAAATTTTATTCTCAATTAATAATTTCAAATCAAATTGATGTATTATTTCGATTTAATGGATCATTTCTTTGCCTTAAAGAGAAAATGGGAATTAATATATCTAAATTTGTAACAATAACTGTCAAGTAACTTCTCCCAAAGACTGTAATGGACTCTGGACGCAGTGCCTGCGAGCTTGTTACCTTGCCCGCGACCTTGACATGCCTGTTTTAACTTGTTAAGCGCTAATGCCGGATGTATTCGGCGCAAGACTTTCGTGCCCTCAGCGCTAATGCCGGATATATCCGGAATGCCGGAATGTACAATGACTTAGCGATCACGGCTAAACCAACATCTGGCATTCAAGAATGAAAAATCTTGCTTATATGTTTCGTTTAGGATGTCTACGTTTACTGAAGAACTAAAATTAACAAAGTATTGCAAAAGAAGCAAAATTGACTTGACCAGAAATTATCGTATCATGTTGGACATTAATGGGTCAAAGCTCTACCAGCGCCGCGCGCAGTGCGAAGGGCGCGCGGCCGAAAAGAAAGCAGGCCCCAGGCGACCCAAGCGGACCGGGTGCCCCAGCGCCGGGGGACGCGCTGCCCCTAAAGAAACGTAGCACTTAAAAGGTTAAGGAGTGAACCGAGCAGTTCTGTTTGAACTTCCTTTAGTGCTACGTCTCGTACAGGGTCACAAAGATCAGCATTGCCCATAAATTAATACCTTCTCCAGATTGGAAGTCTGTGTCTGATACGTTGCTGGAAAATTAAAGAAAACTTGTGTTTCTGCGTCAACTATTTATTCTGTAAGTGCTATTGATATTGGAACGTCCCGATACTTTAGATACACGAGTTTTGTAGGAAAATCCGATGACGTATGACAAACAGAAATAACTGTTAGTGGTGTAGTTGCTTGATTCAAACCATATCATAGGAAGTAAGAATGCCAATAGGTTCTTCTTCCCCTTCCTTATCCAACCGCCCAAGTTGCATGCGCGTATCAACCAGAACAGTGGTGCCACGATTTATACCAGTATCCACCTTTGAATCGAAGTAAAGTTCATATGCTTTCATTAGAAACGGTGTAAATTCTTCCTACGGGAATTGTCTGTTAGATTACCGCAACATAACAAAATAGATATGGTGAATTTATGCAACCTCTTCAGGCCATAATATCGCCTTAACTGTGTCATTGGATAGAGTCAAACAGAAATTTCTATTTTGGTTAAGAATGGAATGTTAACCTTCCACAAATAAAAGCAATGGTTCTGTTTCTTTAATGGTATTTGAGAAGGGCGTCGATTAACATCTCTACTGCTCAGTTATGCACGTGTAGTAATATTCTGAAGCAATGGCGTGTGGTGAAATTTTTTTAGGGAAGCAATTACATTTCAGATGGAAGATTTTTAATTTTTCACATGGATATGACGACAATTGGATAAATTAAAATACTTGTAAATAGCTTATTTGTAGTAAAGAGTGATTCTTTATTTTTACTTATTTATTTACGTCAAAACAGTTAAAAACTGTGTGTGACGAGCTTATGGGGAGAAGTGAATTTTGTGCACGTTTTCATAATTCTGTGATCTCTATCCTAAACCATATTCTAAGGTCCGTTCGCTGTAACTTCACTCCGCATGTAAACAAACTTTGAGTGTATCCCTCCGCTCTGTAGTTCGTGATTGGCTACGCCATTCGCGCTACGACCATACTCAAATGTCGGCACGTCGGCTAGATGTCGGCTAGAACTGTCATAGCATATTCTTTTCACTAGTACTTCTTTAATACGCCCAAAATACAAGCCAAATATGCAGATATTTTGCTTAAATATCACAGAACTTACAATTAGACGTGTTCTTGCAAGGTAGCAACGAAATCCCGCCCGAAGCACGGATTTCAATAGAACATACAGTGACATTCTTTTAAAATCTGTCAGTCCCGAATCTTCATTAACCACATCAAGAATTTTATTTTATGTTGGAAATTCGTTTCTACGACAACATGTGCACATGAATACGAATGGCAGATTAAAAAATTCATTGCACTCGCCCTCCACCTGTTTTGCTCTGCATCTCTTCTTTTGTGGAGAAGTTACCTTTCCAATGACTTAATTCATTACACAGTTTTCACAACACTTCTAACACTGACACCTGCAATTCAGCAGTCATTTCTTCCACCTGCCGCAAAGCCATTGACGAATTTGTAGCCGCTAATTATTCAAACAGATCAATACAACCTTCTTCTCACCACTTCTGAGAAATTTTCCTTGCGAATGTTTCAAACCGGATTATCCCGGGAACTGCTTCACTTATTGTGTTCGATGTGGAACAAAATACAGCATTCTTTTAGAACTTTCTCATTCGAGAACGGAACTGCTACTGATAAAATTTGGCAGGAGCGGCCGTCGACGGCCTGGCAAACGAACATTATCCGAGGCACGGCTGTTGGCAGCTAAAGGTTGGCTGTTAAGGTCACGCTCGGTGTCTTATTTTACTTAATGGCAAAGGAGAAAATTATTTCGACTGTGCAGAGAGCCAGGAAATAAATCAATTTTTAAAGGGACCTAACTCCTGTAGCGCACGTCGCCCTTACGGGGAGTGTGGTGTCCGTCAGCCAATGAGAGCAAGTGACGACCACGTGCATTTGTTTACGTGCTGAATAAAGTTAGAGCGAACGGCCCTTAGTCGAATTTTGAATACAAAAAAGAGCGTTTTTTTTCAAGTTTTCTTGACAAAATATTCACTCCTATATAATAATATATATTTTCAAAGGTAAATTAGCTATAAATTCCTGCCCTGAACCCTCATGTTCTTTACGAAAGAATAATACTTTTTGCCGCGATAATATGAAAAACGATAATTTGAATAACTATATTTCCCACTGAAATTCAGAGGACGTGCACAAATAATGAAGTTAATTGTAACTTTATTATTAACTTAAATGTCCAGAAGCAAAACAAGGGACCATCTCAGCATTTGCTCAAGAATCAGGGAAACTGGACGAAAAACCTGATCGGGATGGGGGCCATCAACCCAGAATCTGTGGTACAATACTTGTTACAGGTTCTTTAGAATTATACAGTCCAAATGATAAATAATTACATTAACTATCATTGTTAAAATTAAGGCTACTTTCCTTTTTGATGCTCGGTATAGTCTCGAATTGTATAGAAACAGTTATGCAGCAGAAAAGATTTTACTTGGGACTTAAACTTTTCTATCGAATTTAATCGTTTAATATCATCTGGCAAAGTGTTGTAGAATAATGTAAATAAATTGTATGTGAATTTTGTGTAGTGATCTGATGAATATGATTACTACGTCCTGTGTTATAGTTATAGACATCGGCGTTTGCTAAAAATATATTCCCGCTTTTAATTAAGTCATTTTGACAAAAACTACTGATTCGTAAATCAGGAGACAAGGTAATGGTAAAATTCCTAGATTAATAAAGAGAGACTTACAAGAATCACGTGGGTTGGATTTGCTTATTATTCGTACAATTCATTTTTGTAATCTGAAAGTCTGGGAGCTATAAGATGTGTTTGCAAAATCAGCGATGGCACTGTCGTAAAATTTAGAATTTTCACTCAGTTTTTAATAAATGAATTTTCAACACTGAAAATTCATTCAAAATTAGAAAGTCTGTCTTAAATTGCAAAATTTCTCAAATAGTTTTTAAACGTATATATGTCGAAAAGTTGCGTTCAAGGGATCCAATTGTTGCCGGAATAATCACAAGAGGTTCGCACAGTTTCAACACTTTTAGTATGCTTTTTCCAGTTTATTTTCGCGAACAAAGTACAATAATTTTGGAGCACTTCGTTTCTTAATACCATCAGTCACACTGTACAGGACACTCAATTCTGAGCTCAAAGGGACTACATCGAAAAATGTTCCGTACCTCTGTATTAACGAATCTAGGGCATCTTATGGGAAGGGCGCTTGGTTATTGTTCTCGAAATTAGTGAGTTCTAAAAACATCAGGGATTTAGAATTGCAGAGCCTTGAGTTCAGTTGCTCTACAATGTCAATTATTTCGCAGAAAAATCTGCGATAACTCTGCTTTATATCACAACTATTATCAAGAATCTTGTTTTTTGGTATGTTTCGAATGCCTACAGCTTTATTCCGCACTTCTTCAAAACAATCTCTTTTGGGTTTTATTTTTTGAAACTTGTTTATTTGTTCTACACAGTAACCAATGACATTACTCTTACTTTGAAAAATATTGAAAAGGTTTTCTATTAAGGGAAAAATCTCATTAAAAACAATAATAAGAAAATTGAAACCGAAACCTTTTTTCAGTAACTAAAAATCTCATCTTGCAGCACAAGAAAATAAGAACTCGTAGAAATAGTATATTCTTCAACGAGCGTAGAATGATAGCTATTATTCACGAGTTGATGTTTACGACACGAGCGACGTAGGAGCGAGTGTCGGAATTTCAACGAGTGAATAATAGCTATTCTACGCGAGTAGAAGACTATACTTTCTCTACGACTTTAAACTTGATATTTTAAAAATATCCAATGAGCGCCTTAACCTCAACACCAACTCGTATACTGTTTCGTGGCTCACCTGTTTAAAGGCAGTTGCGACCTTCGAGCATAGATACATAGAGGCGCCCTGGCCGGAGAATTTTGAAGCAAACATAACTCTGCTCCGTGACGTCACAGGTTGGCAGAAACAGCGATTGCAGCTGGATTGCAGCGTTTGGATACAGTTTTCCCGACTTCCTTTTATCTGTATTTTGTGACATTGTGTGCGTTGTGAGGGTAATTTTCTGTTGAGGGAAGATGGTTGTTTCTTGCTGTGCTTAAAAATTAATCGAATCGGTACCAAAAGGAGGTTGATATTTCATTTTTTCGGTAAATACTAGTGGTCATATGTTTTTAGGTCAGGTAGATGCTGTTTTCACGTGTTTTGAAATAATCAATAATGTATGTTTTGAGAATAAAATGTTACTATCCAACAAGTATTCTCTTTCATTTTAATCTGTAAATATTTAAACGTTCAGATACTCAAGCCTTAAAAAAATAAGTTTTAATCCTTTTCCTATTATATAATATCCATAACTATATGTTCTTTTAAGTAAATATACATAAACCTGGAGATTGCTGTCAATACGGTGCAAGATGTTTTTAATTATGAAGGAGGGGATATGAAAATCTTGGAGAAAAATTAGAAGAACAGAATCTTAAAACAAATAATATATGATTGGTCTGCAAGTTAAACTTGCAACTCAAAAAAACTATTTTTGGATAAATCAAGTTAAAATTCTTCCCCATTGCTAAGGAGCAATGGGGAAGAATAAGCCTTTCTTTTACTTTCCCAAATCTTTCAAAGAAAATTGCCATTAAGACTAGGCTGTAGTTTTTTTAATTTGGGCCTCCAGAAAATGTGCGCAGATAATCTCTTCCTCCACGCGTCATATACAGTTATTACTGTTTTTTGACCAAATAAATTATTCTTAAAAAAATGTTTCCGTTCTACTATATATATATGGAATCTGAACAATTAATAAAATGTCCAAAAAATGTACTTTTGGCGGCAATAGATGGCAGGTGGCAAGAGAATGAGCCAAGTGCGAATAGCTAGCTGAGACCAAAGGAAATAGAAAACTACTATGGGGAAGTCTGTGCCATTCTGTAGCATCACTAGTTTTTTTAATTAGTGAAATCACTTTTGTCTTGGAGTTAATGTACTAAATTATAAATTATTTCCCTGTTTCTCGAAAACTATCAATGAACATTATTTTTCGTTTCTTAAAAGGTATGTCGAATTGAAAATTATTCAAAAGCATAAAAAAGACTAGTTTCATGTTTACCGGCGATGTAGAAATAATTAGCTTATATACACAAATTCGTTTAAAATTGGGACAGAAAGGTAGTCCCTGATGCCCAACATATGGCGATACCAGACTTCTGCCAACCTGTGACGTCATCGGAGTCGTTTCATGTTTGCCTCAACTTTCCGTAGGTAGGAAGCGACTATGGCGCCTCTATGTATTCTATGCTCGAAGGTTGCGACCAGCCGCGGTAGAGCATGCAGCGCCTCTGTAGGCGACTGCGAGAACCCTCTGTCGTGGTGTAATGAACTAAGACGAACGTGATTGGTCGACAGCCGTGTGAGAATAATATTCTCGCACGGCTTGTGGAATCGGCATCATTACTGCATCCGATAACGTGCAGAAATGTATACATTCTGGAGCAGTCGTAGAGAAAATAAATTATACTACTGAACCGATGAGCACATGCGGTGCCCATCACACGCGCGCAGAATCACGCTGTATGCAACTGGCCGATTGCTTCCAAAGGCAACCTCGACCGAATGAGCCCACGTACGCCCACCACACGCGCCTCCGTATGTGCTGATAATATATTTTCCCTATGAGGCGCTGGAAGCAGACAGCCCAGTGCTTCCGAAGAGCTTTACAGGCGAACTCTACCCTATCTGTTGGTAACAATAATAATTATGTGCTCATTTTGGAAAGATAAGATTGTCGCGCCCAATTTAAACTGTTTTTACTTGGAATACCAGTAAATGATTCTAAATTACTAGTCAAGTGGTATTTAAATTAAGATATCCTCAGAAATGATAGGGAAGCAATGCTTCCCTAGCTTCCGTGGAATAAACACCCCTGCTCTGAAGTGAAATCCCTTTGCCTGTTTGACAGAATCCCACATGTGAGCATAGGTGCATGGTACGGTGTTCTTGCATACTTGTTCAATAATAATGTTTTTTTTCTGTATTTGAGGAAGTTTTAATATTTCAAATGCCGTGTTAGCAAATGTTTATGCGTTTCTCACTGTTATTGCGCAAAAACCTGAATATTAAAAGACGAAGGAAACAAAACAATGTGTGCTTTGGATGTACTCCAGCACGCGAGTTCTCGTGCTACAAATGGACGCGCGATTGACAAGAATATGAAAATAAAAAAGGAACAAAATGAAGATTAGTATTGCGATAATCGAAAATACTTTAAAGTATTACTTTAAATATAAATATTTTCACAGACGACGAAAATATTGTGTGACGTTGCGTGAAAAAACGTGGCTAAAAAGACTGACGGGCGTTCCATGAACATTTTGTCGTAACCTTAAAAACCGGACGTGACAGAGCAAAAACGTTTTTCAGATTCGAAATCAACATAAAAACTAGATTGGAACAAGTAAACAACATGCTGGAAAAAACATGTGGATAAAAAAAATTGACGGTGTTCCGTCATCTTAAAAACCTGACTGAAAACACACACTCACACACACACACACACACATATATAAATATATATATAAGCATTACCGAATATTTAATAATAAAATAAAACTTGATTGAAATTGTTTTTTACGGGTCGAGTACGCGGAAGCTTCCAGGAGACGCGCAGGCCACCTCCGATTCTTTTCGCCTGCCTGGCGCCGGCGAGATTAGTTGCGCCATCCTCTAGGGACCGCCCCAGCCCCTTTCGGCCGCGTCGCCCTTCGCTCGCGCTCTCCAGCCCCACCCATTTAGTTACGGACAGCCGGGGATCCACCCAGACTGTCGCGCTTCCGATCGCTTAAAACAAAATTATCACCACCCCGCCCGCTTGCCAGCAACTCGAAAGTGCACGTGCACTCCATAAACAAATTAGAGAGAGAGCGCAAGTGAAAATTTTCCATCCAGTTTCTGAGGACCGCTGTCAATGATTGGACGCAAGGGTTGCTACTGCGTAGTGTGTGTCAGCCAATCTCAAATGCGATTACTCCAGTTTCTGGAAAATTCCAGAATCTTAGAGAGTTTTGGTGGGGGGAAACGGGGCAGCTGCTTTGTGACACAGCCAGAAAGGACTTGAATTTTGAACGTTGAAGAGTGCGAAGCTCCGTGTCAGGGGGGTCCGCGCACTTCGGGAATTTTTCCCGAATCGGCTAAAATAAACGCCGAATTGGACAATTATTGTCAATTAGAAAATTTCTTCTGTTGGCAGCAGCGCCCAGAAGTAATCGTTTTAATTTCATTCATAGAATTGGGAGCTTAAGTGTTACCTCTGTTTTTGAGCCGTGCTTGGCCGTGAAAAGTGACAGTGAAATTCTCGTTATTATAACGAACTCGATCGAGACATTAAGCCGCCGTAACTTGGTGCAGTTTCATTCACGCGACGTGACCCAGAGCTACGTCACCGCCCGTCCCGGCAGCTATTCATGAGTCGACCCTGAACCGTCGCCTCCGACCTAGCTGGCGAGTACCTGCGAGAAGAAAAGAGACTTTATTCACGCCTCTCCGCCCAGCGCCTCGCAATCCAGCTGTACAGAAGACACTGAACCTTTGAGGGTGACGTTTCTTTCGAGCCAGCCTGCGCTCACAACTGCCCTCTGGAGAGAAAACTTTTCTTAATCAGAACATTAGATTGTCAAAATTCATAAAGTTTTCTCAATTGGTGTAATGTCAAAAGAACGGTTCGTGGCCGCGCCTTGGCCCTCAAGAGAACCAGCGAAAAGTTTGTTAAACTATTAGATTTAAGTGTCCCTGTAATTGATATTTTGGGGGACACGAGCCCGTGAAGGAGGTCTCTTCTCGAGAAAATTTACATGTTTCTGAGGCCACGAGCACCGTTGAAAAGGACGTTTGCGATTAATTAAAAATATTCATTTTATAACGTGGGGGTGTTACATCCTAATGTCATGGGCCACGTTTGAAAAAAAAGAAGTGAACTGCAACTAATCCTATAGTTTAATTTACAACGGCAACTGTAAAACATTACAAATTTCTCAAGATTTAACAAAAAATGCTAAAAAAACTACTAATATTTCGAAAATTTACATAAAACACATTAATGATACAATATTGAGGAATAGATTTCATTAGGACAGAAATTTCTTGCTTCAATATTAAAGGTGTAGGTCAGTTTAAACACTAATAAAAATTAATTTTCAAATATACAGTTTCATCCTCCCAGCTATATTGATTCGTAACAGTACGGCCATTGGGCCTCCTCACCACTCTTGTATATGATGGCCGACCGCTGTTGCGTCAACGACCGCAATCGGTGCATGGCCAATCTTTGGCGATCGCATCATTCTCGGGTTCCAGAGGCGGTTCTCCGCGGGGGTCTTTGGCGACGTCCCAACGAGATAGAACATTACCAGTATTATTCTATCATGTTGCGACGACCTTACTGTCTGGTTGCTTGTCCGCGATATGCGAGCGATATCCAAGGAGCACCTCATCTTACTTAACGACAATCAGCTGACACGACAGACGTTTTTATTTGCCGCTCTGGTTCGTTGTAATAAGGATACCAGTGCAGTTGGTATCTCCGCGCCAAAAAAACACAGAATAATGTTGCATAAATGAAGACTAGAGATACTGAACGAGGCCCTGGGTGGCTCGTTGGTTAACGTGCTCACCTCACCTCACCTTTTTATAACTTTGAAATTAAATTCTATTTTTTTATCAGACCTCAACTAACTTATTTTTATTCATTCTTACGCAACGTCACGTCCACCATCCATCAGTTCTATTTCAGCCGAACCACCTGCCATCTGAGTTAGCTGGCAGGTAAGTCCGCCGCTCCCGGTGTTGCGAGAGCGACTGGCGTTGCAAATGGCTTTCCCAAGTGGGGCTTGATTTTATGAATTTTCATACTCCAGATAAGCGCCCTGAGATTCTCATTTTCATAATTACTAATTTATTAATTTTTTTGAGCCACATTTTCACAGAATGATGGATAGAAGGACGTTGCATTGAAATTAACAACTTGTGGACTGTAGAGGATGTGATTGTATTGTATTTTCTGTGTGCTGTTGTTTTGTGCTTCGTGCTGTGTGATTATAGTCGTGTGCGCGTACTGAAACGAGTGAAACCGCGTAACGACGCCAAAATATTGAACGAATTGGGAGTCGACGTGGCGGATGACGACAGTTCTGGGGAACAGTCCAACGCAAGAACCCACCTTAAGTGATGTCTTGCGCGCAATATCGAAAATGTCTCGCGAAAATAGTGAAAACATGACCAAAATGTCTCACGAAAGTAGTGAAAACATGGCTAAATAAGAACGGAAAATTGAAGAAAATTCGAACGAAAGTAGGGAAACATTGCCAAACTAGATCAGAAAATTGGGGAACAATCGAAACAGATGGAGACGAAATTTAGATGAACGGTTTTCAGCACATGAAAATAAATGTCAGGAACGGTTCGACCGTTTGGAAAATTGTTTGCAACTCAAGCCAGTAAGATGGAAAAACTCGAACAAAAATTCAATCATGAGGTAGGAATCTTAAAAATTCAGGTAGAAGCAAGTGTGACGGAATTGAAGGCAATGTCCGATAAGATGCGCAAAGAATTAGGACAGTCAAGGGCTGAAACGGACGAGAATTTTAACGTCTTAAAGATCGAAATCACGCAAAATTGCAGGTATGCGATGGGAAAGTTGAAGCGTGCTATGAATCGGTCAACCATCAAATCACTAATGTGAAACAGAAGATAGGAGAGATATTTGAAAAAATAGGACAGAAACTCAATTCAGAAGTCGTGCACATTAACGACCAAGGTCGATCAGTTTGGGGGCGTAAGTGAGGAAGCAATTAAAGAAAGGAAAGGAGACTGAAAGAGGAAATAGATCGCAGAGTAGATGAGCTAGTTGCGAAGGGATTGAAAAAAAACGGGAAAATATCCTCCTCCTAGTACGAAGGGGTCTGGGCTCAGTTTTTCGTGGGCTCCGCCGCAAAATCTGTATTTCACCGGAAAGACCGACGAAAATCCGAGGGTTTTCCTAGACAGGGCAGAAAATTATATGTATTGGACGAAGGCGGTACCTTCTCACCTTAAGGCCAGATTCATGCAAGAACTTTTACGAGGAAATGCGGCTCATTGGCTAACGGCATTAACTCCGTTTCCACAAATTATGAGGAATTCCGCACAAAAATTTTGAATCGCTATTGTGGTGAACAGCGGAGGTATGAATTTGAGAGAAACATTTTGGAATCGCGATGGGAAGAACGGAATGGCCAGTCATAAGTGGACTACGCCATATAGAAAATCTCCGCCATCAAATTATGTGACCCGCAAAGTGATATTAGATTAGATTTATTTAAACTGCAATTGGGCATAACCCGGTGGCAGCTAATTATAAAAACATAAATATACACAGCCTTTCTGTAAGATAGACTCTAAAACCACTAATAGTAATAATAACAACAACAATAATAATAATAATAAGAAGAAGAAGAAGAAGCAATTATATACTAATTGTAGTAATAATAATGGTAAAATAATGATAATATAAAAAACTGACTGATTCATAAAACATTAAATTACATTAAGAGAGAAAACACACACACACACACTGCACTTCACTTCACTAAGACCTGAAAACATTTCCTTCTTTATTTCTCTGCTATACACTGCACTACACCTCACTTCACAATAGAACACGCATGCATCGCTATATAACCCAGTATTCTCCTCATTTACTTAATAATACCCTAAATTAATTTCCTAAACTGTTGAATCACTTTGAGAAAGGGTTCAAAGGTTTTTGCAGGCAATCTATTCCATTCCGTAATCGTTCGATTTGTAAAAGAAAATTTCCCGACATCCGTTCTCTGCTGTCTTAAATTTATTTTGTGTCTGTGATCCACTCTACTGATGTATGTAGGAATACATAGCCGCCGATTAATTTCTTTCCAAGCTGGATGACCATTATAAGCTTTATACAAGGCGCAGAGTCCTTGCTACTGATCGCCTGTTTTGAGTGAATCCCACCCTGCCGTTTTCCTTGTCCCTGAAAGTAAATTTAGCTGTCCCTATGCTAAATCCTTTCCAAGTGTTTACACTGCATATCTTGTGCGGATCCCAACAAATTGTTCCATATTTCATTATTGGACGAACAAGAGATAAATAAGCAATTTCCCTCGCGTTTGCCGTACTCTTTTTTAGGATGCGCATTACAAAGTGAAGAGATCTCTAGGCTTTCCCTACAACAAAATCTACGTGTTTTTTCCAACTTAATTTACTATCGAAATGAATTCCTAGGTACTTGCACGAGGAAACTCTCGGAATAATGTCATTATTTAAACGGTAATGTGTTTCACTGTAATTATGAACCCTGCCAAAAGTGATGGATTTACTTTTAGAGCTATTTATGGACATTCCGTTATTTTCCGCCCAGTAATGTAACGCATCAAGATCCTTTTGCAGTATTTCTTCATCTCTTTTCGAGTTAATACTACGATATATTATGCAATCGTCTGCAAATAGCCTAACATTTGAGGTTAATTGCGCCGGCAGATCATTGACGAAAGCTAGAAATAGAAGGGGTCCAATGACACTCCCCTGCGTTATTCCTGACGTAACGCTTGCCCCGGAAGATAACTCTTGTCCAATTCGGACTTTCTGTTTTCTATCTCGCAGAAACTCGCTAATCCACGCCACCACCCTGGGATCTATGCCTGAATTCATTAATTTCTGTACAAGCCGATCGTGTGGAACGACATCAAATGCTTTAGCAAAATCTATAACTACTGCATCTACTCTCCCGCCCGCGTCAATTTCATTGCTAGATCCTGAAATAGCGTGACTACCTGACTTTCGCATGAATAACCACTCCTGAACCCCTGATATGGCTACTGACTGCACACTTTCCTACTTATGTGCAGAACTTTGTCAATAGCGTGGGTTGAACG
>JAHLJT010008446.1:286922783-286983313 GCA_031308135.1 Acheta domesticus | reverse complement strand
CTCGGCGCGACCCACGAATACCCTTATGGGCGCGACTCGACGGCCTGGTTTTGGGAAATAAAAAAATAACGTCGTGAATACTCAGTTTTTGCGGCGAAAACCCAATTCATCCCTGTGCATTACTGTTATACATCGAGTCACTTGATACTGCATTATCTGGACTGTAAAAACAAATAAAAGCCAAAAGTGTCGTATAAAAGTCATAATCGGCTTGCAATTGGAGGGCAATTTGGGGGGCATTAATTCAACGGGTATAACGTTCAGTACACCAATACTTATCGAAGACCCTACCATTTTAAGTGGAATGAACTTGCCGCGCTGAGCCGAAGTATCTTGAAAACATACACGCGTAGCACTTATCGCACGGCATCGTCTCTGCACTTAGTGCTGGTGGCGTCGTCACACTGGAAAACATCGGTAGCACGTCATACTTCAATGGCCACATTGTGTATGAATTTATAACAATTTTTAACCAAGTCATTTCTATAAATATAAAATTATTTCTTATACATTATATTTTTGGCAAGTATTTGATGCATTTGCTTCTGTTACAGAAAAATGTCAGAACATTCAAACGCCAAGAACTACAAGTTCTGGTCTGCATTTGTAACTGAACTCGGCGTTTGCATCAGTTATAAAATGCAAACCACCTGCTGCCGCTGGAGAGACCGACTTGTCATGTAGTAACATGTGATCTAAGAAACCGCTAATTCCATTGCCATTGTAATGAAATGCAACCATGTTGTTGAATGGAGTTGATTCACTTGAACGTCAACTCATGGCATCGTCTCTTCTTGTTTCAATTATAGATTGTTTGAATTACCGAGAGTTTGATCTTTCGATCTTTGTTTTTTCTGTAAGTAAAACCTTGAAACTGGTACATTATATTAATCTAGATTTTATTGGATTTGGAATAAATTGTATCGTCGAATGATACCTCTCTGAATATGTCAACAAGCCCGTCTTCATCACTTCCACATACGTAACGACACCACAACAAAGATCGGGGGTTATTGTGTCGATACATGCATCTCTTAAGTGCCAAGCACAATGACATTTGAACATAGTACACATACTTCCACTATGACATAGTTTCTCGACGATTTCTTGTCTCTAATTAGCAAACAGATATTTACATTTACCCTTCATATAAAAAAATGCGATACCCTGTCCCCAGAAGTGCCGGGCTTTTTTAACGGTAAATCGCATGGCACGAAATACTATTTACTATACTATACTATTTCATTTATTCCTAAATAATCGTTGATTTGTTATAACTAGGTTAGGAAGGGAGGCAGAAGATAGCATTCAAACAGGCGGGCATCGTATTCGTAGCATATCGTCAAAGAGATTATAGTGATAGAGTAAATTTAATCGGCAAAGGTGGTCTGTGGCACCAGATTCAGATTTAAGATTGTTTACCTGTTGTAACTGGCGATAACACGTGTAATGTTGTAAAGGTGGTGGGGTTGGGTATATCAGACTTACGATGCAGATGTCGTTCTTGTTTAATGGTATATAACACAACTTCAATCTGGTATGGCAGTCCACACATGTGAATATACATTTTTTTGACACAGATTGCGGGTCGCTAAGTAATATGCCTCAGTATTTTGTTCGTTTGAAGTAAACAATAATCATGTGCCGAGCGATACTTTATGGGAGAAAATGCCGTTTCTTGAAGTATGTTTTCATCATCAATTTATTCGGGATAATTTGTGGTTTTTGAGCACCAATAAAATTCTTAAAAGTGGTCAAGTGTTTGAAGAAAGTCTACAGATTGGTCATCAGGGACCCAAAATATTAAAAGTTATAAAAAGTAATCCATCACATTCCAGCCCTCTTAAAAGATATGCCAATATGCTAGAAAAATATAATGAGTCATTTGCATCAAAGATTTACACATCTGAAGAATATGAAAATATGATTCAAGAGGATGAAGCTTATATTATTCCTGGTCTTGGAGACGGTGGAGTGGCAGTTGAACTTGATAGTGAAGAAGCTGCCCTTGCCCAAAAGTTAATGAAGAAAGAAGCATTTAACATAATATTGAGTGATAAAATACCTTATAATCGAAAGACTCCTGATTCACGCAATCCATTGTAAGCTTCCCTATTTTTTTAATTTGTTTTGTGTTCATAGGTGTTGAATCCCATTTAAAGATTTGCTAGTACTGACCTCTTCATCGAACATTCTTGCAGAGAGTAACCCTTTCATTCTATTGCTTGTCTGAGTATATATCATCCATGAGCTGCAATTTAAATTACAAGATATTTTGGTAAATCTAAGAAGTTGTTATAGTTATAATCCATTACAATTATTTTTTTCACATATAACATTTAGTAATGATGTGTTCCACAGAAAATTGCATTAAGTCCTACCTGGGTACTTAAATACAAGATTATCATATGCCTTAGATTGAAATCTGTAGAAAATTTAGGGGTATAGCAATGGTTGTTCTTCTTTTGCTTTGATCACAGATTTCATTATAACTCTTGGGCTTTATTTTTTAGTATCGTACATTGAAACTGAATGCTATTTGTTTACTTAGAATGGTTTGATATTGCCTTCAGAATTTTTGCCCTTAATTCTCTTTTTTCTCCATTTTAATATCTTAATATTCTTAATAGCTCATTGCAATGAAAACTGTATATTTGAGGAGTAACTTACAAATTTGTAACAATAGCAAGCATTTTTAGCACTCAAAGCGCTTTTTTTTGTTTTTTCTGAATTCCTATACACTTCCCTCTGTGTGTTTGAAGGCTGGTAAGTAGTGTTAGACGAGAGAAATATAAAACGGGAATAGAAATTATCTAAGTTATTTAATAATAGAATACACATTCTGACCCATAGTTACAAAAGTTTTTTCATTTTTTAACAAATGACTTGGGAGAGAATATATACAATTACATATTATATTGATATCAAATATATTACTATTATTATATTCCATATGCGTCATGTTTCATTATTTCAATACTGAATGATTAGAATCAGTTTGTGTGAATTAGGATGTATGAATACCACACTTGTTCTTTTGAACCTTAATAAACATAGTATCAATTGGGTCTGTGTAAAAGTTACATGGCATTATGTCTTTGAATTTATCTTTTGGATGTTTTTATATCTTTCCTATTATTTACAGATGCAAAAGTCTGAAATATGATGAAGATTTGCCAAGCGCTAGTGTTGTAATCATCTTCAATAATGAAGCGTGGAGTCCTCTAATCAGAACTGTCTACAGTGTTATAAATGGATCACCAAAGCATCTTTTAAAAGAAATAATACTTGTTGATGACAAAAGCGATAGAGGTTGGTTTAAATTTTAAATATAAAAGCAAAACTAAGTAAATAAGAAATAATTAAACTATATGGAACTTGAATGTCTTGTTCTTTTCCAACTGAACCTATCATTGCAATTAAAAAGAACTGCCCTTTTGCTCAGTAAGATATTAAATATAACCACGGTCAGATTATAAATAATTATAAAATTGTGTAAGGCTCGGGCCTTTAGGCCTCCTTTTCCATCTAACCACGGTTTAATATCAAATGGAATTCCAAGCATCTCCAAATCAAGAAGATCCTTATTGTTATTAAAATTGATATATAAATCTTGTGTATCACAATTAATGTGAAAGAAAACTATACCCTTTGAAATGTGAAAAAAATAATCTTACAAATTTTTTACTTATTATAAAAATTATATTACATTTTGTTTAGAGGGTGTCCATAAATTATGTAATGCAGATTTTGAGTATTTTCAATACCCCCCCTCACCCTTGTAATGCACTTCCGTATCTCTATGTAACGCAGCTCAACACTGTCTCAGACCCCCTCCACCCCCTTTAGCTTTGCGTAATTTATGGATGACCTCTTAAAAAACTTCCCGTATCATGCAGAGGCCCTAGGCACTTAGTCTCCTTATGCATTAATGCATCCCTCAATACAACACAATACAACTTGCCTTATACTGAGTATGTGTAATATCTGTAATGTTTATTTTATTAGGCATTAGGCAGATGATGCTTATAGCCCAGATACATAAACTTAATAATATGAAATCGTAATTATTTATACTATCAAATTTAACATCCTGGTGTTACAGAAATTGTCAATTAAATAAAAAAACAAAACATTTTAAATAAAATGAAAACTGCTAGTGAGCGTAACGTATGTTTTCCTCATAACTTCTGAAATTACCGCAAGATATTAATTTATCAGAAGTGTGATAATCTATTAAAATGAATTAATAATAATAATAACAATAACAATAATAATAATAATAATAATAATAATAATAATAATAATAATAATAATAATAATAATAAAAGCGAGGCATCTTCCAAGGGGACTCCTTAAGCGCATTGTTGTTCTGTCTGGCTCTAAACCCCCTGTCAACACAACTTAATAGTACTCACTATGGATTCAAAATTCGTAAAAATAAGAAAACCATCCATACCATATCACATCTAATGTACATGGATGACATCAAACTTTACAGTTCGACAGACAGACAGCTTCAATATCTCCTTGAAATAACTCGAACATTTTCGGAAGACATCCATATGAGTTTTGGCATTGACAAATGTAAGACACTTCACGTAGATAAAACAGGAAAGTTACAGAAGATAGACAATAGCCTCAGTGATCAAATGACGATACAGGCAATGAATGATGAAGAAATGTACAAGTATTTAGGATTCGATCAGGCAGCAATCACAGACAACAAGGCAATCAAACAATCACTGACAAAACTGTACAAATCGAGAATCACGGCACTCCTGAAAACCAAATTAACAGGCAAGAACATGATAAAAGCAATTAACACATTTGCAGTACCAGTGTATACATACTCATTTGGAATAATACCGTGGAGCGACACAGATCTCGAAGATATCCAGAGACTGACTCGCACAATTCTAACAAAATTCAGACATCACCATCCAAATAGCGCAATAGAACGAGTAACACTTCCACGAAATGAGGGAGGACGAGGCCTAATAGATCTAAAGAATCTGTGCTATAAACAGATCAATTCATTAAGGAAGTTCTATTATGAGAAACAGGCAACTTCAGAACTACACGCTGCAATAGTTCAAGCAGATACCAAATTAACCCCTCTTGATCTTAACAACAAACAGCTGGACATTTCTTCACAGTTTGCAGATAATAACCACAAAATAGACATGTGGTCAAGAAAGGAACTCCATGGACGCCATGCAAATGATCTCAAGCAACCTCATGTAGACAAAAAAGCCTCAAACGCTTGGCTAAAATATGGTGATCTATTTGGCGAAACAGAAGGGTTCATGGTTGCCATACAGGATCAAGTGATCAACACTAAAAGTTACAGAAAACATATCCTCAAACAAGCGATAGATGACAAATGTAGAAAATGTCATACAACGGTTGAGAGCATACAGCACATCACATCAGGATGTAAATTAATGGCCCATACGGATTACACCTATAGGCACAATCAAGTTGCAAATATTATCCACCAGAAACTGGCGGCGAAATCCAAACTACAAGAAACAACCTGTCCATATTACAAATATGTTCCCGATTCTGTACTTGAAAGTTCAAACTATAAGTTGTACTATGACAGAGAAATTATTACAGATAAAACCATTCATCACAACAGACCTGACATAACCTTCGTAGACAAACGGCAAAAGATTGGCTACCTGATTGACATCACTATTCCACAAACAGCAAATCTTCAAACAGCACACGCAGAAAAAATAACGAAGTACACAGAACTAGCAGCAGAAGTCAAGGCACTATGGCATCTTCAAAAAGTCCATATCATTCCTCTGGTCATTTCATGCACAGGAGTTGTACCAAATAACATCCATAAAAATCTGGAACTTATTCAAATACCAAAATATACTTTCAAAATGATGCAAAAGTCAATAATCTTAAACACATGTAGGATTGTGCGAAAATTCCTAAATTACGATGAAACATGAATTGGCCTGTGTCTTGGTTACTAACCCGACACAAAGTCAAATATATATCCGGCGAATACCGAGAAAAACAATGTTGTATAATAATAATAATAATAATAATAATAATAATCTTTGGTGCCTCTGAAACTGGTTCGAATGTCTTATGAATGTGCATTCATTAAGCAGTGGAGTAACCCTTATGGTTCATGTGTACTACAAAATTTAATGGCTTTGTAAATCTTTTTTTGTTATTTCATCTTCATTTGTTTACATACACACATACATTTTATGTTTGAAAAGTCCATTTCATATTATTTGATAATATTTCCCAGGGAATTATGCAAATTCGTGTAAACATTCCTTAATTTTTGAAGGAATATGGCTTTTGCTGTCAAAAATCTTAGTGAATTCATTAATGTAGCGAAAGTATTCAGGTTAAATGTTTCCTGTATTGCGTGTTCCTTTCATGATTATAGAACTAAATCATTTTATTGCTGTTAGAACGAGTCTAATGTGTGATGTCATTGACAGCTGTTCTCCAGGGGAAACTGGAATATTACATACGCACTCGATTTCCATCACTAGTACATCTTGTAAGATTGCCAGAGCGATCAGGTTTAATCCGTGCTCGTTTAGCAGGAGCACGTGCTGCAACTGGTGATGTTTTGATTTTCTTGGATTCTCACTGTGAAGTGGTGGAAGATTGGTGAGTTGAAAATGCTCAAATGTTTTCAAAACCATTTTGTAAGAGATGAATCCTTTGAGTGGGGGTGTTTTTTTTAATGTGTTCTTTTTTTATTTCCCAAGAATTTGTTTAAATATTTGCCCAAGACCTTTTTATATGAAAATTAATTGCAAAATTATTCCCTGTATCACAGGGAATAAGTAACAGTAAAATATTTCTTCTGCTAAAATGAAATAAGAGAAACACATTGAATGCCTATCATATCTTGAATTTAAGTTTCTTCCGAATTATTTTGTCACATTATTAAAGGAAAATTGTACTTTTGAATTGGACAGATACTTTGATCAGAATTATCTTAATTCTGGAGTATCATCATAATGAGTACAAGCTTGAATTGGTTAAAGTAGAGAACATGGTACGTCCTTAGAGAAGCGTGCTGTGAGGGAGGGTAATCTCCTTAAGCCCTTCCTCAAATTACAATAAGCACTCTGAAAGAAATTAATAAAACTTATCAAATGGCGATTTTCACTTGTAAATTTGGAGACACCCTTAAGGAATGACCAAAATCTTTCAGTTGACCCCTGACAGAACACTTACATATACATGTAATGTAATGTAGAATGGCCCCCTTTCTTACTGCACTTCCATTTGAAAAAATTGCATGTCTCCTTTCTCTTCGCCAACCTCATCAGACACACACAGCACATGTAAATCCTTTAGCAATCAAATCATGTTCTTGTGCCCACTCAATTACAAACAAACATCCTATTGGGCACAATGCATTAAAAAGAACGTTTATGTACACCGTCGTAGCATAAACATTCAACACTCAAAAACACAAATCACAAAGATCCAGAAGAGCACAGGAAATGTAACTGAATGACAGCAGTGTAGCTCACCTTTGACTGCTACCTTGACACAAAATCTCAGGGGCACATCACTATGATTACGGCTTCATTTGATAAAGGAGCTCTGACAAGATACTAAGATGAAATTGCCTCCTTTAACATAGTATGTCATGATCGTGATCAATTACAAACCTTTAAAGTATATTTCAGTTGGGTAATGTTTACAATTTATTTAGATCGCCCAAGCTTTGCTTATTGTAAGTATGTACTAAGTAACATACATTGCTCACTACCCTTCCCCACCAAAAGATTCCCCTCATGAACCCCTAATCACCCCTCATCCCCTTCATCTTGGATTTCCCCCTTGTCGGAGTGATGCTTAGTGACCATTTAAATGACTTCCTTAAGTTGTAACGTGTTCTAAACTTCAGCCCTTGAATTTTAGGTGTGTTAATTTTCAACTGTTATAAATATTCAAATATTTGCCTCTTAAGGCAGCTTCGCATAATTGACAAATAACAAGAGCCTGCTTGCCCACTCCCAAACAGCTGAGGTGAATGTTAACTTTCTTTAATGTGTCCAAAAGACCAACATGCTGCGAATTGTGCAGGCACTGAGTGTTTGGAGCTCGGCAAATAGCAAGCATCACATCTGCACTACTCAGGATTTGACAAATGGTCACTCAGAACTCGCTGAATACCAAATGTGTGGAGCTGCCTGTAAATTCAAAAATGTACTATTAATATAGTATGTTACACTTCAGTTACTGAATATGATGGAAAACCATCATTTTCTCTCTAAATTGAACACTTTTCTCAGTAGCCAAACATGTCCAACTTTACGACATTTCAATTAATAATTATGTTTCTTTAAAATTTCATTCCTTTTTTAAAATATTTTTCAATTTTGTATTACTATTTAAAAGTATGTTGGACAAAAAGTGAAAGTTTTCTTGAATAAATTTGAGCTTCTACAAACTACAGTTTTCACTTCAGTGGCTGGGAACATATAGTGCATCTGATTTAAGGAAAATATATTCTAAAGATTAATAAATTTCAATGTTACATGATGGACTGTAATTTGGTCATGTCTGCTCTAATCTTAGGCTTGTTTGGTTTAAGGTTGAGACCTCTACTTCAGAGAATTAAGGAAAAGCGAACTGCTGTTTTGGTTCCTATAATTGATGTTATTGATGACCAGACCTTTGAATATTCTTATAGTAAAAGTGCCCCTGATTTTTTCCAAATCGGTGGCTTCACATGGAGTGGTCACTTCACATGGTTCAATATCCCTCCTGAAGAAGAGAAACGTCGTCAGTCACCTGTAGCTCCTACAAGGTAATTTGTGTATTGAGGCATTCAGAAAATTACTGGATTAGAAATGAATTATTTTACAGTATCGAGGATAGGAACAAGTACATTTTTGTGGGTCTGTATAGGTCACCTACTATGGCTGGTGGTCTCTTTGCCATTGATAGAAATTATTTCTGGGAAATTGGATCCTATGATGAGCAAATGGATGTTTGGGGTGGAGAGAATTTGGAAATGTCATTCAGAGTGAGTAGTGTATTTTTATTTATCTTTCGTCATTCAGCCAAATGTATTAAAGGTAGCTTGTTTCAATTTATATTAACAAATTCAGTTGAGACATGTTAATGTAAATTAATTACATAGTATATAGAATCTGATCACTTTTCTTTGATCTAAAATTTATTGACATGTCTTTAATTAGTGAAACCACATCAAAGCATGACATTAGGAAATTAAATATAACAAGCTACTCTTACCATGTACAGATTGGTTAGAAGCAAACTACTATATTCTCGAAAGTTTGTCTAAAGAATTTTACAAGTTGTCTATGTTAGAATGCGTACTGATTATGTACTTCCTCTCATAAGAGTATCATTTTACATTGCAAAGCTTTGCAATCACTACCTTTGACAAATTTTTGTTGTAGAGAAATAGTTATTATACTTTGAGCTCAAAAAATTTGAGATTAACACTTCCAGAAAACAACCAATCATACTGCTTAACTATCGGTTTTCCATGTAAGCCCTATAATTGATTTCTAGGTGTTGTTTCTGACCATACTATTAAGAATCTCATATTTTCATTTTTACTTTTTAAATGAAATGTTCACACTTTTTCCGCAAAAATACAAGCAAACACAACAAAAAATGCAAAAACTGTAGACCTGCATCACTTTTATAAGTTTATACATTTCATTTCATTTTACTTTTTATAACAATTTTTTTCCTTTCCTAAACATTCTGAGCAAACAGTGGTCTTGCTGAACTGTGAGTTCACAATCTCTGTTAACTCTCATACCACTACACTGACCAAACGAAAATGAAATAATGATTTAAAATAACTGTTTGTAGGAAGGAACTGAAATTACATGATTCGTAAGGTCTAAGATAGTAAAAGGAATGTGAAAAATATGTGTGTGTGACTGAGAACTCACATGCAACTACAAGAGGGTTAAGAAGCCCCAGTACAATGGGGCCTCGACAGCCAGTAATTAAGAATAGTAATAATAAGACATCTTAATTGTTTTGTATGCTGTATCCATATATTTGTGCACAAATTTAGAAATCTGATATTTTCACTGTCAATTAGGTCATGTTGTTCAGAGTTAGTCTTTATTCCCTGTTGTGTTACAGTGAAATCCCTTTATGCTGACCACCTAATCTTACACCTAAGTGGTCATCTTAAGGGGTGGTCATCATTAAGAGATTTCACTTATCGAGTCTGCATTCTGGGCATGTATGTAAATACATACATACGTTTGTATATTATGTATTTATTAGTTTATTAAATTAAAACTATAAATAATATGCAGATAACATGCACTTTATTAACAAACAAGTACATTATTCTTTATTTATCTTGAGTATAAAATGTGATATAGTTGTCTCTTTGAATTTCTTAACACATTCAGCCACAATAATATTTTCGTGTTCTTTTTCAATCTTGCATAACAAATTTATTAATATGTAATTTTTCAATTCATGTGCCAATAGCCTATACCTTCTCATACTAGAGAGTGCATCAGGTAGTAGTAGTAATAATAATAATAATGATAATGATAATAATGGTTAAACCTGAAACCTATCTCTTTCCTCATCATTGTCAATTGGGCCAACTTCTGCCATATCATCCCAAGTTTCATTATCATTGAAACAGTTGACCTATTCGTCTATATTATGTTTGTCAACATCTATATTGCTGACATAAGCCAAATCCTCGATGACTGCTACACTGCTGCCATGCACTGATTCTACATCCAAAACTGTAATAGATTTTGGTAATTCATTAACTGTTGTCGCGTCATCCATTCTAACAACTAATAATCTCTATAGTTTTTTCCTATTCAAGATTTTGAACTTACGAAGGACTCCCTGATCCAGGGGTTGCAAGCAAGATGTTGTATTTGGCGAAAGAATTTTATTTCTATATTTGAAAGTTTTTCATTGCAATGACACGGAGCATTATTGTTGAACAGTGAAATCTTCCTGTTTTCATGTTGCATGTTCCTGTTCAGTTTGTACAGCAATGAACAAAAAATTTCACACATCATCCATGCGTTTTTGTTGGCATTTTTGCTGGCCCCAAAGTTTTTGACTTCCTGGATCCGATGCAAATCAAAGAGCTTTTTCATGTAACATTGGCCCACTTAAAAATTGCATATCCTTTGAACAACCCTGAATAAACCATAAATGAATACTGTGTATGCTTTCATAAGGCTGCCATCATCTCTTCTTTAGTTGTTATTGATGTTTGCTTCTCAATCTTTCAAGTACTTTTTCCGATTGACAAGAATCAACTCTATCTGACTTTTACCACAATTAATCAGCTTAGCTAACTCTTACTGTAACTTCCCCTTTTCACTTTCCTTTATTATTGATCAGCGAGTCTCGAGAGAAAAGGTTGTGAGTATCTTTTTGCAATTGATATTTGCCATTTGCTACAATGAAATGAAAGTTATAGCAAAAACAGACTTTCCTATGCACTCCCTACTCAATCTGTGGCAACAGTACACAGCAAAAGCTTGTTTATTGTATTACAAATGGAAGGAGATATCATTGAACCTGCCTCCAGTGCCGTTCTAAGAATAGCATACCCGAGGGGAAGGGTAGAAATGAGAGTGGCGGTACTCCCTACCATGTGAAAAACTCTGAATCATCACCACTTGCCACCAAGGCTGCAAGTTGCAGTTAGCAGGAAGCAACATAAAGCATTGAAAAACATTTCTTGAAACTTGGATAAAAGTGGTTGCCTTAAAGGAGAAAAAGTGTGATTTTGTTGAGGAATTGGTGGTGGTTGGTCAGTAACAGGAGTGGTTGGCATAAAGGGGACTTCAGTGCATTCGTCTTACAGAAAAAAACATTCCATTCTGGAAAGAAAAGTGGTTGAGAGTGAGGTGGTGGTGAAGAGGGGTTTTGCTGTATTTTCATCTTAAGAGTGAACTGAAGAAATTGTGAAAGATGTTTCTATTTTTCGGCTTATGTGCAAATATTTTAAACATTTGCATTTCACAACATCTCCTCTCCTCTCATTTCACATGACCAGTTTATCATAATGTGTTACACTAATCCTTTTTGATTTTTTGAAAAGGTGTGGCAGTGCGGTGGTTCACTGGAGACAATTCCTTGTTCACGAGTTGGCCATATTTTCGTGACTTTCATCCATACAAGTTTCCAGGTGGGAAAGATACACATGGTATTAATACTGCTCGTCTTGTTGAGGTGTGGATGGATTCCTATAAACGCCTCTTCTATATGCATCGGCCTGATTTATTGGTAAGTAAGCATATCGAACATAGGATATCTAAAAAAAAGGAACATATATAATTATCAACCAAATATTTTATATTATTTTATCTATTTTTTTTATTTATCAAAACATACAAGCAAAAAGTCCAGATTATACAAAAAATTGTACAATGTAAATGCATTAATTCGTGTGAAATACCAAGTTGCAAAATATCAAAAAATTATTAATACAGTAACACTTGTTCAGTGCAGAACCTCACGAGACCAGAATTTTTTTCCACATTAGACAAGATTGCGTTTTCTACAAATGAAGCAGAAGTTCTCGAAAAATATAGCAGAAAATTATGTACAGTTCAAAGGAAATTCTCTATTTACTCATCTTGAAGAGTAAAGTTCACTCACAAATAATTTTGATACATTTATATTGTTGATTTATTGTGAATGGTGTACATATATAGTATTACAAACATTATTTG
Source organism: Acheta domesticus (assembly GCA_031308135.1). Classification (NCBI taxonomy): domain Eukaryota; kingdom Metazoa; phylum Arthropoda; class Insecta; order Orthoptera; family Gryllidae; genus Acheta; species Acheta domesticus. The sequence continues at coordinate 286,970,579 of JAHLJT010008446.1, read as the reverse complement.
AAAATACTCCTACCACAGTACATCTTGCACTCGTAAACCACTCTCACATTCGTCACTTTATTGCAGATTTTCTTCACTGTTCTCTTCATTTCTTCATTTACTTGCTTCCACGATTTCAGTATTCTCTCCTTGTGCTTCAGTGTCTCATAAATTTGCATTTTGTCACTTTTATCTTCGACATTAATTCCCGCACTGACAGTTTGTCCCTTTCTTTAGGCTAATTATTTTAACTTTATCATTTTGCGAGAAAGACACATATGATTTAGCCATCTACACACTATGGCTCCTCAATTTCTAGTGTCAAAAATTTTCCCTTTCTACTATGATGATGAGCTTTCTCTGCCCTTCACAACAAAACCCAGCACATCATTATCTTTTCCATGAAACAGTCCAAAAATGAACAAAGAAAATTTCAGAAATCCCCCATGAACACCTGCACGAAATCCTTTTACCCTTACCTGAGCTCACACACTGAGCGCCTGCAAACAGTAAGAAAAATACCAGGGATATGGATGCATTTCCACTCTAAGGACTTACTTTTTGACAAAATACAGGAGATATTTGTTTCCGTTTTCCATGTTGGACAGATTCTGCATTATACAATGAAATACAGTGGGACATTGACTATCCAAACTAATTGGGACCAGGTACAGTTCAATATTCAATAATTTGGATAACTGAACATAATGACTATATAGGCTGCTGCTGCACTAAATGCGGTGGGTTTCTGTCAACAATGAACATTCTGAGTGAGTGACAGCTGTGAAGCATTTACAATCGGTTGTTTGACAATTTACTGTTAGTTCTCTTGCACTTAAAGGTGGTGAAAAGGCGCTTTTCTGCTAATAATAAACATTCCGAGTTCTTAAGCATTTATTGTAGATTTGTCAAAGTTCACTGAAGTCAAATGATTGACTATAGTACAGTATCTCATTAATATTTAATCACTGTCAATCATATCCAGGATCATTCTCAATATTCAGTATTACAAAAGAAAATTAATACATATACAGTACCTAATTAAAAAATACTTATTCATAGAAAATATGAGTTTGGATATTTGACATTCGGATAATCAACATCCCACTGTACTGTAGAATTTACTTTCAAGTTCACCAGGACCTCGATTTCTGTTCACATTGAACAGATTTCCTCATTATATACTTTCTGCATTGAGCAAGTTTTACTGCAGTAATTTTAAGATATCTAATATTAGCAAGATGTTTATAATATGTATGTTTTTGCTTTCTAGAATGTAGATTTTGGAGATATTAGTGATAGGAAGGAGCTGCGTGAGCGATTGAAATGCAAGAGTTTCAAGTGGTATCTGGAAAACATCTACCCCCAAAAGTTCATATTGGATGAAAATGTCCAGGCATATGGTCGAGTATGTCATCGAAAGTGTCATTCTCTAATTATTTTATTATGCATCATTAAATAAGGAATCTGTGTGCTTTAAAAACGTTCGTTGTACTTGTTAGTTTATTCATTTGGTAGGTGTCTTAACATTCTGTGCTTCAAACTTTGTTGTTGTTTTTATCGTTATTTTTGTCTTTCATTAATACTTTTCCCCTTTTTTGGTGTAGATATTTAATATTTTGTTCTGAATTATATTGGAAATGTAAGAAACCCCATTAATTTCAGAAGAGTGTGTATTGCTTAGTTGGTATGTTACTTACATCTATCTTTGCCAAGAAGTTTGTTGGAAGGAGACTCATCTGTGGTGTTAAGGGTATGCATGAAAAGCATTGACAGCTAATCAGTCTCGGCTTCAGTGACATCATGTGGTCAATGGGCGAACTTTTTAAGGCATTTCGACCAACAGCCAGCAAGCTCATGTGTCTAGTCAATGCCATCTACACTTATTAAAACATACTTAAGTTTAGAGGCATTGGTCCAGTACTTGTATGTGTGTTATTGGTTGCCAAAAGCTGAGGTAAGTTTCTTCATTCACTGCGCAATGTTGCTGAAGCTAAATGAGTCCATTTAGCTGCCGACATTTCTTGTACATACTTTCTCCATGCCTTCAACACTGGAGTTGTCTCCTTCTTACAGACTTTGTGTTTGCCAAACATGAAATCTCTCTCAAAATTGCATTGGTGTGGGTCCCTTTAGTTCCTTTAGTTCCATGTTTTGTTTACTATAAGAATGTTGCCTAGGGCTTATCATACTCCATTGATAAAGTTGATGTATGGAAATTACAAATTTGTTAATAAAAAGAGAAAAATAATTATGTTATTTTAAAGTCTAGAAAAAAATTCTTAATCAGTCTCTTATAATTGGGGACACAATTTTTTGGATAAATGAAAATCTTCAATGACTGTGAAGAAAAATGGGTTGAATGCAGGATAAAAGCAGTAAAAAGAAAAAAATCTGATTTTTGTAATAACAGCTATTTAATGTGAATTTTTATTATTTACTAGTGCCTGGATATTTAAGATTTTCATATGTTGAAATAAGCATTTTTCTGTTGAATTTTTAATGTATTGTTCATGGAATGAAAAAAATTTCAGAATAATACATTTTTGGAAGCAAAAATTCTGAAGTGTGTGATGTCTCTTTATGACCAGAATGGAAAGCTAATCTTTTCAACATGAGTTAAATACAACAAAAATATGAATAAAGAACTGTACGTCATCCTTCTTCAACCCAATGAAAATGGCACAATGTTGCCAGGTGGACTCAATTTCCCCCAAATAGCTCTGAGCAAATACAACATGAAAACAACTAAATTGGAAAAATAATAGTTTTGATATGTAATAAATTTGGTCATATTAACATATAAATATATGTTAAAGTAATATATTGTTTCCATGAAGCAAACAAGCTAACATTTTGTTAGGTTCTCCCATATTACAAAAAGTTATATTTCACAAGTGCTTACATTTTGAAATACCCAAAAGCTCTTTTGCTAGTATCTTGCTATGAAAATTAAGATTTTTGCATAATATCATAAATGAGTGTTAATTTCATGGTTAGACTTTGAATTAACATGTATTCTTGTGCGTTAACAAATGCTACTGTTAGAGGAATATATTTGAAATCAATAATATAACATTTTCAGTAAATATTAGAGCTCTATATTAATATTTTTGTGGTTAACAAAAAAATTGTGACTATTTATAATCATTATTTGAATAAAATGTAAATAACTGATTTTCAGTCCTTTGAAGTTTCTTTATTTTAATATGATATTGGACTGATGTTTTTAGGTGAGAAATAACTTAAATCTCTGCCTGGACCATTTGCAGCGATCAAGCAAGTCTCAGTATGATTTGGGAATTTATTCATGTCATACAGCCCTCACTGCCAGTCAGGTAGAAATTATGCATATTTTTATCATAGGATAAGTTATGAAATTTGGATACTATAGACTAAAAAAAACTTTTTTCATAGTATTTTTCATTGAGCAAAACTGGAGAACTTCGCCGTGAAGAAAATTGTGCAGAAGTTCAAAGAGAAAAGTCTCCACCATATCAACATAAAGTTGTGATGTATAAGTGCCATGGATTGCGTGGAAACCAAGAATGGAAAATTTCTCCTGTAAGTGGGGGTATTGTATTTCTGTATATAAATTAATTTCAGCCATTATGAATGTGTAATAATCTATACCTTCTCAGTATGTTGGTTTGAAAGATCTCAGCAGCAATGCACTGTTGGCACGATGTATGTTTGTTTCCAGTGTTTTGTGTGGTGAATCTAAAAGGGTTTGTGAAAGTGCTGGACACAGTTTGAGGAGTATTTAGATGAAGGTATATGTGATGTACATGTTTTGTAGTACAGGAAGAGAGTTCCCGAGAATTTTTTTTTATCTAGTTTTACTGTGCAGTCACAATAAAATCAAAAATTGCCTAATTGGCAAGAATTTTGTTTTGATGAGAGAATTAAATCTTTTTGGCTCTCTCACTGCTTTCTTGTGCCTTAAAATCATAGTCTTCTTTGTTGTTGTAGTTTTTTTTTCCTTTCTCCTCCTTACTTCTTAAGAAAAGAAAGTATTGAAATTGTGAACGGTGAATTTTTGAAAAATGCTTATTGCTGGGCCCTGGTAATGAAAAAGTGGATAACGTTTGCCTGTCTGTGTCTGTTTGTTGTCAACATTAGCACCTAAACTATTCAGCCGTTTTCTCCAAAATTGATATTCCTCTGTCAATTTAAAGCAACTTGTGGCTGCAAGATTTAATTTTAATTTTGGGTGTACTTTATATGGAGTCTCATTTACATTGTCCAAATTTTCTCAAAAATGGCTCCAAATGTTTTTATTAAACTTTTTCCCACCAAGTAGTGAAAAAACACACTTAAAAGAAAGATGCAGAGGTCTGATTGTCATTGAAATTTTTGATTTTTGAAAATTGCAAAAGTTCAAAATTTTGTTTGGCATGTTCTTTAACAACAATATTGAAGATAGACTTTTTTCCGTATAGTGCAGTCAATGGGGAGCCATAAGGGGGTCCATGTTGAAAAAGGCGAGGTAGAATATTTTATTTTTTTATTTTGTATATATAGTTATTAGTAAGAAAACCTAAAAGTTTTCCACCTCAAAATACTTCGGGAAAAGTTTTAGTAGCCAAGGAATAAAAAAAATTGGGCATTTTTACTTTCTCGCCTTACGAATACTTCATAAGAAGAGAAAGTTGTGTAATCGTGCGGCGGAAAACGGGGAATTTTCGCCAGAAAAACTCTTATAGCATGGGTCTGGTGACAAAAAAGTGGATAAAAACTGTTGCTAAATTTAGAAAAAAAAATCCTCTATCTCGTGGTGTAGTCAAAATCCATGATTTGTTGCTTCTTTTTACTGCAAAATCGATTGCCGGCAAAACGTCCGTCTGTCCGTCTTTCCGTCTGTGGTCAAGGCTAGCGCCTAAACCGTTCGACCGATTTTCTTCAAAATTGATATTCCCCGATCGTTTTATGCGTCTTAAGGCCTCTTGAATTTGAAACCGATATTTTCGTATTTGAGGGTACTTTACATGAAGCCCATTTTGAGATTTTCTAAGTTAAAAGAAAATGGCTCCAAATTTTATTTATTATATTGTGTTGTTGAATAGTGCGAAGAACGTTCAAGGGAATGATGTAGGTATCATTTTCGTTGATAGCCCAATTTTTCGAAAATTGCAAAAAACTGTTTAAAAACTGCAAAATTGAAGATAGAGGTTTTTGCCTCAGACAAGGTCGGTTGTACAAAATTAGCACTTCAAATAAGATCATGAACCCTTTTTTGGAAAAACGAGTAGTTTTTGCGTAAATTGCAAATCAAATTTACAAAAAAACTTTTCTCATAAACTGCTCCAAATTTTTTCTTTAAAATTTCTGCACGGTGTAATAAGGGACGGTAAATATATAAATAAACTAGTTGTGCTATAGAATGGCACATACTTTCTTGCAGTAGTTATTTTTCAAATGCCGCTCAACGGATAAATTATTTGGAGTAAGCCGTTCCCTTCCGTGGTCATGTTTGAAAGACATGTTTTTTCGCATGTTGACAATTACCGGCTTCCTAATGATAGAAATGATACAATTACGTTTTGACTAAAATATAAGTAGGTCGTCCGCGTGTGGGTTCCGTGGCTCGGTTGGTTAAAAGCACCTTCGGGTTGAGATCTTCAATAAGGAAGATGCCGAGTTCGATCCCCCGAAGAGGATTTTAATTTGATGAATGTGATGTTGCAGGAAAAAACATTGAAGAGTGTAGATACTTTATTGAAAATCATTTGAAGTACTTCTACTCACAAATAGAATCAATGCAGATAAATAGACAGGACTTGTCTGAGTTTTCCCTAACTGCATCTTTTAAAAAATTTTTCAACACTGTTATTCGATTTCTGAAGTGTATGACATGTCAAATCAACCGTTGTCTAGTATATATCTGTATGAATCAATTTAAGTAAAATTATGAGCATTTCAACGTTAAATTGTAATACAATATAACCAGAAGGCATGCTATGAACTTACATATCCCTAACGGTTCCAAAAATAATTATTACTTTCTCGCCTTACAAATACTTCGTAAGAAGAGAAAGTTATGTAATCGTGTGGCGGATATCAGGGGAATTTTCGCCAGAAAAACTCATATAGCACGGGTCTGGTGACAAAAAAATGGATAGAACTTGTTGCTAAATTTAGAAAAAAAAATCCTCTGTCTCACGGTGTAGTCAAAATCCATGATTTGTTGCTTCTTCATACTGCAAAATCGATTGACGGCAAAACGTCCGTCTGTGGTCAACGCAAGCGCCTAAACCGTTCGGCCAATTTTCTTCAAAATTTATATTCCCCAATCGTTTTTACTCATCTCAAGGCCTCTTGAATTTGAAACCGATATGTTCGTATTTGAGGGTACTTTACATGAAGCCCATTTTAAGATTTTCTAAGTTAAAAGAAAATGGCTCCAAATTTTTTTATTATATTTTGTTGTTGAATAGTGCGAAGAACGTTCAAGGGAATGACGTAGGTATCATTTTCGTTGATAAGCCCAATTTTTCGAAAATTGCAAAAAACTGTTTAAAAATTGCAAAATTGAAGATAGAGATTTTGCTTCAGACAAATTCGGTTGTACAAAATTAGCACTTCAAATAAGATCATGAACCCTTTTTTGGAAAAACGAGTAGTTTTTGCATAAATTGCGATTCAAATTTACAAAAAAAACTTTTCTCATAAACCGCTCCAAATTTTTTCTTTAAAATTTCTGCACATGTGTAATAAGGGACGGTAAATATAGAAATAAACTAGTTGTGCAATAGAATGGCACATACTTTCTCGCAGTAGTTATTTTTCAAATGCCGATCAGCAGATAAATTATTTGGAGAAAGCCGTTCACCGCTGCCTTTCTTGGTCATGTTTGAAAGACATGTTTTTCGCATGTTGACAATTACCGGCTTCCTAATTATAGAACTGATACAATTACATTTTGACTAAAATATAAGTAGTTGGTCCGCATGTGTGTTCCGTGGCTCGGTTGGTTAAAAGCACTTCAGGTTGAGATCTTCAATAAGGAAGGTGCCGAGTTCGATCCCCCAAAGGGGATTTTAATTTGATGAATGTGATGTTGCAGGAAAAAGAATCAATGCAGATAAATAGACAGGACTTGTCTGTGTTTTCCCTAACTACATCTTTTAAACAATTTTTCAACTCTGTTATTCGATTTCTGAAGTGTATGACATGTCGAATCAACCGTTGTCTAGTATATCTGTATGAACCAATTTATGTAAAATTATGAGTATTTTAATGTTAAATTGTAATACATTATAACCAGAACGCATGCGATAATTTTACAATCCCTGACGGTTCCAAAAACTGTTATTACTTTCTCGCCTTACGAATACTTCGTAAAGCGGTTCACCGCTGCCTTTCTTAGTCTTGTTTGAAAGACATGTTTTTTGCATGTTGAAGATTACCGACTCCTAATGGTAAAATTGGTACTATTACGTTTTGACTAATATATAAGTAATTGCAATAAATGTTCTGGAAATGTCTGTATATATTTGTTCAAATTTTTAACTTTTAACAATTTTTTTACTTCTCTTCTTGGATTTGTAAAGCGTATGTACCATCGTATCAATTGTTTCTTAATCATGCATTTACCAATTTTTAGGTCGGTTCTTTTCTTTCATGGCTCTGTTTGACACAGGCGGTGTTGGTGGTGCGTAGTGGTATAAGTGCCGGTTCGTTGACTTTGAGTTTCGGATGTCGGGTCATGGTATGGAAAACTTTTGCTGTATAATACACTTTTGCTGGTTAATGAGGTAGTGGAATAGCAATAAGGACCGTATAGAAGCAGAGCGAGAAAGTATGTGCATTGGAAGCCCCACTAGTTTTGGTTTTGCGGAGTAACTTTTTATTGGTTGAACTAAGCGCCAAAATAGTTCTGTACATTTTAACGGTCTTAAAATTCTCTATAAATTTGCTTTGTTAAATTATTTCTCTCAAGCAAATAGTGACAGAGCTATGAGATTTTGAAATTTCACCAAATTTTCATTTTTATTTAGAAGTTGCCCAAAATGGACTCAAGTGTAGTATTTTTGAATATTTAAGGATTTATAAATTAAAAGTAATTAAATACTAATGTGTTTATGACTTACTGAGGTGAAACTCACATTTGAAAGTTCATGTAATAGTGACAGTAGGTCTACACGCAGCAACTGACATGATTTACTTACATCAAAAGCATTTCAATAGAATAAAATTTTGTTATTTTCTTGTAATAATAATAATAATAATAATAATAATAATAATATAATTATTATCATCATCATCATCATCATCATTATTGATCATTATTGATCAAGGCTTGACAGTGAAAACTCACTTCCAAAAAAATCTTTTTCTCAAAACTTAGAAACATAGAAAGAAATGGATTCAAGCATTTAAAAGAGAATAAAACTGAGCATAAGGTCAATAAAAATTGAAAAACATAAAATTTATGATGTTTCATCATTTTAAGGAAGACAGCTGCCTTAAATGAATGGCACAGGTCTCATCTTCATTAGTAATGAAAATTTGAAAGTTTGAAAATTAAGCAATGCAAAAAGTACATGCTATTTTACTTTTAATTTCTCTACTATTTCCCCCTTTACATGTACCATTGTTTCTTTCCGGTCCTTCTCTCATACCAGGTGTGAGAACATTCCCTCTGTCTCTCCGGATTTTTATTGTGGTACTCATGTTCATGTCCTCTACTTCTTTAAAATTGACTGAAAATTCACATTGTTTGTGTGTTTGAATGGTGAAAAGTGTACTCGAACATCACCATATCTCTTACAAGGATAGAAAAAGAGAGAGTGGAAGTTGCCAACATTTCAGAAGTTTTTTAATCATTCCATCTGTGATTGAATGAAGAGTTGAGTCAGTGGAATTTTACACATTTTGATCAGATTTTTATTTAAGCTCCCAAGAAATAGCTTCTTGTTTATCTCCACCCATTACAGAAGAACATCTCGAAAAAAAAATCATTTAATCGCTTTTAGTGATGTATGCACAAGTAAAAATCTCAACTTCAAAATTGCTCTCACTAAGTTGAAAATCGTGACAAAACCGTACTTTTCTTTCACATTACACTCTTAGATGAAAGTTGTGCTTGCCAATTACTTGAATGTAAGTTGTAGTTTTCAGAAACTGTGTGCAAAAGTGGTGAAAGTCAACAAAATGATTAATTTCTTAATTAATAAGCAATGTTTCAGTTCAAAATATCTGTAGTAAGTTAAAAGAATATTTCTTTAACACGTTCATAACACTTTAGGTCATTTATTTCTAAGCATTATAGTTTTACAGCGTTTTCCATGTCATTTCCCGGAAAGTGTATTTTTGGACTTGCACCTCTTTTGCTGTCAGCGGCTCATATGGTCATCTTGATTTTAAAAGCTGAACTGACTAATACAAGAATTGTTTATAAAATGTAACAAATAAATAAATTCAGCGTTTTGTTTATTTTTTCGTGTTTAAATTTGCCATTCTGCTTATTATTTCTAAACATTTCTGCAGAGATACAGACAGTTGCATAATACTCCTTCGATGCAATGATTGCGACTGAATTTTACAGTAACATGTTGGACAGAATGTCTCTGGTTTAAAATTGTCTGAATAATTTTTATTCTGTAATTATGAGCCAAAGTTATTTCTCTCAATCTTTTCATATATGCTTTTTATGATTTTTTAAGACTGGCCAAAGAGATTCAATTCTTCAATTGACTTACTGTCCTTTCATAAACTGTGTTATGGCAAACTTCATTAGTAAAATTACCTATTCAACACTCGCACTTCAATTTGATAAACAGTCACACAACTGTGTACAAAGGCACAGAAACATGTTTTGATGGAAAGAGAAGACAACAATTAAGCGACAAAGTCATAGATGATTCAGAAACCTGTGCGATCTCGAAATGGTGTTAAATCCCCAGCCCATTGCGTTGGTTCTGTCAGATACACGAATTTTAGGCTGTTGATATTCTAAGAAATGACAAGAGGTGTGTTGTCAAATCTAGCAGTAGCTTCAACAGAACCTTCGTAAACTGCACCGACCCAATATCCGTTGATTGTCTTTGCATTGTTATGTGCCCCCACATTATTTGCACATAATGAGTACTCTATGATTATCTGTATCTCTGCAGAAATGTTCAGAAATAATAAGCAGAATGGCAAATTTAAACACAAAAAAATAAGCAAAACTCTGAATTTATTTATTTGTTATATTTATAAACAGTTTTTATATTAGTCAGTTCAGCTTTTAATATCAAGATGAAACGTAGATATTGCGTTGTAAGTTTGTTTTAAAGTAAAATATACGTAATAATGAAAATTATATATTAGGCCACTTTTATGTTTATTAATAAAGTAAAATTAATTATTTTAAATCAATGTAGATTTTAGTTTAAAATAGCTCCAAAATAACATGAATACTGCTTGTCAAAATGTATTCTCAATGTGGAAATGAAGACATTTTTTACACAAGTTTACAATTTTTTTGAAAATACTTCAAGCTAAATCTAAAAATTAAAATGTTTACTGGAGTTTGGTAACAGCAATTTAGCATGTTTCCTATTTTAAGATTTTTATCTGGTCCCCCAACAGAGATGTTACAGTTATAAATTTGGAAAAGATCAAAAATTCCAATTTTTAAGAGGATGGAATTTTCAAGTGATACATTATTTACCAATTATACTGTACAAAAAGTAACTATACTGTTGTGTGTAAAAGCACAGAAAAAATTAAGGCTTTGATTGTATTCCTTCTTTGAGTAATTAGAATTGAGAAATCGAATTAAGTTCAATCGCATTCCTCAAATGTGGAAATAAATATTTCTCAAATAAAAACATAGATGTTGGGTCAATAACATTTCGATTTGTTGGCCAGAGTATACTGAATCCAATGCTTTTTATTCTAGAATGCTAGAACAATCCAGAGCTGAGTCATTTAGAAAAGAGTAAATGTCTTCAAACGTGAAAAATGGTGCATGGCGTAAAACAAAAATGGCTGCCATTTGTAAACCAGGTACAATAAAAAAAATTGAAGATGTTTTAGAATAGCCAAAACATAAGGAAATTTATGTCCAAAATATGAATTTTTTTGAGATGGTTGAGTGACCACTTAAAATGGATTGACCCCTTATTATTACATCAATGTTAAAGTTTCTTGACATGGTAAGGCAATGTAGAAACACAGACCCCACCGATTATGCTTAATCTGCAAATATAAGATAACTCCAATTAAGTATTGAGATGAAACTTAAGACTGAAATTAGTGTATTGATGTAATTGTTTAAGGTTGTGAATTTCAATGTGTAGAAAATTAATAATTAGTACTATAATATCTAATGGTAATCCTTCCCCTGTTTTCTTGGCCAACTATCTTTCTCTGTTCAAGGTTGCTGTTTTGCCATGGTTTTGTGTACGGGTGTGTATTTTGTACATGTTGTTTAATATCTCTTTTGTTCCTAATGGAACTCCAGAAGAGAAACTAAAGGGAGAATTAAAAAAATAAAGTACTGATGAATGACAAAATGATCTCTAGTTTGTACTATTTGAAATTTACTAATGTGTTACAGGTAAAGCAGATGGTCAACCAGCAAACAGGTCTATGCTTGGAGTCCGCATCCCTAACATCAGGCAGTGATCTTTATGTTGCTGCTTGTTCCGAAAGTTCCTCTCAGCAATGGCATTGGGACCATATGTTGATTACATCTTCTTAGCATAAGAGTATTAACACTCGTGGATATAAAATATATCTGCTTAAACATTTCTGAAAGAATTGTTGCAGTCTACAATTGCCTTTATGAAAGTGTTCAGGATACACTGTTCTTATTCTGTTTATTTACAAAGGATATTATATTGGATACATCCAATATATTAATTTTTTTTTAAATATTTACCATGGAAAATTATTAGTTTTTCCAGTTTTGTGTTGTTTTGACATTTCTAACTCAATGTTTTTAATTCTCTACTCAGAACTCAAATTATATTTTAATTCTGCTGCTGAAAAAATCTTATTGTGAATATATAAAATCTTTCATGTTTAGAACACACAGGCATTTGATGCAAAGCAAGACTAGAATCAACACAATATTTTTGTTGATTTTAAAAATCATTCACTTAGTCATTATTTCTTTAATTACTTTGTAGATTTAATCTGAAGAGACTTGAAGAATGTTAATTACTACTGAATTAAAATTCATTATTCTACACGCATATACTCATATTGTTTTGTGTTTATAAAGACCGTAAAAGATGGATGTCAATTTAAGATTGTGCCCTCACAGCACTCCAGGTTTCCAGTCAAAGGGCCCCCAATTCTACAGAATCTGTCAGTGTGGTGGGCCCTGGTTGTGGCAATGTGCCGAAATAATTTATCTCTCTGGAGAAAAATGCTCTCTGCCTACTTCCATGCACTTCTGGTTGTGACCAACATTTATTAAAATATTGTTTGTATTAGAAATTTCTCTTAATATTTGTTCCTGAAAATCTTTTATTGTGTGTCAATTGTTTTTGCACACTCGGTTCAACAACAACAACAACAACAAACTCCCCAAAAAACCTAATGGTAACATGTCACTAGCCAGAGACCACAAATTAGTGTAGGTTATGGCCCTTTGTCAATGACATGTCAGTGACAAAGAAAATTAGAAATCTTCCATGGGAATGGCTCGTGCCAACACATCGGGAGATCGCACAGGGCCACAATTGAATGATTGACAGCCAGAAACAACTGGCCAAACTCTGCAGAATTGTTAAGTAGATGTGCTATATATTTAGAAATTCATAAGTTTAAATTGAAATTGAAAAGCTCAATGAAAAATTCTCTTATACCAAATTTCATAATCTAACAAATAGAAACAGATTTTGTGTGTTTTATTTCAAGAAACTTGATAATGCATAAAAATTTTGTAATATTAGTGCTGCTCAGTGATATGTGAAACTTTTTACTTGCACCAGTTACTTCTATTGTGTAACATACATACCAGTTTTTACATGTATGTGAAACATACTCTAACCTTTAACACTTTGGAATTCTCTGAGGGACAAATTAAAAGGTTTGTTATCCCACTTGGAATTAACTGTAATGTTTTTAAGAGATGAGCAGCTGTTCCTTTGATATGTGTCATGTTAACCATTGTTTGCTCGAAGACCCTTGCTCTTCCTGAAAACTTTCGAAACTCCATGGTGTACTTATATTACAGTATTGAATATTTGTTTTATGTTTTTTTAATATTGTACCCTTACCATCACAGTTCAAATGGCGTGAACATCTTGAACACCTTAAAACCAAAAATACCTTCAAATTAGAAGGCCCAATAAAGGTCTATTGAGTTTTTCATTTATGTGGGAGGGTATTTCTGTATTTATGTTATTTTGAAATTTAATAGTCGAAAAATCAAGGAATTTGTGTAAGACTTGTTAGAAGTCAGAGAAAATTTTGAGATGGTTATGAAACTAGATATTAGTCCTAAAAAATCATACAGCATTAGCATCGGGCCAACTATTTGATGTATTCTCTCTTGTCTTTTGCCATGTGCCTTGTGCTGTACTTCTCATATTGTAGTTCCACTCTTATGACATTTCTGCTGTACATCCTTCCCTAGTTCTTCTGGATCTTCCAGGAAGTCTTTTCCCCTCTGGTCTCACCTCAAAAATCTGCTTCAGCTTACTTCCCCTTTAATAGTATTTGATTTGTATCATTTTGTGAGAGTTTTGTTGTTGTTGTTATTATTAATATTATTAGCCATCGTTTTAGGATGTTGGCTTTTTTCCCAACAGTGGTATGCCAGTTATGAAAGGGAAGGTACAGGATTTCTTCCCTGTGACATCACAGTCTGGATAGGGGTTGGTGTATGGGAATGAAGATGGTGCATGATGATAGTACATAATGACCTGTTTAAAGGGTGTTGCTCCAGCATTCACCTGGAAGTAATCACAAAACCTTCGCTTAGAACAGCTTAGATCAGAACTCAATTCCAACAGGCACCACAGTCTTGATGTTCAAGCAAATTTGTGATATCAAATATGCAATCTTCCTGTCACCAGCATATTAGGTGTTGCCTTAATGAGAGCAGCTGCCAATTCTGGTGTTTATTTATTTTAATTTTACACAGAATGAGATTCACTTTTTAGTTTGGTGTAAAGCTTGTGCACAATTTAGTCATTGCCAGCAAAATTAGGAACATTTTTATAGTGGTACTTTTGGCTCTGTCTTTATTTACAAGTCACTCTGACTTCTTTAGAGAAAATATGTTAAATGCACAAAGTAGATTTTTAGCAGTTTCAGAAAATATTACAATCCAATTGATATTTAACTAGGATACATAAGGATCTTATATAAACCACTTTTAAACAAAAGATCCAAAATTCTTTTACAGTTTTTAAAAGTTATGATCATATTAAGGAGCAGAGTTAGTGCTAAAATAATATTTTCCTACTGAGGGCTAGTGTGTGTGAAGTCACTTGTTCAAATAAGAGTATATAAGTATAAGATTGACTACTGGAACTAAAGCAGTTCAAATTTAGTCAGTTTCATCATTAACCCTTTACACTCCTAATTCTTCAGGACCTGCTCTTTTATCAGCTCTTTATTTAAATCCCACTCATGTGCTACCACAACTTGCTTGCAGTGCATTAGTGGTTTCTATATTTTGGAACAAAAATGAAGAGGTATTGTGGTTAAGAAAAATTAAAAACATTTTGTCCACATCACCACACTTTTAACCAGTTAAAGTGTTTAATAAACAGTCTTAATCGATGTGACACAACAATAAACACAAAAAAACCTTTGCCTTGTTTGCCTTCAATTTTGTTGAAGCATGCATTTTGTTTTTAATTAAAATTCTGGAGGAGCTGGAATCAAACTAGGGTTTCCCACTTGCTTTGTTGGGCACTGAAGCCAATGTGCTATTGTAACAAGATAGGGATGGCATCTATTTAATTTATATCAATGTAAATTTGACCAATTAATATCCTAATGAAATTATACAGTGAACTTGGTACAAATCAACCAATTGTTTACTCCAAAGTTCTGCCCTCCCTGTTGAATTTTGCATGAATTTAGAGCTCAGAAAGTAATGAAAAATATGTCTAAAGTGGAACTCAACATTGGAGCAAAATATAAATTTTTCTATGTCAAGTCTCACTCAGCAAAGGGTTAGGACTGCCGTCAGTGGTATTTAGAAACAATCATGGTGTACAGTTGTAATTATTTGAGGAATAAGAAACTGAACATAACAGTATTTCTATTGGAGTCTATGTGTAAAGTACTTGAATGTTTAACACACTCATTAATATTTAATGAGTTAATCAGTGCATTGCCAAAGGCACATGCACAATGTGTTGGGAAAATTTTTTATATACAAAACTATCATGTTCATAGAATGAACTAATGGTTTTAATTCTTGCCAATGTACTTTTGAATTGTTTGTAATTAATTTATGCAAAGTAATTGGAAAATAGCGATGTTGAAAATAGTTGAAAGTGTTCAGTGCTCATATATTCTGTTTAATTTAGTTGTGGGCTCTGATGGGGATAAAACATTTTAACTTTTTTATTCATGGTAGCTCCCTACCCTTGCCAACCAAGTAGCAGCCATGCAGTGCTTCTCCACCTCTTTTAGTAACATCCATTCCTCATTTTTAGATTGACTACACTTCAGTAATGTTCCACAGTAATTTAGATTTTTTCGTTGAGATATGAATGACATTTTGTAAGATTTCTGGAACAGTATTTATGACTTTGACTTGTGTTTCTCACAAGGCCACTTGCTTACTTTGAGGGTGCTTAAGGCAAGAATAAAAATTTAAGTAGGTGTAAGTAGTAGGATTAAGTCATTCTTTAAGGTGAATTTTTGTGTGCTTAAATTCACTTACAGTTTTTCAGAATATTTCTCTGGTGATGTTAGAATAGAATTAAGCATGTTGAATGTGGATTACTTATGAACTTTATTTTTTATCATCTAGGAAAAGACCCACAAAAGGCCATGAAAGTAATTGTATAAAACTATTGCTTTCTGTCTGATAGTGGTTGAACTGCTTACATTGGAATGGGATATCCACATGACAATTACCAAGTGATTTTGTGCAATGGATGGTATTGTCTTATTTTACATTTCAGGTAGTCATGTACATAAATTTGTTATAGGCATATTGTGATAGGAATCAGCAAAGTACTGCAAATAGAATTAGGTGTATGTATGTATAATGTATTTATTTTTATTGTTTTTATAATCTCTATTTTTATAGAGTAGAACTGAAAAATTAATTGTAAAGAATGAAATGGTTATATGACTCTTTATGCCATAATGTTTATTAAATGTTATATTTGTACATATCATTTGTATAGTTTTATAAGTACAAACATTTTGCTAGACAATTTGTCTGTCTATTGCATAATCAACCCAAAAATATTTTCCTCTAGTTCCTTTTCCTGCCATAGTCATACAAATTACTGCACCAGAGATATTGATGAATATTTTAATCTTTTACAGGTCTCTTTTTATTACTGAGTTTAAATATAATTTATGCAGGGTTTGATGATCTGCATAGACCGAAGTCTCTGAGGTGTTACAGTGCTAAACAGTCCCTAGTATTCACTAATCAATGCTTCAACAAAAATAAACTTTGGTTAAGGTAATGGAAACAGGCTTTGTGTAACAGTCTTAGAAACAAGTCATACCGATTTCTGGTGGGGGAAAAAAATGTTTAATCAAGCACCAATTATTCATGCGCCTGACCACAAGGGTAACCATTTGCAAAATATTATATCACTGCAACTACTACTACTGCTTCAGCTTTCTCTATGATCTCTCTATTTCTGTAATTCAGTGTATTCTGCTCTTTCCTTATTTGCTTTTACAAGAATATGAACTTCAGTACTTAGATTTCTGAATTGCATGTGTTGACCACTTGTGTATTATTCTAGTGCCTGAATACAGAACAACTCATTGTCAATGGACCAATGTTTGTGGAAACTAACAAAATTCTTCCACCCAAAATTCAACCAAAATTACCAATATTTTGAAAAAAGTGTACAAAAAATTATTCAAAGATCTAATTTAGAGGAATAGATTTGCTGAAGACAGAAATCCCTAATTTGTGTATTCAACGTGCTGGACAGTTGAAATATGAAAGAGTTGACTAGGGCTCTGGTGGGATAGACCAATGCCCGTAGGCTTATTCCATTAAATTCCAGATATGCCACCTGTAGTGGGGTTCTCCAAACAAAGGAGCGGTCAAGCAGAGTATAGCCACTAAGTCCAGACTCTCTCCTTGTGGCGCCTGAATACTTGCAATGAGAGGTGAGGGCAAATTTCCATCTTCTAAAAATTGGAAATGGCTAAAGAAAAGAAAACAAAGGGGGATGGGGTCCTCTGTAGGTGTGTTGAAACCAGCCTTGGGGAAGTAGGACCCCAATGAATAACCCAGGTCCTCCAGGTATGGAGTCAGATGGGCCTGCACTACATTGGAAGTGTGTTACAAGGAGGAAGAGGGGGTATTGAAAATACTCCAAATTTGTGTTACATAATTTATGACGGCCCCAAAGACAGAAAATGAGTACTGAGAAATGAGCTATGAGGTAGTTAATAGATGCATAGGAAGTACAATATCAAATAAAGCATGGAATGTAATAAAGGGATTAAAAAGCCAAATTAAAGATACACCAGAAATAAGTGCAATTAGGTTGCAAGAGTGGGCAAACTATTATAAACAGCTATTTTCCAACAAGAGAACAGAATCTGCAGCAGGAGCAAGAGGAGATAGAAAGTATGGAATTAAATCTCTTATCCCTTGCCGTAGAAGAAGTAAGAGCAACACTTGGCATTAATGAAAAACAGTAAAGCCCCTGGCAGAGGCACCCAGAGAAAACTAGTAGCCTGGGACCAATTTACATCTAATAACTTTACCACATTTATTGTTTAAACATTTTTACTTTCTAGCGCTTAAGAAGGAACTTCTTAAGAAGAGAAAGTTATGTAATGCTGAATATGAAAACAGCGAATTTTTGGCAGAAAAACTCTTATTACAGGGCCCTGGTAACGAAAAAGTGGATAAACGGTTGCTAAATTTAGAAAAAAAATCCTCTAACACATGGTGTTTCCAGAATCCGTGTGTTATGGCTCCTTGATACCGAAAAATCGATTGACGGCAAAACGTCTGTCTGAACAACGCTAGCGACTTATCCGTTCAGCCGATTTTCTCCAAAATTGATATTCCGCGATCGATCTCGCTAACGTCGCGGTCCCTTGAGTTTGAAACCGATATTTTAATTTTGGGAGGTACTACACATGAAGCTCCTGGGACATTTTCAAAATTAAAAACAAATGGCGCTAACATTTTTTATTGAATTTTGTTGTTGGATAGTCTGAAGGACGTTTAAGAGAATGGCGCAGGTCTCATGATAATTAAAAACTTGATTTTTCGAAAATTGAAAAAAAAATCGAAATTGAAAAAACTTTCTTCGGCATCTTCCTACAACTCAAGTTATGAAGATACATTTTTTCTTAGTGAAATATGTTCATTAAAAACAGGGCTTCGAATAAGGTCCTGTTAAATTTTACAGCAATTTTTTTCTAAGGTGGCCGCTGGAATTCGCGAGTAGAGGGGGAAGCTGAAATTGGTGGGGAGGGAGCCAGGAGGCGGCGCTCGCTCGCGCCTGGCGCGTCTGCCCATAACAAAAACATTAGTCTACATGCTATCGAAGGTCTTGGAAATAAATTTGCGGTAGTGTCTTCGCTCGGTATTGGAGAAACACCAAATTCTCGGGATGGCCTGGCTCTGCCCTCATCATCCAAATGTTTTCCACTGTCACTGATACCTGTTTGCTCACTATCATAAGTAGTATCACTATCACTGTCTTTACCTGTAAAAATAACGATTTATTGATATGGTATATTAAATCATTGTGCGGCAAATCACACTCTCATTGAAACTATTGAGAGCAGATTCCACGTCCTTTTTCTTCTCTTTATTAGGGGAAGAAAATGAACACGATTCTACCGATTGAATAGAATTAATTTCCTTGTTAATTTTGCAAATAGATATTTTCCGAACACCCGAAGTAGCAATTATTCCCTTAAGAACTGCTTTGATATTTTCAATACCTTCTTTTGAGTATCTTCATAAATTGATATATATGCATTTTGGCGACAACTTCACGCTTCTGAATGTGAAGGACGTCCTTATGCAAGTTGCTCTGAACAAGACGCATTGCAATGATCACAACAAAATAATAATCCCTTACACAGAACTTTATGCAAATATGCAAAAAATGTACTGTTAGGAAAATGCAACTAAAACCTGGCACTTTGCGGAGACGAATAGTCAGGGTCAATGTTTACTCAATTAGAGTAGGGGTGTCAACACGTCCTGGGAAGGCACGCGCTCCCCCCTAAAGCAATAAGTTTAAGGAATAGACTCTTCCGGAAGCTCTGGGCACTGACCCTGAGCGGCCACGCTAAAATAATTTCACTGTACGAAAATATGATTATTTTTTTAGTAATTTGGCGACAAAAATAATCGACCGCTTCCGATATACTGCGCTTCCTGAACGTAAAATGTGCGACTAAGCAGTTGGATGCATCATAATTTAGAATTTGTATATTATTTCATATTTCTTTGTTCGTTGCTTCTTCGAGCTTTTGTTATAAGTTTTAAAATTAATCTTTCAGAAATAAGTTAAAACTTATTTTAAATTGCGTCCTTTAATTGAATTAAATGTGAAAAGAAATAGATGTTTTCGCTTGCTTAGTAAGATGTGGGAATAAAAAATAATGCATGTACAAACAGAGTAATTTTGATGTATATAAAAATATTTTATTTAATTATATTTTTTCTATCTATTTTCATTCTCTTGCTAGCGGTATCAACAATGCTAATTGGCAAAATGTGCATTCCATACGAATTAGTGGTCATTGTTGCTTGTAACCCATTATTGTAACGCCGTATTAATAACAGAAGGTCATAACGACTGCAGCCTTTTCTTTCGCATTAATATAAACTAATAGTTTTATTTACGGCTAAAATATGCATAGTGCATCGTTGGTATTCTCGTAATTTTGCGTGATTTGCGTAATTTCGCCTACTTTCCGCGCAATTTTGCTTGAAAATATGGGAAAGAAAGTACGTGCTATTTTAGCGCCACCAGTTTAAGTTAATATTTTCATGTTTTAATATAAGACTAAAAAAGGAATTATTTGAGCAAAAGTTGGAAAATATAAATAAATATCAATGTTACGTAATAATTAATTAATACCCCCGACCCACATGTCAAGCAACGTAAAGTTGCCTCAAAGCTCCTCCCCCGTCTTTAGCGTTTCGTAATTTATGGATAATCCCTTAGTGGACGATCCCTATACTGCGATTTTTGTAGGAAGAGCTCTCAAGATAACTCAAATCCCATCTTCGCGATGGAATATGTCACGGCATTTCGTATCATTCACAGTCGTTTCGCTAGATTTCGCACGATCGCGACCGTATGAAGTAGTGCTTGCGATCATGCGACTTCTACCTGCAAGACCGAGAAAAGACGCGAAATGCCGTGACATATTCCATCGCGAAGATGGGATTTGAGTTATCTTCAGAGCTCTTCCTACAAAAATCGCAGTATAAGGTGGGAGAAAACCTTCATCTGTTCTTCGAGGAGGCCATTTTTTTTTGTTTTTTTGTTTTGTTTCCCCCCTCTCCAGATGCCCTGGAGAGGCGGGAATTTATTCAATTCTAGTGGCTTACAGCAATTAACTTCAGCTGGTGAGGCTTTTGGAGTAGTTGGAGGGCGGTATTTTGAATATACTGTTCTAAGTTGAAATTATTTACAATGCCTCATTGGGCTATGTTAGTTTATTTACAATTATTTATTTGGTTGAATGTAAAGTTCATAGTAATGTCCATGGTTCTTTTTTATCATTCATTCTCGCATTCATACTTAAAGCTATATAAACAGACTCATTCATTCATACATATTTCACTTCACTGTACACTATAAACACTTTTTATTCGACACGGTGCCGACTTTACTCAAGCGTCCGTGCCGCCGCAACGTCTTTGGTACCGGGGGCCCAGGCCCGGCGGGGCGCTTTTCCGGGCCGCCCGCGTGGATTCCGGCGTCGGTGAGCGGCGACCGCCTCCCACGCACTGTCTGCTCCCCCGCATCGCACAACTCAGCGAGCTTGTGCGGGCGAAGTGCGCGGAAGGTGAAGGCGACGTGCTGCGGGCCCATTCTTCTGTGGAAGGCCCTGTGCACGCCGCTGTTCGCAGCTTTGCGGGTCTCGCGCAAGATGCGCGGAGCGAACTGCCGCAGCGCCCTTGCGAGCGCCGTCTCTGCCCGCCGTTGCAGCTCCGCTGGGAACTGATTGCGCACGCCTAGAACCCCGAACACGTCAGCATTCCTGGGAGAGCGGTCAGTTCCGGGAAATGGAAGATGCGGGCGCGCCGCTCTGTTCTCTGCGACCCGGACGGGGCGCAGAGTGGAAGGAGGAGCGGCCGCGAATACCTCACACGCGTACGCCCACAGGGGGAGCACGCATGCGGTGAATGAGCGGTGCTTTAGGGAAATGTCGAGAATTGGAGAACAGAGAAGAAGTGTTTTAGAAGTAGGGTTCAGTTTTTGATTTTGGCCGCGAGATATCGAGCGTGTGCATGCCAGCGAAGGCCGCTGTCAAGTAACACGCCCAGATATCTCGCTTCGCTCTGCCACGAAGACGTGCGCCCGCCAAGCTCACCGTTTCATCGGGGATAGCCCTTTTACGAGGGAAGTTGACAGCCACGCATTTCTCGAGGTTAAGAGCGAGTCGTTTCCGACTTAGCCATTCAGGAAAGGTGGCGAGACAGTCGCTTAAGTATTTGACAGACTGCCTTCCGTTCGCCGATTTCGCGTAATACGGGAAATCATCCGTGAACATCAGGAGCCCGCAGCGCTAAATACCGGTTTTTGTTTAAACAGCGAGCGGCGCGTCATTTACATATAAGCCGAAGAGAGTAGGAGGGGGAACGCTCCCCTTGAGGCACACCCGCCTCGGCTCGTCTGATGGACGAATATACATTGTTGACGCGCACTCGGAACTGCCTGTCCGAGAGAAAACTCGCGATCAATCTGAAATAGCAATCGCTAATCCCGACTCCGCGAGGCACGCGAACAAGCCCGAATGTCACACAGAAATCGAAGGCATATCGCATGTCAAGAAAGACCGCTGGCATAGAATGCCGTCTCTCCAGGGCGAGACCGATCTCCGTACAAAGCCACGTAAGCTGCTGCGCGGAGCTGTGGCCAGCTCGGAAACAAAGTTGCTCATCTCTGAGAAGCTTGAGGCGACGTATTTCTTGTTGCAAACGCGACAGGATGACAACTTCGCTAGGATAGAGAGAAGACTAATTGGTCTATAACTGCTCGGGAGTAGTTTATTTGTGCCAGGTTTCGGAATAAGCGCGATGGTCGCCGGCCCCGTGGCCAAGATTGCTAAGACAGTAGTGCCATAGTGGTCTTGGACCGTGGGGTCGCGGGTTCGAGTCCCACCTCGGGCATGGATTATGTGTTCGTCCTTTCACCCCTATCATCACCACATCGTGTCATCTTGTCATAACGTTACTTACAATAGTAGTCACTAATGACCGAGTAGTTGATGGGACCTTAAATAACAAAAAAACGACAAAAAGCGCGATGGTCTCAAGCCTCCACGCATTTGGGAAATAACCGCGCGCCAGATACGCATGCAGGAGCTCGAGAAGATACTCGACTCCGATGCCTTCCAGTGCGTGCATTTGCTGCGCCGTTACTCCATCTGGGCCGCGCACCTTTCGTCAATTAACTGAAGAACTTGACTTCGTCAAGTTCTGCTTTCAGCTCTCCCTCCGTCACTCGGCGAGCCGAACCGGGGAGATGGCTCAGTGCATTAACCTGATGTCACTGCAGTCCCTCTGACCGGGAGGTCCTAGGTTCGGGTCCCGACGGCGGCAGGACTTTCGACACTAGCTTGTCAGCTAGGTCGAATTCAGTCGCTATCTGGAGGAGAATTCTAGCGGCCGGCTGCTCTGATCGGTAGTTTTCCGTGGTTTCTCCAATCAACACCAGGCGAATGCCGGAGCAGTACCCTAACAAACGGGCCACGGACAGCGCACGATCTTTCCTTCCTCCTCCTTGTTCTATCCTCTCCTCTTACACACACACACTAACATGCACTACACTACCACACATGCCGGGAGGCCGGTCGGGAGCTTACAGCTTGTCCAGGCTGGGGCGGTGCCCCGCTGGTGGGAGATACCTGGTTGAGGGAAAACCCCGCTAGTCGACGGTAGGTCGGCGCCAGATCTCGCCATCCAGCGGGGAAAAAATCATCGACACCTCCCGAAAAAAAACGCACTACACTAACGGTACTAATGAGCTAAGTAGTTGACACGCCCGGAAACACGAATCAATCAATAAATCGGCGAGCCGAGGAGCGAGGAGGAAGCCGGTCAATGGCGCAGCAGCCGGTCGCGCGCTCCATTGGCCCGTCACCTGAGGCGGTAGCGGCCAATGGCAGCGCAGCGGCGCCTGATTCAAACGCGCGGAACTGCAACGCAAGCGAAACAAAACAACGTCTCTAGGCGATTCTGTCCAGTAAGCTTAAGAAACAAAAATGTAATTCTTAAGATGTGGAGAGAAGTTATGACTGATTTTTCTATTTATTAACAGCAACGTAACAATATTATTAATGAAAGCCGGCTCGTCAAAACCAGAAAGATACCTTGTAAAACATCACTGACAAGCACAAGCTCTTCATTATTGATAACAATAATTAATTATTATGGTACCTAGAGATTAAACAAATTGGAAAATCGTAATAAAATTAATAAAAATATTCATAAAATAAATCTCTTGAATTTTCTAATAATTTCTCCTTCTTTAAAACAGGCACTGCGACTCCGTTTCCTATCCATAACGTTCCCCTTGTCTCTGAAGCGCTCGATTAATCTACAAATTATTGATTTGTTGGGAATTGGCGTTTCCAAAAAAAATTCTTAAGACATTTCCCGATTCTTTAAGAAAGATTTAGTGCCAAAATAAACTTCCACCAAAAATACCCGTTGAATTTTCGTCAACATTTTCAAAGCGATTCTTCTTTCCTAAATGTGAGTTCCTACGATAATAAATGAAACGTGAATGAATGACTTCCCAAGGACAGAATATGTGCTTGCTCTTTCTTCCAACTAAAATAGCCCCGTTCTCCTACCCCAAAATCTGCAACGAGGGGTGGATCGTTAAAAGTGAAAGGATAGCCAAAGGTATTTCACGCGTTGTCAAATTGCCAAAACAAGTGGTTGTGTTGTCAGATATGGGTTGCGAGTTAGACTGATGATCCGGTATTTTTGGTCGGAGAATATAGCTTTGAACGCTACCAACCTTGCGTTATACTGGATTATACTGGATTGCGTTATACAAACAATGGATTCGTCAAAATCTATTAACACTAGCATACACACTACAGAACATATACAAACAGCCCACAGAAAGGCGACGACGGGTTTTTTCTGCCCACCCGAAGAGGGCTCACATACACTTCCTCCAAATGTCGAAAAGTTCTTGCGTGAGAAACGCAAAGCTAGGCGACTTTGGCAACAGTTTAGTTGCCCTGCGCTTAGGAAATAACTACGGGATTGCGAAAAACGCCTGCAAACGGCGCTCACAAACCACCACGCAGCCGAGTGGCAAAAGCATATCAGAGAAATCGGTTCCGATCACTCACGTAAACACTCAAATCACGATCACTTATATCCACTCACGATCACTCAAAGTCCAAAAAGCGCTCAGGTCAGTGCCTAAAACCCGCATCCTCCATACGTGGCCACGACAACTCGGAGGGTAAACAATTGTACCTTTTTTCTGATCAAGAGAAGGCAGAATTCTTTGCCGACGTGCTTGAAGAGATGTTTGTTAACAGCACTACACGCGACAGATGAGGAGGAAAAGGAAAGCAACGCCAATACACTTACATATTGTGCAGTGGAAGAAATTTCGACTACAATTAAATGCTTGCGTAGCCGCAAAGCGCCAGGCCCTGGCCGAGTAGGGGCTCCTGTTCTAAAGGAGGCCTTACCGGTCATAAGCACGGAGCTTACGCGAATCTACAATAGCTGAATAACATATCGGTACTTTCCGGGAAATTGGAAACACGCAAGTATATCCATGTTTCCTAAACCCGGTAAAAATCTCACCCTAGCTGCGAGCCACAGGCCAATCAGTCTTCTTCCTGTTATGGGAAAAGTATTTGAAAGACTTCTACTCACGCGAATACAGCCAATTGTTCTTTCGGGGAATCTCATCCGAGATTTATTTATTTATTTATTTAGCAACAGGCTATAAGCCCAATACATAGGAATAAAAAAGTATACAGCTCAATACATAGGATTAAAAATGGTTACAACATACATAAAACGCCAACATATAAAGCCAATTACGGTGAATAATTAGTACAGTTCATATAAATACGCTGATCTTGCACGACGCTTGAATATACGAAGCGATGCAAGAGACAGGGAAGGACAAGACGCATTATTGCCCATTCTTAACAATCTAGACACAGGAGAATAAAATCCGTACGATGTTCTATGAACTGGAACATTAAATAATCGATTCGTTCGGAGATGTCGATTGGGTTCATTAAAAACAAAAAATGCAGATAGTTCAGGGCAGGTAAACAGGCCGTTTACAACCTTATATAAAACGCACGCATCATTATAATTTCTAAATGATCTTAATGAACTCAAATTAGTTAAAGTTGCAATTTCGGAATAGTCGTGAGTTCTAGCTGGATTTTGCAGTTTAGCTTTATATGCTACGTATGAAAAAAATTTATGTTGTACTCTGTCCAAGCGCTTTATATGAGTTTCAAAGTGAGGAGACCAAATCGGGGAACAGTATAACAGGATTGGTTTAACTAAAGTGTTGTACAAAGTTACCAATGTTGATACATCCTTGAAGTCAACACTATTTCTTTTCAAGAAACCAAGCATTTTCATGCTCTTATTTACAACATAATCTATGTGCTGATTAAAGGTAGCCTTAGTATCAAATATGACACCTAGATCCTTAGTATATGTAACGCGATCAAGAGGTATATCAGATAGTATATACTTGTAATCTATGAAGGTTCTGCTCCCATGAAAACTAATTTGCTTACATTTGTTTACATTCAAATACATACCATTTTCAGAGCACCAGAATGCTAAATTTCTCAAATCTTCCTGAATTTTAACACAATCACTGATATCATTAACAGTGCGGTAAAATTTACAATCATCCGCAAAAAGTAGAAATTTACAGTGTTTAAAAGATGAGGCAATATCATTTATGAAAACAATAAATAAAATTGGCCCTAAATGTGAGCCTTGTGGTACTCCTGAAGTAACATTCATTTCTTTCGAGATATAAGACTTATATTTAACATATTGTCTTCTATCAGTCAGATATGAATGAAACCAGGCCAACATCAATCTGTCAAATCCAAAACTCTCGAGTTTCGCAATTAATAAAAGAATAGGAACTTTGTCGAATGCCTTTGAAAAATCAGTGTAAATAGCATCGATTTGTAAACCATTTTCCATATTAACATGAATATCTTGGCTAAAAAGCATAAGGTTTGTCAATGTAGATCTACCATTCACGAATCCGTGTTGTTCATTTATAATCAAAGAGTTGATATGAAGATTAATTTTTTTGAAATAATAATTTCAAATATTTTCGGAATAGAACTTAAGATGGATATTGGTCTATAATTAGAGATATCAGACTTACTACCAGATTTATGAATCGGTGTTACATAACTGGACTTCCACAATTCAGGAACTGTGCCCTCTCTGAGAGATTTATTGAAAATTACACAAAGAGGTTTATAAAGAACATGTGGGCACTTTTTTAGGAGAATAGCTGGTACTCCATCAGGTCCAGTACTTTTCGATACCTTTATTGTGGTTAATTCAGCTAATACTTCTTCTGGAGTAATGACAAAGTTCGAAAAAGTATTGTGTGTTAATTGAATATTATCGTTATTCGTGTTTATAGGTCTATTCACATTAGAATCATACGGGGAATACACAGATTCAAAGTAATCCGCGAGTAAATCAACCCCCTCAAGTCCTCCGATAGCAGTACGATCCACATATGAAAGTACAGATGGTAGGCCATAATCTTTTCTATTATTATTTACAAAACTCCAAAAGGGTTTTATATCATTTTTAATTGATTTTTCAGTATCATTTATATATTTATTATAACAATCACGCTGGAGTGTCTTCGTTTTGGACCTGAATTGTGAAAAATTAGTATAATCTTCACTTTTTTGAAAAATTTTATACCTGTGGTGATGGTTATTTTTATCATAAATACAAGCTTTCAATTCACTGCTATACCAAGATGGAAATTTTGACATTTTTATTACTCTGTTTGGAACATACTTAGCAATACAATCGTTTAGTATATGTAAAAAAAGTTTATGGGCTCAGTCAAAGTTAAATTTTCAAGTAAATTCCAAGATATTGATTCGAGGTCATTTGACAATTTATTGAAATCGGCTTTCTGGAAATCACGTGTAAGAAAACTAAATTGCAAGTTAGTATATAAAGGATGATGCAAAATTGCTTTGAAAGTTAACGGGGGATGATATGAGTCAATCTGTACTATTGGATCTATAGAAATAGAAACATCATTACACTGAATATTGGAAAAAATCAAATCGAGTTGTTCATCTAAGGAATTTGTGATATCATTAAATTGGTTTAAGTTCAAAAAATTGAATGAATCCGATATCATTGAGGCTTTTTCGTATACGTGTTGAAGATAGTTTAGTTTAGGATGCAGATGTAAGTTGTTATTATCATTGCGCCATGACATTCCCGGAAGATTATAGTCTCCCACAAGTATAATTTGTCTATTTTGATTTGTTAATAGCAATTCAATATCTTCACAATGTTTCTCATATAGATCAGGTGGAGCTCTTGGTGGCAAATAAACTGTACCTACAATAATGTAATCATTTTTACTGATAACTGTAACAAAAAGATGCTCAACGTCTTGATTAACTATTGTATTTATAAAGCTATCATATTTTTTATTAATGGCAATAAGAACTCCACCTCCTCTATCAAAATTACAAGTTTCGTAGTCTCTGTCTTTTCTATATATGTTGAAATTTTTCAAACCCAATTCAGCATCGCAGAAATCTTCATTGAGCCATGTTTCAGTCAAAATAATAACATCAGCGTTGTCAGATTGATGGTATGTGTCACGTAAATGGTGAAGTTTGGTCCGAAGTCCTCTCACATTTTGGTAGTAGACACTGAGCGACGATATCACTGCCTCCTGGTTAAGTTTTTTGGCATCTGGTCACTCTGCATCACAATTTCCGGGAAAACATTACGGTATTTGATGATTTTTTTCTCGGATCCGGGAATAGAGTTCAGGCGATCAACTTCCTGTTTCAGATCCTTCAAGTAATTACGCTGTTGCAATGTGCGATCCGATGAAAATTTAGCTGCTCCCTTGTACAAGTTCTTCCTCCGTAGAATTTTCAAGACCGACTCAGAATCGCGAAGCACAATTTTCAGCGGTCTCGGATGTTGATCGTCCCTTTTTTTACCCAATCTGATGACCATTTGCAATTCCGGGTAATCATCGTTGAACGAACCCAGAATTTCGGCAGCCTTAGATTTATCCTCATCACGACGTTTGCTTGAATCAGTGTGGCTTGATTCCGGTACTTTATATACGATGATATTCTTGGATCTCATTTGGCGTTCTGAGAATTCCTTCAATGTACGCTCAAATCTGACTGTGTCATGTGCTTCAGCAGTACTCGGATTAGCGGACTCTGGATTCACCAAGCCCTCAGCTTTAAGTGTAGCCATTTCCTGTTGAAGGGCTGCAAGTTTGGTTAAGATCTCAGGGAGAACCCGAAGACCTTTCTCACAGTCATCACAGTAAAACTTCAAACGTCTATTTCCCTTCAGCTCAAGACAACGTTGCTCAATTGAAGATATATCTACACAATCATAGTGATATGGTCTATTACAACTGTCACATTTAGCGTATCTGTCAGTTTTAATATTGACAGAACATGACGAGCAAATAATTTTCTCTGACATGATCGAACTTAATCAAATTTAAAAATATTTGATCAAAAATTTGAAATTATTATAATCAGAGTTAATAACCTTAGTTACCAGTTAAATTATAAACATCAAATATAATGAAAAACAGTATACAGCACATAAATAGAATTGAATGTTCTGAACACGTAAGATCGAAAAGTTTTGGCAAAATTCCGATAGATTTTACAAGTACTACGTGGAAGTTTTGAAGTATATTCCTATTAATTCTCCTGTTAGATGGCTTGAATCACTTAATCACACATGTTCTCAACAACATTTCGAAATGTCTTGTATCACTTCGTGCAATTTTTTATCATCGGATGTACACCTGAATGGCGTGCGGAGAGGTTAGCGGTGTGTATCTTCGAAGTTTCACAATAATTAATTAATGTACACGTTTACTAGCAATTATTGGTGTTGACTAAGACATTAGGAACTGAAATGTAACTCAATTACACATTGTTAATATTATATAATCGATTAAACAAGACTTTTCAATAGAGCTATCAACACACGTAACCTACACCGCCGCCATCATGAACGTGAACCGAGATGAACAGTTCGCCTTCAGACCGGGCGATTCCGCTCCACTACAAGCACTTTGCATGGCTCGGCAGATTTCCGCTGATC
Source organism: Acheta domesticus (assembly GCA_031308135.1). Classification (NCBI taxonomy): domain Eukaryota; kingdom Metazoa; phylum Arthropoda; class Insecta; order Orthoptera; family Gryllidae; genus Acheta; species Acheta domesticus. The sequence continues at coordinate 286,940,872 of JAHLJT010008446.1, read as the reverse complement.
TGTAACACAGGATGAACCTGTCATTTATCTCGACATGGTACTAGCCTTCGACGAAGTGCCACACAACTTACTCATTACAAAACGTCGGCGCTGCCTTCCACAAGACATAACGGATATGGTTAAGTATTTCCTCACACACCGCACATTTGTGGTAAATGTAGGAAAAGCAAGATCCTTTAAGCGGAAGGCAGAGGCCGGGGTCCCTCAAGACTCCGTTCTCTCTCCACTGCTGTTCTCGCTGTATGTCAATGACATACCACATATAACGCGAGTGAACCTAGACTGCAAACTCAAAATACAACAGATGAACCTGGCACAGAAGTGGGCGGAAGAAAACTATGACTTTTTCAGTATAAAAGTCTCAGGCAATCTCTTACACTCGTCACAAACACAAATACACAAAGCGGTTCACACCTCCAAAACACTTTACACTACAAATTCAAAAACTGAAGAGGACGCCTAAAGCAACTTACCTAGGCGTCACTTTTGATCGAAGGATGCGCTGGCATTTATATGTCAGGAGAATTCAATCAAAACTTCAGCAAAGAGTTCGACTCTTACAACCTCTCTTGAGAGAACCTACACTTCTGTTGGAAGTTCGTCTGGCACTATAAAACGTGTTGCCGACCTGTAGCCACCTACGCCGCTGCGACGTACAAGACCACACTTGAGCTAGTTCAGAACAGAGTTCTGGCACTCATAGCGCGCCCTCCGTTTCGGAAACGGTTCAAAGTTCTCAGGAAGGAATATCGAGTCCTTTACTCAATGCTTGAGAAAGATTTTTTAATGAAGCCTATCAAGCCTTTCAAACCAGCGAAGCACCGGCAACGCTTAAACAACTAGCACGACATGTCCTCACTATAGGACAAAGAAGACAAGCACTTCCCTCGGATATTTTGAGGGCTTAGTGCAACACACTATAACAAAAACTCGGTCACTAACATGACTAAACACTAAAGCCGATTTGGCTTCTGACCACACGTTCCGACACGAATCCGCACCAGCCACTTACACATAGTAGTAAAACGCAAAATGCGTGCGAACTGCAAACACACTAAAGTACACTAACCTTCGGCTTAACCGACAAAAAAATGGAAATTGCAACGGGTGCTACGTAACCCACAACCAGCCACCACAGCACTCGAACGCCCTAACAACCTCCCGCCCACCTACGACCCGGCCGTAAAGGGCAAGGTTTTTGTTACTGTTGCGGCTATAAACACCCGTTTGGAAAGCGCGCCGACCAGGCAGCGCACTACGGCGGGCGATGCAACAAGGAGTGGCAGCGGCCGTGGAAAACGCCTGCAAACGGGCAGCGAGCGATCACTCAGCGAGCCTACGCCCCAGAGCGAGTCTGCGGCGCCGAGGACGTTATAAGTCGGCGCCGCCACCGCCGAGGCAGTGGAGATATTATCGAAGTGCCCTATTGAGAGTTGTGATTAAATGATTGAGTGTACGACCCGGCCTAGATTTTGTTATTCTGTCTCTTGGTATATTGGTTGACTGCGCAAGTGTTTGGTACATCTCACGGTATAAACGGTAACTTGGCTTGATCAATGGTACATTCTTTTGGGTTACCAGAACGATACATTTTTTGAATAAAAGCTGTGTGTGTGTAAAATAAAAATCTGGTTCACGAAGTCTGCCTATTTGCCACGAAGTCTGCCGAAGTCTGCCAGTTACCATGCTCCAGCAACGTTTCTTACCACCTCCGTTCTCTACTTTCAATCTTCCTGCCACCACCGCGGAAATCCCAAGCATGACAATAAATAGTTCGAAAAGCAAAACCATCACGTTTGGTAGGGGCCGCAAGTATACTGAAACTCAATACCGTTTAGGCAACGAAAATATTCCAAGAGTCGTGTCTTGTAAGTATCTGGGAATAATTTTTGATAGCAAATTGAGTTGGGAAAATCAGGTAAACTTTGTCGTGGGGAAAGCGTGGAAATCTTTGCATTTTACTATGCGAATACTAAAAAAGAGTAACTGCGAAAGCAAGAGAATTAGCTTATATATCTCTAGTTCGCCCATTAATGGAATACGGGACGGTTTGTTGGGACCCTTATAGAATATCACAAAAGGAATATTTGAATAGAGTACAGAGAAGAGCATGTACATTTATTTTCCGAAACAATAGGAAGAAAGTGGAGTGGGAGTCATTAGAAATCAGGAGGGTTAAGGCAAGACTCTGTGCTTTGTACAAAGCGTATGTCGGTTATCCAGCTTGGAAAGATATCCACACCCGGCTCAGTAGACCCACGTACTTTAGTAGAAGGGATCACAAGCACAAAATACGGTTCAGGCCACAGAGAACAGATGTTGGAAAATTTTCCTTTACAAATAGAACTATAACGGACTGGAATAAGTTGCCTGTGACAGCCTTGGAACCCTTTCCTCTAGGTCTTCAGAGATTTAAAAGTAAATTAACTAATGATAATTGTAAATTTTATTAGTTAGTAAGTTATGTTCATTAGAATTGTTTATTATTATTAGTAATTATTGTTACCATTATTAATATTGTGATAATTATTAGATGCATTGGTTTATAGTATTCGTATTGACGTGTGGTGACGTGTTGTGAAGAGTAGTGCTATATAGAAGTAGAAAGAGAAGTGAAGTGAAGTGAAGTGAAGTGGAGTGCAGTGTATAAAAAGTCGTATATGTTAGTATAAAGTATCTGTTCAGGACCACCATAATTAATAGAATTAGTAGAATTAATGCGGGTATTGTTATTAATGCATTTTTTGTTAACAGTGTTATCTTATTATTATCTTATTATTATTATTATTATTATGATTATTATTGTCTTAAAATAATTTTAAGTTACATTGTATTTAATTCATAATTATAATATGTAGATATAATATGTAAATTTTAGTGTTCCGCCACCAGGTTGTATAAACCTACCTGCGGAAATAATAAATATCTATCTATCTATCTATCTATCTATCTATGCGCCCCCCGTCGACATTCCGTCTGACTGACACATTGAAGCGGATGAGGTTAGCGACTACTTGAAAAACATCAACACAAAAACAGCTGGCGGCCCCGGTAAGCTCTCAGTAGTAATGCTAAAACAATTACCTAATAGGGCCGCCACTCTTCTTGCTTCTATGTACACAGCTTGCATTCCTGTGCAATACTTTCCAACCGCGTGATGTGATTCCGTGATGATCCGACCGAGATGCTAATTCCGAAACCGGGCAAGAACTTGCGTTTTCAGGAAAATTACCGCCCCATCTCGCTACTACCGATCCGCGGGAAAAACTCGAGCGAATCATCCTTCGTGGAATCTGTAAACATCTGGAGGAAAGAGGCATCATTTGGGGGAGGCAGTTCGGTTTTCGGAAAAACCTCTACCCCGCCCTTCAAGCTCTCCGCTTCACATTCTGCATCTCTTCCACTATAGCACGCCGCTGCGCTGCTCTATTCAAGCTCTCGTCTTCGATTACTCTTATGCTTTCGATAGTGTCCACCACCCACTACTTCTACATAAGCTTATAGTGCGATTTTTATAACTTTCCCTTCAAGGTCCAGTTTCACGATGGAATATGTCACGGTATTTCGCGTCCTTTACAGTCGTGCCGCTAGATATCGCAGGATCGCGACCGTATCAAGCAGTGTTTGCGTTCATGCGGCATATAGCGGCACGAGCGAGAAAGACCCGAAATACCGTGTGATATTCCATCGCGGTCATTGGTGTTTGAGGGGCAGAGTTATAAAATTCGCACTATAGCCTTTACATTCCTTCTTTTCTACTCAATCTACTGACTAGCTAATCATCTCCCCTAACTGTCCGCTATCAATCTCTCACTTCCTCTTCGAGCCTCATTCTTGCCGGTGTCCCTCAGGGAGCCGTACTATCACCTTTCCTCTTCTCTTTATTTCTCAATGACGGCCCCACTATCATCGGAGTGAGCGAGTTTATACATGCTGACGACATAGCGTTCACAATCAAAGAAACACGAATAAAAGTTGCAGTCAAGCGACTACAACGTGCCGCGAATGCGCTATCATCTTGGAGCGCGAAAAACTGCTTCACACTCACACTCAACGCGCAGAAATGCCAAGCCATCGTCTTCATACACAAACTTTCACACAAGGCACACACTGTCGTGCCCATCCGCCTAAACGTTCGCACTATTTTGGGGCGAGACATTATAAAATACCTCGGAGTTACTTTCGATGGAAGGCTGACCTGGAAACCACACATGTGAAACGCTCGTACGATCATGACCCGCAGCATCTCATCACTTCTTCCTCTCTTCAAAAGCCAAACATTAAAAGATAAAATAAAATTCCACCTGTATGTCGCATGCATAAGGAGCGCGGGGCTCTACGCCTGTGAGACAGGCCACAGCCGCTGAGTCGTCTTCAACTTCTTACGGGAGCCGAAAACTACTCCATTCACACTGCATGTCATCCTCCTCCAGGCTCAGTCCTTGTCCTCAGTCAAATAACACTGACACAATCATCTACACAATACATGTGCTCGTCATGGAAAAAATTCACATTTTCACCAATTTAGATACTCACCCCCTCTTCCAACATTACTCACAATACTACGTCAAACCCACACTTTTCAACCGAAGAAATTTCCTTCCGACATAAGTTTTTTCTAAAACCACCCTAAACAGCTTATACACCAACTCTCCCACTCTAACCCATTACACACATACACACATTTCAAGGTGCGTGGCTGAGCAACGCGACCCGGGAAACACAATTCTAAACACCCACTTGATTAACATAAACTCACTACTCTTAACTCAATAGCACACACTTCTAAACACTCTTAATACTAATTAAACACTAACTCTTAACACACACTGATGAACATAAACTTACCATTCCCACCTCACTAAAACACAATTCTTGACATTCTTAACATTAATCATAACTTAAATGATCACAGGTGTTGTCATTGCCAACAATGTTATACATTGTTGGCAATGACAACACCTGTGATCATTTAATTGTAAATGCCAACGACATTTCACCACTAAACCAATATTAATCATAACACTAACTCATAATTCTTAATATGCTACTTCATTAACACAAACACAAATCACACTACCATCGAAGCACGGCCACCGCAGTTACAAACCAGCCACCGCCGACCACATCAAGATACCGCCGCCAACAACGCCAAGACAACATCAAACTAGGTTAAGATCATAATTATAAAATTGTAATCATGTATTGTGTATTTTGTAATAATGTATTGTGTAATCATGTACTAGTGAATTTTCTGCAATAGAACTAGCTAGATTAAGATGAGATAAAATTTCATGGCCAACCACAAACTTTAAAAGGGCGCCGAACGTCGCTGAGAAGTGATTGGCTCCCACGAGCTCTCCAGCGCCGTCCGACCTGAGCAACACACGGAGCTCAGCGGGCAGGAAATATGGAAATGTTAGGATAAACAGTTATTAACATTAGGATAATCAGAAATGTTAGGATAGACAGTAATTAAGCTAGATTATAAAGCAAACTAGAAAAATGTTAGAATAAATTGTTAGGATAAAACTGTAAAATGATAGGTTACTTGTTAGGAAAAAATTTTAAAATATTAGGAAAAAATTCGCATACGTGTGAGAACGTAAATCCAAGTGTTATGTACAAGGAAATTCATTACTGTCAAATAACAGTTTGTTATAATCAATTTATTACCGCAATCCAAGAAAATACCGTGTACAAGAGCCAGATTCCAAAATAGCCAGGAGATGTACCAAAATCGTAGCGCAGTCAAACCAGAAGTCCCAGGAGAAAATAACCAAGTCACCGCAAGCCGTTCGCCAACACAGTCTTCCCACTTCACTCGTCAACTCGGCACAGGTACAGAATCAGACACCATCTGCCGTGCTCCGGGCCGGCTCCCCTTTTATACTGCGATTTTTCTAAGAGCGACCCTCAAGGCCACTCAAATCCCATCTTCGCGATGGAATATGTCACGGTATTTCCCGTCTTTCTCAGTCGTTCCACTAGATTTCGCACGATCGCGACCGTATGAAGCAGTGCTTGCGATCATGCGACTTCTACCGGCAAGACCGAGAAAAGACGCGAAATGCCGTGACATATTCCATCGCGAAGATGGGATTTGAGTGGCCTTGAGGGTCGCTCTTAGAAAAATCGCAGTATATATCCCAGGAGCTGGCGTTGCGAGTCTGGCCCTTCTCGCCATTTCAGCGGGCGGTAGGGGCCGCTACTCCGGGCGGCCGGTCCGTAACGCTCCGGCGCCTCCAGAGCGGCATGTCGCCGCCCGACCTGCCCCTGATGGCGCCGTCGGGAAACGCCGATTCTCCGATGGGCAGGCGGTGACTTCGGAGCGCCGCTCAGGGGGAAGGCGCACAGTGGGCCGTAACCTACTCTCCCGGCCACAGTGGGCCAACTAGACTCGCCTGGCGGGCATAATTGCTGTGTATACAGCACCAAGTACATATAAATCAATGAAACTTTGCATATGTATTTTGAAATCAACTGTGAATACAATACACAATGAAAGATAGAAATAAACACTCAATTTTACATGCGTTTGCTTAACGAACAATACCTCCAAGCTCTGGCCTTTGCTTCCAAATCGAGTATTCTTAAATTATTCAAATTTTCTTTCACGTCAATTATTCCCTCAAAGAAATCAAATTATTTAATCAGTCGGTACTGTGCACGGCAAATAACTTGCTATGATCTGCAATTAGTTTGCTTTGCACCTCAGAAATAAATTACCTCACATAAATGCCAATATTCTGCTCATTAACTTCACAATTTTAAATGAAAGATTTGAATTACGTAACTTAACATAAGACCAAATGAATGGTTGATCCATCAACTGATTACTAATTACATATAAAATCTTAGGTAAATTTTTAAACAAACTGTGCGTGATTGATATGAAGTTCACGAGGCATTATCGGTTCCCTTTTATAAACACTATTTAGTTTCCAAGTCCTATTTGAATTTCTCAATAAAGTTGTGATAACTTCCCTGCTATTTCCATCGATTCACGTTTCCTTTAATTACTTCATTCAGGTGCGGCCTGTTCTCCGACATAAGATGCTAGAGGTTGTCGGCCTGCCACCTCCCAACGCATGCCGCAATCCCGTTACAACATTTATTATTTCCTTGTCCGCCGTCGTACCGCAGTTCGTGCCGCTGCGAATCTGACCTTCGCTGCACGTCGCCGCTAAACTCGAACAGCGTACGGGTTGCGCCTTCACCTCCGGGAGCGCTGTCTTCGTGGAACGATTCGGCCTCCAACTCTCCGATCGCCAAATCCACGCCAGCTCCTGTCTACCTTCCGCTTCTTTCTTCTGTCGTCTTCCCAAGGAAACGCCCGTCCACTCGTCTCTTCTTCTTTCTTGCTCGTTGCGCCTGCATGCGCAAAGTCCTTGCACGATATGATTAACTTATAGCGTTTGAATATTTCTGGCGTCACTTACGGTACCCGTTCGTTTCGCCACCACTTTTACGATGTTCAAGTTCTTACTACCGTTTCAATATACAAATTCTACGCTCAAACTCACTCAGCAATTTATTCCACATCGAAATACAGTTCAAAAATACGTTGTTTAAGTGAATCTCTTAACTTTTACGCTAACTTTTAGTTCAGCACACAATGGCGGATTTCACGGTTTCTCGCGCTCTCAGCTAAAGCAAATTACTATTCAACGTATTATTCAAAATATCGTCTCTCACGACCACTACTCATTCAACGCTCCGCCCTTGAAAAGCAAAGATTACCCTCGGCGACTCGAACAAGAAGAAGGTCCGGTCAGAGGTTCGCCGTATTTATGTTGCTACCTTTCGTGGTAGGGGAAGTAATAGAGATGTCCAGAATGACGTCACAACGTTTGTCGGGAAAGTGTTGGGTGGCAGACTCTGCTGTGAGCATAAGGCAGTAGTGTCCAGGTCTGCTACTGGTAGCAGTGGCACGTGTTGTGGCATCGTGCCATGCCACGAGCTTCTGTGCGCCACTAGCATCGAGAAAGGGAACTATTAGTAACCCCGCCGTTTTACAATAGGGATGGCGTTTTCTGGTGGCGGGGTGATGAAACTGCGTGAATGGGCAATTTCGTTGTGGCAATCGTGCCACGAACTCCCGCTCGTGGCATGGATCTTGACAGCACTGGCATACGGGATTCCTAGAGAATTACTAAGTTTTTGACTGTATTATGCGGTTGCCAAGGTGCAAAGTGAACTGTCTGTTAATGTGTAATATTGAAACAAATTTTGAACATATAAATAAAATAACTAAATTTGTGTTTTGAACCGTATCTTCTCTTTTCATACCTTTAAACTTATCATTTAAATGTTTCATACTTATTCTATGCAAACTACAAATTGCACAATTTGCCTTTAAGCTCACAAGACTAGAAATTAGTGCCAACGTGTTCGCAGGTCCGGTTAAAATGTTCCGCATTAAAATGTTCGACCGCGTCCCGAACCTCTCAGTTCCGAGCGAATGTGTTCGCTCGGTGCCTTCCTTCGTTTACAGTTTACACGGAACGAACATACCGAGCGAACGTTGGCTCGCTTCTGCCAGCCTGCTCGTCAGAACGACACGATTCGCTCGGTTGTTCCGTTTCCACCAGCGATCTCAACTACATAAACAAATATATATAGAGATCACTGGTTTCCACTGGCTGAGCGAACTAAGAACATTGTTCGTTCGGAAGCGTTCGCCCGCGCAGTGTAAACCAGTGATGTGCGTCTACGCGTAAAGAACCATAGTCTACGTCTACACGTAAACAACGCGTAGACAACGGACACTGCGTAGACAAAGATAATTTATGTAGACAATAATGTAATATACTCTTTTTGTGGGGCAGGGAGGATCCACCCCCAAAGCCAAAATTTATTTTTAATTATTGGATCACAATTATTGAAAATTGATTGGATCACATCTAAAGGAGTACTGAAGGTGTGCAAGTTGGAACAATTTCCTACTGGTTTCTTGAAATGGATACGGAGGTTGTCTTTTCTTCATCAGGAATGGTATAGTTGTATTTTGTTTGACTTTCTGAATCATAAATATTTTTTATATTACATTAAAACATACTTCTATTATTACTACGTATTATAAAGTTTTTTTTGAGTTATTCGATGTGGAGAAATAGTCTACACAGAATATATTGTCTACGTAATCTACACGTAAAAAGAGCGTAGGCTACACGTAGATTACGTGTAGAAAACATGCGTAGACAGAAAAATGATAGTCTGCGGTACAACTCTGGTGTAAACGCACCTGACGCGAAAGTTGCGTGAGCGGCTGGTACGTTTTTCTTTCTTCTCAGTACGTACTTATTTTGAATGAGCGGGGAAAGATGTGATTCTTCCAAATGAACTGATTCATTCTTTGCACACTCGAACTGAACTATTTATAAATTTAATTGTAGCGACTTCTGCTGCTCAATCAGCTGGGACTCAACCAATCGCGAGCTTTGATATAAAAAGTTAAGTCGTATTGAAGCTCTCGATTGGGTTTACTTTATTAAACGTGCGTTATATGTTCAGTTTATTACGTGTCAGAAGCCACTATAATTAAATTTACGTATATTCAGTCGTGCTACCCATATATACCAATTTAAACATAGTGGAAGCTAAAAATCACACTCTGGACGGAGATTGGGACACCAATCGAAAGCTTCGTTATGTCTAAAATTTTAGTATTGGAGCTTTCGATTAGATGACAGTGTTCCCCTCTCCTTCCATCTCAGATAATGAGGTGACACTATGTTCATATGGTAGTATACCTCGATGAACCATACTCTGTTCACAATAATCGGCAGTGAATATTAGGTAATCGGCTGGTTGGTTGTTGGTTACCGAGTGATAGTGTGACACAGTGGCATTTAATTTTGCATGTGATGCCTGATGTAATAAAATGTGTGTCAGGTGTTTGACGTTTGATAGGTGCAGTTGAAATACAGGAGAATCCATTTATTCTACATGTTGAAGAAATGTTACAATTATGTCATGATGATATTGCTGGATGAATATATTCCTAGATAATATCCCATATTTGGCTGTACAATGTACTGAGAAGTCCTAAATCACTTATCATTATGAATAGCTTGGGATTGAGTATAATTTTAAGAATGGGCTGCATATGCTCAAGAGAGACTCTTCATGTTAATTCAAAGAAATATTACGTGGTGGAAAATTTAGGTGTGGGGTAAGTGAAAACATAAATATATTTTAGTATTTTCATCATGTTAATGTGTGAAGTATTTAATTTGAAAATTGTAAAATTTGACGTGAAACTTAAAAGGATATCTGGGCCTGACATAATTTCTTTGCGTTGATATGCAAGTGTTTTCTGATACAGATAACCCTTAATATGATGTGTGTTCTGAAGCTATTCGTTGCACAAATTGACTGAATTACATTAAAGCCAGGGAAAAATGTTACCTTTTTGTCCCTACTAGTTGATTGACAACTAGACATTGCCAAATAAGTTTATTATGCTAGTAAGCAAATGCAAGTTTGCAGTTTTGCAGTTATTTTGAATTGATTTAATCCATAAGGCATGTTACATTGTATACTGTGTTTATGACATGATATATTGTAAATATTTATTATGATGTTGGGTTTAGTTCAAGTAAAAGAAACTGATGACATTTGAACTAATGACACTGAAATAGCTCCTTGCTAGTTTTACTCATTCTTCCACTTTAAATCTTCATGATTAGCAATGAAGCATGGTCCCCTAGCTTCGGAACATTTTTTTTATTGAATCACCAGTAAATGACAGCCCTCACCAAATCAAGATCCATATAGGCTTCAAATATCATTTCTTTCCACGTCTCCATGATATTACACTTGGTTATTTCCAGTTTCATCACAATTTGAAATCTTTATAGCTGTATGTAGCATGTATACACATTTGCATTAAAATGATTCTGACAGTAATGAAGCTTTCCATGTGCGTAATCGTTGAGTAATTTTATTATAGATAATTCACAGTTATATTAAACGCAAGTTGAATTAATATGTAAAACTTCAATCTATGTGGAATATATTTTAATTTTTTTCTTTTCTTTTTTTGCTTTTGTTTTTAGGGGTTTTAGTACTGTGGACCTCGTGGAAGAGTCTAATACTCGGCAGCATTTTGCTGTTAAGAAAATAGTATGCCATGGTATAGAGGACCAGAAGTTGGCATTAAAAGAAATACAATATTACAAAGCACTGGATCACCCCAACATCATAAAGTGCATTGATTCAGCTATATCAGGGCATGCTGATCCTCTTTTAAATTCAACAAGTCAAGTTTTGATTGTTTTACCATACTATAAGGTAAGTTTATTAAAATCACTTCATTCTTATCGAAGTAACTTACTCTTAATATAGCAATTTATTCTAATTAAAGCACCTTATTCTATTTAAGGTAACTATAAGGATGGTTCTTTTTGCTGATGACATAAATATTCTTTTCAATAAAGAAGCAACAAGTAGTACAACAGTATCAGATATTTCAAATTGGTTTTGTAATAACAAATTAATAGTAAACAAAAGAAAAACTGTTTCAATGTAGTTTTTAATTTCAATAAACAATTGTATACTCTATTGAAAATGAGCAATGTGCAACTGAGTGATATTAAAGTGACAACGTTTTCTGAGTCGCTCTGTTCATTGAAGCCTGAATTGGAACATCCGTTCCATTCTACACATTCAGGATTCTTTCAAATTCATTGAGCATTTATACAGCTGATATATTTTTACATATTAGTTGTATATATTTCAAAAATGTTCATTCCATCCTGACATATGGCATAATATTCTGGGGAAACAATACTATAATTATCAGACATTTTGATTACAGACAAGAATTTTACAAATAATAACCACAAGCCTCTCTTTTCTAAGCTAAGACTCCTACTATTATCTTTTGTCTTCATTTACAAGTTCGTAGTTTTTGTCAAAAGTAATTTACTCAAGGGTATGAACATATTTTCATCGAATACAAATGTCTAAAAGAGCTATGGTGGCACAATGGTAGGGCACTGGCTTTCTGACTTGAAGGACCCAGGTTTGAATCCCGGTGTAGGCTGGGATTTTATCTGGTGCTTTCCATTTAGGGCGGCTCTGGGATTGACTCAGCCTCCTTTCCAAGTGAGTACCAGGATCTTTCCTGGGGGCAAAGGCAGCCGGACCATTGTGCTTGCCACACAACCTGCTCTTTGTGCCGACGGTGATGAATAGGTGGAGCCCTACCTTCACCTCCTCCGTGGGACACATTGACCTGTATGCAATTGCACAGGGATACCTTTACCTTTACAGATGTCTAAAATTATAACAAGACAGAGAAATCAATATCAACAGATCATTATAAAAAAATTACATACAATACATTTTCGCTATTTTACAAAACATTGCCAGGTGAAACTAAACAGATAAAGTTGATACAGAAGTTTAAATGACAAGTAAAATCCTTCTCGCTGCATAACTGTACAATTGTAGACTATATTGAGCATTAAGGAGGAAAATAATATTTATTTTAACAATGATACTGAATGCATTGGTACTGTGTTATTATAAAGAACTAAATATGCCTGTAACAAGTGATGTACTTCTACTTCTGAGTCAATGATCCCCATCTTGATCAGTATTCAGTCCAGTTTTCCTTGATCCATTGAGTAAATTTTGAGATGGCACCTTGGTTTGCTTCAGACTGTAAATGTAGCTTCATTATTTGTGCATGTTTTCTTGGGTCAGTGGGCTAATAGTTGGGAATGTGGTTTTTTAAATAAACGTTCTGTTTTCTCATAGTAGTAAATTTCTTCACATGGGACTAGATATAGGTTAAGAACTAAAATCTTTTGCTCATTTGCAGTTGCAAATGTTAATATGCAAGAGTGAATATTATCTTTTTATCAAATCATACCAAAAAGACTCTTTTTGCTTTCTTCTTCTTCTTCCCCTTTTTTTTTTTAAATGTAGTATAAGAGTTAGGATAGGGATCCAAAAGCTCAAGAAAATGTGCGCAAATAGTAAGTCTCCTCTATAGTATGTTATAGACCCTTTGTAATTGTTTGGACATTATATAAATATTAAATACTGAGCATACACATGCAACCTAACTACGATAAACACAATTGTGTTTAGGTTGAGAATGAAACAAACTTTCTCCTAAAGTTCTCCAAACTACTTATGAATTAATTAGTAGAAAAATGTAATGAAAAAATTAAAGATTGATTAATCTACTATGTTTCACTGTTTTAGAATCTTAATATTTATTTACTTTTTTAAATTAATTTTTATTTTCTTTTATTTCCTTTTTTCTTATGACTAAACTTATAATGTTGTTGCTATGAAAAAATATTTTTGTTACAATTTATGCTTTTGGACTTTCATAAAAAAATCTTTATTTATAGAAAGGTACATTAGCTCACGAGTTGTCCAGACGAAGTTGTGAAAACAATTACATGAATGCTGTGGATGTTCTTCACATGTTCATACAAATATGTGAAGGTGTAGCAGCCTTTCACGAAGCAACACCTGAGCCATTATCCCATCGTGACCTGAAGACTGCCAATATTCTCATTGGAGATGACAATGTCCCTATCATTATGGACTTAGGTAACTAATTCTTTATGTAAGAGCTGATTTGTCCTTGTGATACCAGTAGTATTTGATATTTGTATGGTACAGTAAAACATGCTCAAATGCAGAACCTTAGTTGTAGTAGTAGTAGTAGTAGTAGTAGTAGTAGTAGTAGTAGTAGAAGTAGTAATTTCCACGGTTTTGCGAGCAACCTCTGGTGATCCATTTAAGGATATACTCAGCAGTTACGGCTGACACCAATTTACACATTGCAGAATCTTACGGAACTGTTATTTTTTTCCACATTATACTATGTAATTCTCTAGAATTTTTGTTTGCCAGCATTGCTGTATTTATGTTCACAGTGGACAGATTCTGCAATGAGATTTACTGTATTTCTAATCGATGATAATGGTACGCACAAAATGAAGAGTGCAATGGTCATTTGTGTGTTTATTGTTCTGGTTCTGATGAGTTTGTGTAATTTCAATTTTGTGCAATTTTTGTCTGTATCACTGCTGTGTTTTCAAATATTACACTTTTTTACCATGGAATTAGGTGAGATTTTCCCTAATGAAATATTTTGCACTGTGCAATTGAATTATTTTATAACTCTCTCTCTCTTTCTCTGTCTCGCTCTCTCTCTCTAGTAAATGAAATAGATGTTCAGGCAGGAACATTTTGTTTGAGCCCAATATACAAACCTATGTTACAGACCATAATCTCTAGTATGCTCTATGAATTCTAGTTCTTTGGTTATAAGGATTTGGAGTATATAGCTGTGAAAAGTAAATTATCAATCCAGTTCAAAAGAATTCAATTGCGATCATTACTTGATATTTAGAGTTTAAGGGGGTTATTGGAGGTCTGTTTTAATGAGCAAACATCTTAATTTTTCTTCCTAAGGTGAGTGAATAATATACCATATTTTGTCAGCATCTCTTTGATAAATTGAATGATCTTTATATGTAATTTGGGAATATCCTTAAAATATTCCATGGCAAAAAATTGTATTTTTTCTTAATCAATGGTCATAATAGTTGTTTTTCATGTAGGTCTTTCAACAAGGAAGTTATTCGGAATCACTAATTTGAATGTGAATGAAGAACCTGTAATAGACCCTGTATGATTAATAAATGAATGCTTATTAATTGTTTGTTGGTTCTAATGCTAATTTTAGATTTAATGAGAATCAAGGATTGTCTTTTGCAAGCCACAATGAAGTTCTGTTGGTGCATTTTAGCTGTAGATAACAGTTCTGAGTGAACGTTAGGATCTAAAATTTAAATGTGGTGCTTGTTCAGGATCTGTGGCTGTGGCGCGAGTCAAAATCTGTGGGAGTTCTGAGGCCCAGCACCTGCAAGATGAGGCGAGCGAGAAGTGCTCAATTGCCCTACCGAGCTCCTGAGCTCTTTAATGTGGAGAGCTACTGCATGATAGATGAACGGACTGATATTTGGGTATGAACATACAATGTAAACTAGATTATTGACAGCATAAGGACAGTAGGACTGGTGACTTCGGTCAAGAAGTCCCTCACTGTAAATTGGGCTCCCCTGGTAGACAGGGGAAATGAGGTCCTGCTGTCCCCTCGTCCCATGTCAATATTAGTCCTGAAGGGAGCCTTCCTCAGACTAGTCATAACAAGTTACCTGATCAGGATATTAGTTTCTGAATGTCATAGTTTAAAACTGTAGTGAGGAAAATTTTCTTTTGGAATCATTGGTGAATGCATTTGGTTCACTCTTAACAGCTGTTTGAATTTAAAGGGCTATTATGGAATTTAAATATAGCACTTGCACTTAACTGACCTGTAAAATCCAGTTCTCTTCTCATTCTGAAGTAATTTTTCTCATAAATGTTTCTTTGTGACTTGTATCATTGACTCGATAATTATTGTTGGTTGACCCTATAGATACGAAAAATTGAAAAATAATCGCTAACATATTTTGCACATGTTTTGCATGTAGTCACGTAATTGTTAAAGGATATTTACCCTGAAATTGTATTCTAATGTAATGTCAGGTTGTACCTATATTTTATTGATACCACAACAAGTTTGGTCACACACATGGAATCAGTATCTGAAGTGAGAACCTTATGACTTTTTAATTTTTTGGTATAATAAATATACTCAGAAGAGGATCCTGAAGCTAATGGATTGAAAACGTTGGAAATTATAAATTCAGTTTTAATAAACATGTAACAATTGTTTCAACTATGTATGTGTTTGATTAATTGATCAAAATAATGCTTTTATAAAGTAAATCAATTTTAATTCAGTCATTTGAGATAAATATTGAAATATTTACTAATAATATACAATCAGAAAGAATGAATCGCTTCAGAATTGCTTACAGTGGGTAAATGGGTAAAATAGAATTCAGAACACGGTAGTTGAAGAAGAAAACTTTTTGAAAGTTTGAATTTTCAATTGAGACCATTGAAAGAGTAGTATCAGTCTCTCCTTGAAATAGAAATTGTCACAATAATTGGAAAATTGAAAGTGACAGGTTTCTGTAGTTGTTTCACGTAAAGTTTCTCTCTTTTCCAGTCTTTGGGTTGTGTGTTATATGCGATGTGTTATTTCAAGTCACCTTTTGATGCTGTGTATGAGCGGGGAGATAGTGTTGCATTGGCTGTTATAAGTGGAAATGTTACATTCCCAGACTCTTCACCCTACGATGAGGTAAAACATGTTTGTTTGATATATTTTTATTGTATATATTTTTTCATATTTATGTGGTCATATATTTTTTGATAATGTGTACAACCTTAATTAACATTTTGCAGGATATGCACGATCTATCAAGTATATGCTTAAAGTGAATCCTATGGAGCGCGACCATACATCTACAGCGTTGTTGAAAAGGCTAGAGATATCTTGTCAAAATTGGAAGCAAGAGCTTAAATCAAGTATGCGGGCTGCTTTTTAAAATGCTGAAACGTCAAGGTCTGAAATATAACTAGAAAGTATTTTGTGATTGAATTGTAAATTAACACATTTTCCTGCCATTTTATTCTAAAAGATTCTTGCTTTTAAATGATGAGACTTACATTAATGCACATATATGAAAATAAACATGCTTTTATAATTAGTTTTAGTGACAATTTTCAGAAAATATGTGAGTACAATCTTTGAATATTTGTCCAGAATGAGCATTAACTTATAATGCAGAGAAGTATTACAGACAGCTGTAAGTTGCGGATTCCCCCCACTGGAAAATCAGAGTATGAATAGCACTGACAGAGATGCATTAAATGATGTATTACTTGTTCATGTTATGTTGGATGGTGGCAGAACTGGAAACTGCAGTACGAAAGCACATGTTCAACATGTTACCAGTAATTCCTGAATAACATGGAATTGCAGCTACAGTTTGCACAGTGCACATGATAGATGGCCTTAGAGGCTCAAAATTCAAAGTAATATCATCAAAGTCTGAGTGCCCTTAAGGTCAGACTAACATATAACTTTTGTAATGTAATTTTCCTATTTTTGACTTCCAATCACTTCCAGAGTCTTCACATTTTTTCTGCATCTTAGGATCAAAAAATATATTGCTAGGTATGTTAATGTAGAAGTTAGAATTGATATATGTACAAAACTATATATTTAAGATACAGATAATGACATTACAAAATTAAGAAGTGACTCAGATTTGTGTATACTCCAATTACAAACATGGTGAATTGACCTTTGATCAGCTGGAATATTATTATCCAGTCAGGCAGTTTCAATATCAAAAATTAAGTTGTAACAAAGCTCAGATTAAGTACCCTGTTCTAGTTGATTGCTGTCAATTCACCATTCATTTTAATCGAAATGTAGAAATTCCAGTCTGGCCTTAAGGTAGGACTTTATAAAAACAATGAAGTTTGTATGATGAATTTTTTCTGGGCAGAGAGTTTTATTTAATTTTATTTATTCCTCTTACTTTGAGTTATGTAGATGTATGTTAGGTCATTCAATAATTAAAGAGCAAATTGGTCTGGAGAGAAAACGGGTAGGACGAGTTTGGAATTTTAGGACTACTAAGTCGGCATTCACTGGGATGAAGCCCTCACCATCTGGAGGATCAGCATGTTGTCGGTCATAGCTTAAAAATTAAGTTGAACATTGGCGAGTCCGCTTGAAAAATCCACATTGATTGAACAATGTTCTGCAGAATCGTTTTGAACTTGCTGAAGTGACAAGCCAGCTAATATATATTCTAGAATGATCAAAAAGGTTTGCTGAAAGTTTTAAGAACTACGGTAAAGCCATTCCTGGGAGAGAAAACGTCATGGATCTCAGAGGAAAAGTGGTGATGACTCCAGCGAAACTCAACACACATCTCACACTGCTCAACAAAGCAGAAACCATTGACGCAAATGGGTGGGAGGTACAGCCTCATTCCCCTTACAGCCTTGATTTAGCATCGTGTGATTTCCATTTGTTTGGTCCACTGACAGAGCATTACCTTGGAATAAGTCCCCGGATAAAGAGTTGTGAAAAAAGTGTGGAAATTGGTTACACACCAAGATAAAGAGTTCTTTGCAGC
>JAHLJT010008446.1:286856192-286921783 GCA_031308135.1 Acheta domesticus | reverse complement strand
CCAAGAGTCGTGTCTTGTAAGTATCTGGGAATAATTTTTGATAGCAAATTGAGTTGGAAAATCAGGTAAACTTTGTCGTGGGGAAAGCGTGGAAATCTTTGCATTTTACTATGCGAATACTAAAAAAGAGTAACTGCGAAAGCAAGAGAATTAGCTATATATCTCTAGTTCGCCCATTAATGGAATACGGGACGGTTTGTTGGGACCCTTATAGAATATCACAAAAGGAATATTTGAATAGAGTACAGAGAAGAGCATGTACATTTATTTTCCGAAACAATAGGAAGAAAGTGGAGTGGGAGTCATTAGAAATCAGGAGGGTTAAGGCAAGACTCTGTGCTTTGTACAAAGCGTATGTCGGTTATCCAGCTTGGAAAGATATCCACACCCGGCTCAGTAGACCCACGTACTTTAGTAGAAGGGATCACAAGCACAAAATACGGTTCAGGCCACAGAGAACAGATGTTGGAAAATTTTCCTTTACAAATAGAACTATAACGGACTGGAATAGTTGCCTGTGACAGCCTTGGAACCCTTTCCTCTAGGTCTTCAGAGATTTAAAAGTAAATTAACTAATGATAATTGTAAATTTTATTAGTTAGTAAGTTATGTTCATTAGAATTGTTTATTATTATTAGTAATTATTGTTACCATTATTAATATTGTGATAATTATTAGATGCATGGTTTATTTAGTATTGTATTGACGTGTGGTGACGTGTTGTGAAGAGTAGTGCTATATAGAAGTAGAAAGAGAAGTGAAGTGAAGTGAAGTGAAGTGGAGTGCAGTGTATAAAAAGTCGTATATGTTAGTATAAAGTATCTGTTCAGGACCACCATAATAATAGAATTAGTAGAATTAATGCGGGTATTGTTATTAATGCATTTTTTGTTAACAGTGTTATCTTATTATTATCTTATTATTATTATTATTATTATGATTATTATTGTCTTAAAATAATTTTAAGTTACATTGTATTTAATTCATAATTATAATATGTAGATATAATATGTAAATTTTAGTGTTCCGCCACCAGGTTGTATAAACCTACCTGCGGAAATAATAAATATCTATCTATCTATCTATCTATCTATCTATGCGCCCCCCGTCGACATTCCGTTCTGACTGACACATTGAAGCGGATGAGGTTAGCGACTACTTGAAAAACATCAACACAAAAACAGCTGGCGGCCCCGGTAAGCTCTCAGTAGTAATGCTAAAACAATTACCTAATAGGGCCGCCACTCTTCTTGCTTCTATGTACACAGCTTGCATTCCTGTGCAATACTTTCCAACCGCGTGATGTGATTCCGTGATGATCCGACCGAGATGCTAATCCGAAACCGGGCAAGAACTTGCGTTTTCAGGAAAATTACCGCCCCATCTCGCTACTACCGATCCGCGGGAAAAACTCGAGCGAATCATCCTTCGTGGAATCTGTAAACATCTGGAGGAAAGAGGCATCATTTGGGGGAGGCAGTTCGGTTTTCGGAAAAACCCTCTACCCCGCCCTTCAAGCTCTCCGCTCACATTCTGCATCTCTTCCACTATAGCACGCCGCTGCGCTGCTCTATTCAAGCTCTCGTCTTCGATTACTCTTATGCTTTCGATAGTGTCCACCACCCACTACTTCTACATAAGCTTATAGTGCGATTTTTATAACTTTCCCTTCAAGGTCCAGTTTCACGATGGAATATGTCACGGTATTTCGCGTCCTTTACAGTCGTGCCGCTAGATATCGCAGGATCGCGACCGTATCAAGCAGTGTTTGCGTTCATGCGGCATATAGCGGCACGAGCGAGAAAGACCCGAAAATACCGTGTGATATTCCATCGCGGTCATTGGTGTTTGAGGGGCAGAGTTATAAAATTCGCACTATAGCCTTTACATTCCTTCTTTTCTACTCAATCTACTGACTAGCTAATCATCTCCCCTAACTGTCCGCTATCAATCTCTCACTTCCTCTTCGAGCCTCATTCTTGCCGGTGTCCCTCAGGGAGCCGTACTATCACCTTTCCTCTTCTCTTTATTTCTCAATGACGGCCCCACTATCATCGGAGGTGAGCGAGTTTATACATGCTGACGACATAGCGTTCACAATCAAAGAAACACGAATAAAAGTGCAGTCAAGCGACTACAACGTGCCGCGAATGCGCTATCATCTTGGAGCGCGAAAAACTGCTTCACACTCACACTCAACGCGCAGAAATGCCAAGCCATCGTCTTCATACACAAACTTTCACACAAGGCACACACTGTCGTGCCCATCCGCCTAAACGTTCGCACTATTTTGGGGCGAGACATTATAAATACCTCGGAGTTACTTTCGATGGAAGGCTGACCTGGAAACCACACATGTGAAACGCTCGTACGATCATGACCGCAGCATCTCATCACTTCTTCCTCTCTTCAAAAGCCAAACATTAAAAGATAAAATAAAATTCCACCTGTATGTCGCATGCATAAGGAGCGCGGGCTCTACGCCTGTGAGACAGGCCACAGCCGCTGAGTCGTCTTCAACTTCTTACGGGAGCCGAAAACTACTCCATTCACACTGCATGTCATCCTCCTCCAGGCTCAGTCCTTGTCCTCAGTCAAATAACACTGACACAATCATCTACACAATAACATGTGCTCGTCATGGAAAAAATTCACATTTTCACCAATTTAGATACTCACCCCTCTTCCAAACATTACTCACAATACTACGTCAAACCCACACTTTTCAACCGAAGAATTTCCTTCCGACATAAGTTTTTTCTAAAACCACCCTAAACAGCTTATACACCAACTCTCCCACTCTAACCCATTACACACATACACACATTTCAAGGTGCGTGGCTGAGCAACGCGACCGGAAACACAATTCTAAACACCCACTTGATTAACATAAACTCACTACTCTTACTCAATAGCACACACTTCTAAACACTCTAATACTAATTAAACACTAACTCTTAAACACACTGATGAACATAAACTTACCATTCCCACCTCACTAAAACACAATTCTTGACATTCTTAACATTAATCATAACTTAAATGATCACAGGTGTTGTCATTGCCAACAATGTTATACATTGTTGGCAATGACAACACCTGTGATCATTAATTGTAAATGCCAACGACATTTCACCACTAAACCAATATTAATCATAACACTAACTCATAATTCTTAATATGCTACTTCATTAACACAACACAAATCACACTACCATCGAAGCACGGCCACCGCAGTTACAAACCAGCCACCGCCGACCACATCAAGATACCGCCGCCAACAACGCCAAGACAACATCAAACTAGGTTAAGATCATAATTATAAAATTGTAATCATGTATTGTGTATTTTGTAATAATGTATTGTGTAATCATGTACTAGTGAATTTTCTGCAATAGAACTAGCTAGATTAAGATGAGATAAAATTTCATGGCCAACCACAAACTTTAAAAGGGCGCCGAACGTCGCTGAGAAGTGATTGGCTCCCACGAGCTCTCCAGCGCCGTCCGACCTGAGCAACACACGGAGCTCAGCGGGCAGGAAATATGGAAATGTTAGGATAAACAGTTATTAACATTAGGATAATCAGAAATGTTAGGATAGACAGTAATTAAGCTAGATTATAAAGCAAACTAGAAAAATGTTAGAATAAATTGTTAGGATAAAACTGTAAAATGATAGGTTACTTGTTAGGAAAAAAATTTAAAATATTAGGAAAAAATTCGCATACGTGTGAGAACGTAAATCCAAGTGTTATGTACAAGGAAATTCATTACTGTCAAATAACAGTTGTTATAATCAATTTATTACCGCCAATCCAAGAAAATACGTTGTACAAGAGCCAGATTCCAAAATAGCCAGGAGATGTACCAAAATCGTAGCGCAGTCAAACCAGAAGTCCCAGGAGAAAATAACCAAGTCACCGCAAGCCGTTCGCCAAACAGTCTTCCCACTTCACTCGTCAACTCGGCACAGGTACAGAATCAGACACCATCTGCCGTGCTCCGGGCCGGCTCCCCTTTTATACTGCGATTTTTCTAAGAGCGACCCTCAAGGCCACTCAAATCCCATCTTCGCGATGGAATATGTCACGGTATTTCCCGTCTTTCTCAGTCGTTCCACTAGATTTCGCACGATCGCGACCGTATGAAGCAGTGCTTGCGATCATGCGACTTCTACCGGCAAGAACGAGAAAAGACGCGAAATGCCGTGACATATTCCATCGCGAAGATGGGATTGAGTGGCCTGAGGGTCGCTCTTAGAAAAATCGCAGTATATATCCCAGGAGCTGGGCGTTGCGAGTCTGGCCCTTCTCGCCATTTCAGCGGGCGGTAGGGGCCGCTACTCCGGGCGGCCGGTCCGTAACGCTCCGGCGCCTCCAGAGCGGCATGTCGCCGCCCGACCTGCCCCTGATGGCGCCGTCGGGAAACGCCGCGATTCTCCGATGGGCAGCGGTGACTTCGGAGCGCCGCTCAGGGGAAGGCGCACAGTGGGCCGTAACCTACTCTCCCCGGCCACAGTGGGCCAACTAGACTCGCCTGGCGGGCATAATTGCTGTGTATACAGCACCAAGTACATATAAATCAATGAAACTTTGCATATGTATTTTGAAATCAACTGTGAATACAATACACAATGAAAGATAGAAATAAACACTCAATTTTACATGCGTTTGCTTAACGAACAATACCTCCAAGCTCTGGCCTTTGCTTCCAATCGAGTATTCTTAAATTATTCAAATTTTCTTTCACGTCAATTATTCCCTCAAAGAAATCAAATTATTTAATCAGTCGTACTGTGCACGGCAAATAACTTGCTATGATCTGCAATTAGTTTGCTTTGCACCTCAGAAATAAATTACCTCACATAAATGCCAATATTCTGCTCATTACTTCACAATTTTAAATGAAAGATTTGAATTACGTAACTTAACATAAGACCAAATGAATGGTTGATCCATCAACTGATTACTAATTACATATAAAATCTTAGGTAATTTTTAAACAAACTGTGCGTGATTGATATGAAGTTCACGAGGCATTATCGGTTCCCTTTTATAAACACTATTTAGTTTCCAAGTCCTATTTGAATTTCTCAATAAAGTTGTGATAACTTCCCTGCTATTTCCATCGATTCACGTTTCCTTTAATTACTTCATTCAGGTGCGGCCTGTTCTCCGACATAAGATGCTAGAGGTTGTCGGCCTGCCACCTCCCAACGCATGCCGCAATCCCGTTACAACATTTATTATTTCCTTGTCCGCCGTCGTACCGCAGTTCGTGCCGCTGCGAATCTGACCTTCGCTGCACGTCGCCGCTAAACTCGAACAGCGTACGGGTTGCGCCTTCACCTCCGGGAGCGCTGTCTTCGTGGAACGATTCGGCCTCCAACTCTCCGATCGCCAAATCCACGCCAGCTCCTGTCTACCTTCCGCTTCTTTCTTCTGTCGTCTTCCCAAGGAAACGCCCGTCCACTCGTCTCTTCTTCTTTCTTGCTCGTTGCGCCTGCATGCGCAAAGTCCTTGCACGATATGATTAACTTATAGCGTTTGAATATTTCTGGCGTCACTTACGGTACCCGTTCGTTTCGCCACCACTTTTACGATGTTCAAGTTCTTACTACCGTTTCAATATACAAATTCTAACGCTCAAACTCACTCAGCAATTTATTCCACATCGAAATACAGTTCAAAAATACGTTGTTTAAGTGAATCTCTTAACTTTTACGCTAACTTTTAGTTCAGCACACAATGGCGGATTTCACGGTTTTCTCGCGCTCTCAGCTAAAGCAAATTACTATTCAACGTATTATTCAAAATATCGTCTCTCACGACCACTACTCATTCAACGCTCCGCCCTTGAAAAGCAAAGATTACCCTCGGCGACTCGAACAAGAAGAAGGTCCGGTCAGAGGTTCGCCGTATTTATGTTGCTACCTTTCGTGGTAGGGGAAGTAATAGAGATGTCCAGAATGACGTCACAACGTTTGTCGGGAAAGTGTTGGGTGGCAGACTCTGCTGTGAGCATAAGGCAGTAGTGTCCAGGTCTGCTACTGGTAGCAGTGGCACGTGTTGTGGCATCGTGCCATGCCACGAGCTTCTGTGCGCCACTAGCATCGAGAAAGGGAACTATTAGTAACCCCGCCGTTTTACAATAGGGATGGCGTTTTCTGGTGGCGGGGTGATGAAACTGCGTGAATGGGCAATTTCGTTGTGGCAATCGTGCCACGAACTCCCGCTCGTGGCATGGATCTTGACAGCACTGGCATACGGGATTCCTAGAGAATTACTAAGTTTTTGACTGTATTATGCGGTTGCCAAGGTGCAAAGTGAACTGTCTGTTAATGTGTAATATTGAAACAAATTTTGAACATATAAATAAATAACTAAATTTGTGTTTTGAACCGTATCTTCTCTTTTCATACCTTTAAACTTATCATTTAAATGTTTCATACTTATCTATGCAAACTACAAATTGCACAATTTGCCTTTAAGCTCACAAGACTAGAAATTAGTGCCAACGTGTTCGCAGGTCCGGTTAAAATGTTCCGACATTAAAATGTTCGACCGCGTCCCGAACCTCTCAGTTCCGAGCGAATGTGTTCGCTCGGTGCCTCCTTCGTTTACAGTTTACACGGAACGAACATACCGAGCGAACGTTGGCTCGCTTCTGCCAGCTGCTCGTCAGAACGACACGATTCGCTCGTGTCCTTGTTCCGTTTCCACCAGCGATCTCAAACTACATAAACAAATATATATAGAGATCACTGGTTTCCACTGGCTGAGCGAACTAAGAACATTGTTCGTTCGGAAGCGTTTCGCCCGCGCAGTGTAAACCAGTGATGTGCGTCTACGCGTAAAGAACCATAGTCTACGTCTACACGTAAACAACGCGTAGACAACGGACACTGCGTAGACAAAGATAATTTATGTAGACAATAATGTAATATACTCTTTTTGTGGGGCAGGGAGGATCCACCCCCAAAGCCAAAATTTATTTTTAATTATTGGATCACAATTATTGAAAATTGATTGGATCACATCTAAAGGAGTACTGAAGGTGTGCAAGTTGGAACAATTTCCTACTGGTTTCTTGAAATGGATACGGAGGTTGTCTTTTCTTCATCAGGAATGGTATAGTTGTATTTTGTTTGACTTTTCTGAATCATAAATATTTTTTTATATTACATTAAAACATACTTCTATTATTACTACGTATTATAAAGTTTTTTTTGAGTTATTCGATGTGGAGAAATAGTCTACACAGAATATATTGTCTACGTAATCTACACGTAAAAAGAGCGTAGGCTACACGTAGATTACGTGTAGAAAAACATGCGTAGACAGAAAATGATAGTCTGCGGTACAACTCTGGTGTAAACGCACCTGACGCGAAAGTTGCCGTGAGCGCTGGTACGTTTTCTTTCTTCTCAGTACGTACTTATTTTGAATGAGCGGGGAAAGATGTGATTCTTCCAAATGAACTGATTCATTCTTTGCACACTCGAACTGAACTATTTATAATTTAATTGTAGCGACTTCTGCTGCATCTCAATCAGCTGGGACTCAACCAATCGCGAGCTTGATATAAAAAGTTAAGTGTATTGAAGCTCTCGATTGGGTTTACTTTATTAAAACGTGCGTTATATGTTCAGTTTATTACGTGTCAGAAGCCACTATAATTAAATTTACGTATATTCAGTCGTGTACCCATATATACCAATTTAAACATAGTGGAAGCTAAAAATCACACTCTGGACGGAGATTGGGACACCAATCGAAAGCTTCGTTATGTCTAAAATTTTTAGTATTGGAGCTTTCGATTAGATGACAGTGTTCCCCTCTCCTTCCATCTCAGATAATGAGGTGACACTATGTTCATATGGTAGTATACCTCGATGAACCATACTCTGTTCACAATAATCGGCAGTGAATATTAGGTATCGGCTGGTTGGTTGTTGGTTACCGAGTGATAGTGTGACACAGTGGCATTTAATTTTGCATAGGGATGCCTGATGTAATAAAATGTGTGTCAGGTGTTTGACGTTTGATAGGTGCAGTTGAAATACAGGAGAATCCATTTATTCTACATGTTGAAGAAATGTTACAATTATGTCATGATGATATTGCTGGATGAATATATTCCTAGATAATATCCCATATTTGGCTGTACAATGTACTGAGAAGTCCTAAATCACTTATCATTATGAATAGCTTGGATTGAGTATAATTTAAGAATGGGCTGCATATGCTCAAGAGAGACTCTTCATGTTAATTCAAAGAAATATTACGTGGTGGAAAATTTAGGTGTGGGGTAAGTGAAAACATAAATATATTTTAGTATTTTCATCATGTTAATGTGTGAAGTATTTAATTTGAAAATTGTAAAATTTGACGTGAAACTTAAAAGGATATCTGGGCCTGACATAATTTTCTTTGCGTTGATATGCAAGTGTTTTCTGATACAGATAACCCTTAATATGATGTGTGTTCTGAAGCTATTCGTTGCACAAATTGACTGAATTACATTAAAGCCAGGGAAAAATGTACCTTTTTGTCCCTACTAGTTGATTGACAACTAGACATTGCCAAATAAGTTTATTATGCTAGTAAGCAAATGCAAGTTTGCAGTTTTGCATTTATTTGAATGATTTAATCCATAAGGCATGTTACATTGTATACTGTGTTTATGACATGATATATTGTAAATATTATTATGATGTTGGGTTTAGTTCAAGTAAAAGAAACTGATGACATTTGAACTAATGACACTGAAATAGCTCCTTGCTAGTTTTACTCATTATCCACTTTAAATCTTCATGATTAGCAATGAAGCATGGTCCCCTAGCTTCGGAACATTTTTTTTATTGAATCACCAGTAAATGACAGCCCTCACCAAATCAAGATCCATATAGGCTTCAAATATCATTTCTTCCACGTCTCCATGATATTACACTTGGTTATTTCCAGTTTCATCACAATTTGAAATCTTTATAGCTGTATGTAGCATGTATACACATTTGCATTAAAATGATTCTGACAGTAATGAAGCTTTCCATGTGCGTAATCGTTGAGTAATTTTATTTATAGATAATTCACAGTTATATTAAACGCAAGTTGAATTAATATGTAAAACTTCAATCTATGTGGAATATATTTTAATTTTTTCTTTTCTTTTTTTGCTTTTGTTTTTAGGGGTTTTAGTACTGTGGACCTCGTGGAAGAGTCTAATACTCGGCAGCATTTTGCTGTTAAGAAAATAGTATGCCATGTATAGAGGGACCCAGAAGTTGGCATTAAAAGAAATACAATATACAAAGCACTGGATCACCCCAACATCATAAAGTGCATTGATTCAGCTATATCAGGGCATGCTGATCCTCTTTTAACTTCAACAAGTCAAGTTTTGATTGTTTTACCATATATAAGGTAAGTTTATTAAAATCACTTCATTCTTATCGAAGTAACTTACTCTTAATATAGCAATTTATCTAATTAAAGCACCTTATTCTATTTAAGGTAACTATAAGGATGGTTCTTTTTGCTGATGACATAAAATATCTTTTCAATAAAGAAGCAACAAGTAGTACAACAGTATCAGATATTCAAATTGGTTTTGTAATAACAAATTAATAGTAAACAAAAGAAAAACTGTTTCAATGTAGTTTTTAATTTCAAATAAACAAATGTATACTCTATTGAAAATGAGCAATGTGCAACTGAGTGATATTAAAGTGACAACGTTTTCTGAGTCGCTCTGTTCATTGAAGCCTGAATTGGAAACATCCGTTCCATTCTACACATTCAGGATTCTTTCAAATTCATGAGCATTTATACAGCTGATATATTTTTACATATTAGTTGTATATATTTCAAAAATGTTCATTCCATCCTGACATATGGCATAATATTCTGGGGAAACAATACTATAATTATCAGACAATTTTGATTACAGACAAGAATTTTACAAATAATAACCACAAGCCTCTCTTTCTAAGCTAAGACTCCTACTATTATCTTTTGTCTTCATTTACAAGTTCGTAGTTTTGTCAAAAAGTAATTTACTCAAGGGTATGGAACATATTTCATCGAATACAAATGCTAAAAGAGCTATGGTGGCACAATGGTAGGGCACTGGCTTTCTGACTTGAAGACCCAGGTTGAATCCCGGTGTAGGCTGGGATTTTATCTGGTGCTTTCCATTTAGGGCGGCCTTGGGATTGACTCAGCCTCCTTTCCAAGTGAGTACCAGGATCTTTCCTGGGGGCAAAGGCAGCCGGACCATTGTGCTTGCCACACAACCTGCTCTTTGTGCCGACGGTGATGAATAGGTGGAGCCACCTACCTTCACCTCCTCCGTGGGACACATTGACCTGTATGCAATTGCACAGGGATACCTTTACCTTTACAGATTTCTAAAAATTATAACAAGACAGAGAAATCAATATCAACAGATCATTATAAAAAAATTACATACAATACATTTTCGCTATTTTACAAAACATTGCCAGGTGAAACTAAACAGATAAAGTTGATACAGAAGTTTTAAATGACAAGTAAATCCTTCTCGCTGCATAAACTGTACAATTGTAGAATATATTGAGCATTAAGGAGGAAAATAATATTTATTTTAAACAATGATACTGAATGCATTGGTACTGTGTATTATAAAGAAACTAAATATGCCTGTAAACAAGTGATGTACTTCTACTTCTGAGTCAATGATCCCCATTTGATCAGTATTCAGTCCAGTTTTCCTTGATCCATTGAGTAAATTTTGAGATGGCACCTTGGTTTGCTTCAGACTGTAAATGTAGCTTCATTATTTGTGCATGTTTTCTTGGGTCAGTGGGCTAATAGTTGGGAATGTGTTTTTTAAATAAACGTTCTGTTTTCTCATAGTAGTAAATTTCTTCACATGGGACTAGATATAGGTTAAGAACTAAAATCTTTTGCTCATTTGCAGTTGCAAATGTTAATATGCAAGAGTGAATATTATCTTTTATCAAATCATACCAAAAAGACTCTTTTGCTTTCTTTCTTCTTCTTCCCCTTTTTTTTTTTTAAATGTAGTATAAGAGTTAGGATAGGGAATCCAAAAGCTCAAGAAATGTGCGCAAATAGTAAGTCTCCTCTATAGTATGTTATAGACCCTTTGTAATTGTTTTGGACATTATATAAATATTAAATACTGAGCATACACATGCAACCTAACTACGATAAACACAATTGTGTTTAGGTTGAGAATGAAACAAACTTTCTCCTAAAGTTCTCCAAACTACTTATGAATTAATTAGTAGAAAAATGTAAGAAAAAATTAAAGATTGATTAATCTACTATGTTTCACTGTTTTAGAAATCTTAATATTTATTTACTTTTTTTAAATTAATTTTTTATTTTCTTTTATTTCCTTTTTTCTTATGACTAAACTTATAATGTTGTTGCTATGAAAAAATATTTTTGTTACAATTTATGCTTTTGGACTTTCATAAAAAAATCTTTATTTATAGAAAGGTACATTAGCTCACGAGTTGTCCAGACGAAGTTGTGAAAACAAATTACATGAATGCTGTGGATGTTCTTCACATGTTCATACAAATATGTGAAGGTGTAGCAGCCTTTCACGAAGCAACACCTGAGCCATTATCCCATCGTGACCTGAAGACTGCCAATATTCTCATTGGAGATGACAATGTCCCTATCATTATGGACCTTATGGTAACTAATTCTTTATGTAAGAGCTGATTTGTCCTTTGTGATACCAGTAGTATTTGATATTTGTATGGTACAGTAAAACATGCTCAATGCAGAACCTTAGTTGTAGTAGTAGTAGTAGTAGTAGTAGTAGTAGTAGTAGTAGTAGAAGTAGTAATTTTCCACGGTTGCGAGCAACCTCTGGTGATCCATTTAAGGATATACTCAGCAGTTACGGCTGACACCAATTTACACATTGCAGAATCTTACGGAACTGTTATTTTTTTCCACATTATACTATGTAATTCTCTAGAATTTTTGTTTGCCAGCATTGCTGTATTTTATGTTCACAGTGGACAGATTCTGCAATGAGATTTACTGTATTTCTAATCGATGATAATGGTACGCACAAAATGAAGAGTGCAATGGTCATTTGTGTGTTTATTGTTCTGGTTCTGATGAGTTTGTGTAATTTCAATTTTGTGCAATTTTTGTCTGTATCACTGCTGTGTTTTCAAATATTACACTTTTTTACCATGGAATTAGGTGAGATTTTCCCTAATGAAATATTTTGCACTGTGCAATTGAATTATTTTATAACTCTCTCTCTCTTTCTCTGTCTCGCTCTCTCTCTCTAGTAAATGAAATAGATGTTCAGGCAGGAACATTTTGTTTGAGCCCAATATACAAACCTATGTTACAGACCATAATCTCTAGTATGCTCTATGAATTCTAGTTCTTTGGTTATAAGGATTTGGAGTATATAGCTGTGAAAAGTAAATTATCAATCCAGTTCAAAAGAATTCAATTGCGATCATTACTTGATATTTAGAGTTTAAGGGGTTATTGGAGGTCTGTTTTAATGAGCAAACATCTTAATTTTTCTTCCTAAGGTGAGTGAATAATATACCATATTTTTGTCAGCATCTCTTTGATAAATTGAATGATCTTTATATGTAATTTGGGAATATCCTTAAAATATTCCATGGCAAAAAATTGTATTTTTTTCTTAATCAATGGTCATAATAGTTGTTTTTCATGTAGGTCTTTCAACAAGGAAGTTATTCGGAATCACTAATTTGAATGTGAATGAAGAACCTGTAATAGACCCTGTATGATTAATAAATGAATGCTTATTAATTGTTTGTTGGTTCTAATGCTAATTTTAGATTTAATGAGAATCAAGGATTGTCTTTTGCAAGCCACAATGAAGTTCTGTTGGTGCATTTTAGCTGTAGATAACAGTTCTGAGTGAACGTTAGGATCTAAAATTTAAATGTGGTGCTTGTTCAGGATCTGTGGCTGTGGCGCGAGTCAAAATCTGTGGGAGTTCTGAGGCCCAGCACCTGCAAGATGAGGCGAGCGAGAAGTGCTCAATGCCCTACCGAGCTCCTGAGCTCTTTAATGTGGAGAGCTACTGCATGATAGATGAACGGACTGATATTTGGGTATGAACATACAATGTAAACTAGATTATTGACAGCATAAGGACAGTAGGACTGGTGACTTCGGTCAAGAAGTCCCTCACTGTAAATTGGGCTCCCCTGGTAGACAGGGAAATGAGGTCCTGCTGTCCCCTCTCCCATGTCACTATTAGTCCTGAAGGGAGCCTTCCTCAGACTAGTCATAACAAGTTACCTGATCAGGATATTAGTTTCTGAATGTCATAGTTAAAACTGTAGTGAGGGAAATTTTCTTTTGGAATCATTGGTGAATGCATTTGGTTCACTCTTAACAGCTGTTGAATTTAAAGGGCTATTTATGGAATTTAAATATAGGCACTTGCACTTAACTGACCTGTAAAATCCAGTTCCTCTTCTCATTCTGAAGTAATTTTTCTCATAAATGTTTCTTTGTGACTTGTATCATTGACTCGATAATTATTGTTGGTTGACCCTATAGATACGAAAAAATTGAAAAATAATCGCTAACATATTTTGCACATGTTTTGCATGTAGTCACGTAATTGTTAAAGGATATTTACCCTGAAATTGTATTCTAATGTAATGTCAGGTTGTACCTATATTTTATTGATACCACAACAAGTTTGGTCACACACATGGAATCAGTATCTGAAGTGAGAACCTTATGACTTTTTAATTTTTTGGTATAATAAATATACTCAGAAGAGGATCCTGAAGCTAATGGATTGAAACGTTGGAAATTATAAATTCAGTTTTTAATAAACATGTAACAATTGTTTCAACTATGTATGTGTTTGATTAATTGATCAAAATAATGCTTTTATAAAGTAATCAATTTTAATTCAGTCATTTGAGATAAATATTGAAATATTTACTAATAATATACAATCAGAAAGAATGAATCGCTTCAGAATTGCTTACAGTGGTAATGGGTAAAATAGAATTCAGAAACGGGTAGTTGAAGAAAACTTTTTGAAAGTTTGAATTTTCAATTGAGACCATTTGAAAGAGTAGTATCAGTCTCTCCTTGAAATAGAAATTGTCACAATAATTGGAAATTTGAAAGTGACAGGTTTCTGTAGTTGTTTCACGTAAAGTTTCTCTCTTTTCCAGTCTTTGGGTTGTGTGTTATATGCGATGTGTTATTTCAAGTCACCCTTTGATGCTGTGTATGAGCGGGGAGATAGTGTTGCATTGGCTGTTATAAGTGGAAATGTTACATTCCCAGACTCTTCACCCTACGATGAGGTAAAACATGTTTGTTTGATATATTTTTATTGTATATTATTTTTCATATTTATGTGGTCATATATTTTTTGATAATGTGTACAACCTTAATTAACATTTTGCAGGATATGCACGATCTTATCAAGTATATGCTTAAAGTGAATCCTATGGAGCGACCATACATCTACAGCGTTGTTGAAAAGGCTAGAGATATCTTGTCAAAATTGGAAGCAAGAGCTTAAATCAAGTATGCGGGCTGCTTTTTAAAATGCTGAAACGTCAAGGTCTGAAATATAACTAGAAAGTATTTTGTGATTGAATTGTAAATTAACACATTTTTCCTGCCATTTTTATTCTAAAAGATTCTTGCTTTTATAAATGATGAGACTTACATTAATGCAATATGAAAATAAACATGCCTTTTATAATTAGTTTTAGTGACAATTTTCAGAAAATATGTGAGTACAATCTTTGAATATTTGTCCAGAATTGAGCATTAACTTATAAATGCAGAGAAGTATTACAGACAGCTGTAAGTTGCGGATTCCCCCCACTGGAAATCAGAGTATGAATAGCACTGACAGAGATGCATTAAATGATGTATTACTTGTTCATGTTATGTTGGATGGTGGCAGAACTGGAAACTGCAGTTACGAAAGCACATGTTCAAACATGTTACCAGTAATTCCTGAATAACATGGAATTGCAGCTACAGTTTGCACAGTGCACATGATAGATGGCCTTAGAGGCTCAAAATTCAAAGTAATATCATCAAAGTCTGAGTGCCCTTAAGGTCAGACTAACATATAACTTTTTGTAATGTAATTTTCCTATTTTTGACTTCCAATCACTTCCAGAGTCTTCACATTTTTCTGCATCTTAGGATCAAAAAATATATTGCTAGGTATGTTAATGTAGAAGTTAGAATTGATATATGTACA
Organism: Acheta domesticus; assembly: GCA_031308135.1. Taxonomy (NCBI): domain Eukaryota; kingdom Metazoa; phylum Arthropoda; class Insecta; order Orthoptera; family Gryllidae; genus Acheta; species Acheta domesticus. The sequence continues at coordinate 286,906,499 of JAHLJT010008446.1, read as the reverse complement.
AAACTATATATTTAAGATACAGATAATGACATTACAAAATTAAGAAGTGACTCAGATTTGTGTATACTCCAATTAAAACATGGTGAATTGACCTTTGATCAGCTGGAATATTATTATCCAGTCAGCAGTTTCAATATCAAAAATTAAGTTGTAACAAAGCTCAGATTAAGTAACCCTGTTCTAGTTGATTGCTGTCAATTCACCATTCATTTTAATCGAAATGTAGAAATTCCAGTCTGGCCTTAAGGTAGGACTTTATAAAAACAATGAAGTTTGTATGATGAATTTTTTCTGGGCAGAGAGTTTTATTTAATTTTATTTATTCCTCTACTTTGAGTTATGTAGATGTATGTAGGTCATTCAATAATTAAAGAGGCAAATTGGTCTGGAGAGAAAACGGGTAGGACGAGTTTGGTAATTTTAGGACTACTAAGTCGGCATCACTGGGATGAGCCCTCACCATCTGGAGGATCAGCATTGTTGTGGTCATAGCTTCAAAATTAAGTTGAACGATGGCGAGTCCGCTTGAAAATTCCACATTGATTGAACAATGTTCTGCGATTCGTTTTGAACTTGCTGAAGGTGACAAACCAGCTAATATATATTCTAGAATGATCAAAGTGTTTGCTGAAAGTTTTAAGAACTACGGTAAAGCCATTCCTGGGAGAGAAACGTCATGGATCTCAGAGGAAAAGTGTGATGATTCTCCAGCGAAACAACACACATCCTCACACTGCTCAACAAAGCCATGAAACCATTGACAAAATGGGTTGGGAGGTACAGCCTCATTCCCCTTACAGCCTTGATTTAGCATCGTGTGATTTCCATTTGTTTGGTCCACTGACAGAGGCATTACCTTGGAAGAAGTCCCCGGATAAAGAGGTTGTCGAAAAAATGTGTGGGAAATTGGTTCACACACCAAGATAAAGAGTTCTTTGCAGCCGTTATAAAAACCTGGTAATCCTTTGGAGCAAGTGCATGAGTGTTGGTGAGGAATACATTAAAAAATAGGAAAAATCCTGTTTTGTAAAAATAAACATTTATTTCTCCAGACCAATCAGGGCTGGTACCAGCCCTGAGGAAGACCACGATAAGATGGTCGAAACGTTGGCAACACAGCCTTCGACACGGCGTCACCCGGACAGCCAAGATCATCCACATGACTCTGGCCGCGGAAGCCTACGACTTCTCCAGACCAATTTGTCTCTTTAATTATTGAATGCCCCTCGTACATAGTGAGGATACATCAGCAATGAAGTAATTAAATAATACTTGATCAGATTAATTTTCTTGTGATGTATGTAAATTTTATTTATCATTGTGGTTGCAAGTCCTGATTTCTGGCAATGAATCACTAACAGAGGTCCTCTCAACTGACATTACTTTTAAGGATTAAAGAAATGAAATGGTGTAGTAGTGACACAACAACAAATGTGACAACATGAATGTGGCTTTTCTGTTACATTTATATTTAAATTAGGGGAACTGCACCAAAATCTTTAATATCTCAGGTTCTCCTTCTTTCCTGACCATTTGTCTGTATTTTTTCTGAATCTGTTTGATGTGTGCTGTTTGTCGTCAATGATGGCTTGTAGGAATGGATATGCAGGACAGATGTTTTAGGACTGCTGTTGCACATATGCAACAAATATGTTGGACCTATTGTTATTCCTTAACTAAATTCTCTATATAAATAGTAAGAATATTATGTTGTAGCATATGCAACTTAATTTTCCTTATTCAGCCTTCTCTATATCAGTGTTGTATATCAGTGTCCCTTCATGGTGCTTTAATTATGACTGATATTTCTGAATATTTTTATTTTGAATCCAATCTGTACAACAAAGACATACTACATTTTGGCCATATACCAATGAACAATAATCAACAAATTCAGAATTGTTGAAATCAGCAAGTTGTAAAATTGAGAATTTTTGACTTATTAATATTTTATTTTGTCATTTTATTTACATTGACTTTTAAAACTTGAAAGAGTTACATGTTCTTGTTGATTTACTTTCAATTTGGGATTGTGCAATGGGATAAGCACAGGGTAAGTGATGAAGGGCAAGTGGGACTGGGAATGCCACAGTCACAGTTGAAAATATTACTGCTTTGTGTGGGATTTAAATGCACTGCCTTGATGTATTGTGTGCTTGGGTCATTTGCCCAAAACACTTGTGCTACCTGGCTCCTGTTGATTTAATATTCAGAAATGTTCATTTCTCAAGTACAATTTTATCTTGCACATTAAATACAAAATTTGTGGCCTCTTGTGATATACCGTATTTACCTGAATATAAGATGACCCCTAATTTTTAAGAGGCCCTCGGTGAATTTTTTAAATTTTTAACTAATTCTTATCATTAGTCAGAATAAAATTGCAAATTGCCTTCTTGACTAGAAAATTGCCATGTTGATGGAAATGTTAAGACTTATTTCTAAGCTCATTTTCTTGTTCTTTAAAATCATAATCATGTTTTTGTCACTACCCTCATCATCTTCCCATGTACTAGTGTTTCTTTCTTTTTGGACTTCCTTCTGTGCTGTGACATCCTGTGACTTTTTAAGCTCCTCTGATAGTTTTGCACATTTTATTTGCATTGTTCTTAGTCTTTCATCAGATGCCATCTAAGAACATTCCCTTCTGTGACTCCAGGATTTTTATCTGGAGACTTTTATCCCGACACTTCTTGATGGCCTTCTTTTACAGTTCAAAACACAGATTCGCACTTGCTTGTGAGCGTTGAACTGAGATTCCCTGCGGCTTCATCGAACCCATATTGTGTAACAAAATCTCAGCATTTATTTTCACATTGTGTTTCATTTAATACAATGCCATTCATTTGAGATTCTCTTGTTACCAGTCCATTCAAAAGTATCAATCGGGATTGCCCAGCAAATTTATGGTAGATGTCAAGAATATGACCAGGAATGTAATTACGTATTATAGGTGCAAGCAATATTTTTACTGTCTTTGCAGTTTATTGCTATGTCAGTGTTTTTGAGTTTTGGGACATGAAATGCCAATGTTAAAACTTAAACCATAACAGACTAGGCTTCATCTGCAAATATAAGGCAACCTAATATTTTTCAACTAAGATATTTAGGAAAAAACTCGTCTTATATTCGGATAAATGTGGTACATGATTTATAGAGTCCAGAAAAATATGTAGTATGAAACAGCAAAATATATACATAAACGTGAAAATGAAAATGATAAGAATATGTAACAAATATGTTAAAAGGATATAATATATATTATGAAAATATGCTCTGAATTTATAGAACATTTGCAAACAAACAAAATAAATTTTACACATTTTGAAATTATATTAATAAAATATTCATTAAACCAATTATGAAAATAAATATTGCTTGCCCTATTAAATTAAATTTTTTGAAGAGTACATTTTTATCTTTGAGAGCAATGATAGCCATTGCACAAATACAGGAACTCATTGAATGACAAACAATCAGTGTTGCGTTGTCTTTGTAATGCCACATATCACTCTTACTTTCCACACCTAAAAATAATAATTTCAGTGCTCATGTTCACTTGTCGCAACATAACAACATGCAGTGCAATTATCCCAAACATTACATGCATCTGACCTTGTTTTCATGTAGGAGAAATTTGTGTTGTCAGCAAGCAATTCTGAATGTGTGTAATAAAAAAAATGTCGGTTTTTTATATTATATATTATATAACTTTAATTTTATTATATACAAAAAGTTATACAACTTTTTTTTAATATTCATGAAATATTTTTTTGCAAAATAATTTTTTTTTAAATTGCTAGAATAATAAAAAATTTTGTGAAATATATATGTAGTACAAAATATGTAAAAATATGTAACAAAAAAATGTGGCTATTTTGTTAGCATTCCCTGATTCACCAAAATCACAATTTTGAGAACTGAACATTTAAAAAAAGAAAGTGTATTTACATAAGAATCTGAACTTGGGTGATTTGGCTGAATATTTATATCTACACAGCTTTGTTTAAGTTAATGTAAATGAAGCATTGCCATGTTTCCAGTTGCTTCGAGAGTACTCGTTGTGCCTCTGTTATTGGCATCTCTGGTATGCGAACTAATATAAGTGACGACTGATTAAAAGCAATACCTAATTGCATACCTTTACTTCTTTAATATTGACTATGAATACTGCCCTTAATCTTTCTATTTTCTCTTCTTTTATATCTTACTAAGAAGACTCAGTTGAGGAACAGCTTTGAACGACCAAAAAATATTTGCCTTTAATTAGATAAAATCATGATTGACTCCAGTATTTAAGTACTTAAAGAGCTGTGGCAGGTATGGGAAACTTATAATTTAATTTTAGAATTGTTTTCGAGAAAGGTAGATAAATAGATCTAATATAAAGTGATCATGTGTCATTTTTTCCTGTTTGTATCAAGATTTTCAAGAATTGATTCACATAACTATTGTATTTCTCTTGACTGCCTGTAAAAGATTTGTCATCTGATGATTTGTGCATGCATTTCAGTATATCATTTAATATATATTTTGTCATAAGAAACACTAGTAAGAAAAATGTATTTTTAAAAAAGGCTCCATTAGACAAAAAACAAACCAAAAATGTCATCAGTCTCATGAGAACTGGTAGCTTAGCTGCTCTCTTCTTAGTTCTGAAATTTTTATCTTTTTCTTTTCTTTACTTTTCTTTTTTCCCTTCCCACTTTTACAATGTGCTTTTAAAGATATGTGAGAGGACCAAGTACGTTAACATTGAAAATCTCTGTTGCCAATGAAGTTTCAGAATCATGTATAAGAGGGAAATGTAAGAACAGTATCTGTTAGGGGTATATTTTTTATTCAATTTTTTTGTGTATGATATAGCTTTTTTGATACATCATTATTGTGAAACTTTTCACTGAATAAGGTAACTACATTTTGTTGTCAGTAGAGAGAATGTAGAGGTGTTAGCAGATATACAAAAAAAATCTGAAGTGCATGTTTTAGTTTTTGATTGTATAAAACATAATGTGTTAAAGGTTCATTTGTACTCTAGACTAAAAACTGAAATATAGTGCACTTTACAAGTTGGCTAGATAGCCATTGCACCAAAGTATCTGGAAACAACTTAGCTCTGCAAGTAATGTTCCATTTCTTATTGTATTTATTATATGCATTTCATTTTTTGGTGATCAATATGAAAATTAAATTGAATTATGTTATATTTCTCATTACTTTTTGAAGGATGTGCAGTTCTGTGAGCTTATGCATATGTAGAAATGCATAAACTTAACAAAAACAGGATAGTGGTAAGATATGCATTTCACATACAACTCTTGGATGATCTTTTGATTGCCCTTATGCTTGATCTCAAAAATGGCCTTTGTTTTTTCCACTTTGACCATTTTGCTCCCTCCCCTTCTTCATCCATTTCTGCAAAATAAGTCTGAATGTATTGTTTATTGTTTACTTTGAAAATATGTATGACTCTTATGCAATTATGACTTTTAGCATTTGGTTTAAATGGAAAAAAAAAAGTGCATGCAGAATTTTGTTTCAAGAATATTTGCATACATTCAGAGTTCAGGTAAATATAAAATTTAGTTACTGTATGTTACTAAATTAATGTGATCCTTTTTATACAATTTCACTTATCTAATGCTCTCATCTTTGAATTTTTCAGTCAGTAATATTTCTAATTTTTGCTCATCTGTTTTCAAATTCCAAATCAATATTAAAGATTATCAAATACTGCAAATATTCCAAAAATGTCTTGCATGAGAGCAATCATAACTATCTTATTCCTCTATCGCATTTGTGTAATTTCCAAAATGCTCATTGCTTGAGAAGTATGTACTTGGAACTTCGGATAAAACCTCAGAATTGATAAGAGAATTTAACAACATATTTCTTTTAATATGTTGCTACATTGCCAATATCACCAAAACTTATTCATGTAGTCTACTATATTTGGAAAGTAATAGCATGTGCACCGATATTGCAAAGTAGTACAGGAAAACCTGAATGACTACTGTGTTTTAAAAGAAGAGTATGAATTAGAATTTTGATTTTGGATGAAAATCGGTCCAGGAGATCTTGCAAATGGTCTGTTATTTCATTGAATCTGAAACAAATGAACAGTGGCAGCCAAGCAGTTAACAAGAATCCAAGAGCTAAATATTTTCAGATCTCTTTATACCTAATAATTACCTGACAAAAGTATATTGTCCTTGAACTCAACATACTACAAACTCACAGTATTGCTTCGGGGTATAGTTTTTCAAGTGAAAGGGGACTTTATTGTCTAGGTTATTATATGGAATTTCTGTTTGTTACTTTGATAAAAAAAATGAAGGTAAATAATGTTATAACTTCAAAGTATATTCCTGCAACCATTAAGTGCCAAGTTGTTTCAATATCATGAACATATCTTTGTAAGTAGAATATAAAATATGTGGTGAGAAATTTTCTTATCCTGTTTACCATAGAAAACAGGAGGCCATGTTATTGATTTTCTTCAAACTGTTAAGGTGATAGAACGGTAACTTTCATTTCTGGGAGATCATGTAACTTTCCACCATATCATTGTTCTTTTTATTTGTAATGGCCCATCTCTGGTTTGAAATGATTACCTTTTAAGGGTAAGTTTGCAATATTGGTCTGAGAAAACAATTAGCTATGTGGTCTATTGAAATACCTTATTAAATGTATTTAATTTTAATTGGAAGTTCTTTGTATGTTTGTGAGCTATTGCTGAGTTTATGAAATTGTGCAATGATTTTGGTAATCAAAATCTGCTAGTGGAAATATTACCTTCAAACACTGACTTCTGTATTTTTTTTTGTTATGTTGGTAATGCATATGTAACTTTCATGGTCACTATTAATTTTAATTTCTTTTGTGAACCAGAATATACATCATGAGACTCAATGTTTTGGATTTTGTACTCATAATTCATTGAAAATGACGATGAAGGGTTGCTTTGTCAGTGTTGATGAATTTTGATTTTTAGTACATTAATTTAAAGCTGATCAAAGAATAAACTTTTACCAAGCAATCAGTGTTCTTTCATACAAAATTTTCATATCTGAACCAGTAAATTGTATTGTTATTGTTGCTTTGAAGAGTTATGTAAAATGCTTCTGAAAATTCAAAATACTGTATTGTATGGTGGAAAGATAATTCTTTATTAGCTTTCTTGAGTTACCCCTTGAAGTCAAAATAAGATGTATATTTCAAGTAAGAATTGGTCAAGAGGGTGAGGAAGTGCTATTGGTAAAACCTTTTTCTTCTTGGGAGTTTAAGTTCCATTTCAACTTGCAATCCAGAAAACTGTTGATTGTAATACTTTTGCAAATTGAGGTTGTTACATTAATATATATATGAGAGAGGGAGAGAGAATGTCATTCCTATTACATTCCTTCAGTTACACACTTTTTTCAATCATTGAATTGATTGTAAATATTTAATGTAAAAATGAAGGGATTTGTGACTGGCACTGTGTGCTGTTGGTGCAATATTTCAAATGCAAACTGTGTACATTTTATGAAATAATACAAATATGTGAATATTAATATTTCATAGTTTTTTAGAATGCCACCCAATTTTTACAATCTCATATGTACTAGACAGAAAAAGAAAGTTATGCGAGACTGCAGGAAAAAGGGCCAATTATTTTTCTTATTTTCTCTTCTTCTTCTGCTTCTTCTTCTTCTTATTATTATTATTATTATTATTATTATTATTATTATTATTATTTATATTATTATTCTTTTCTCTCTTCTTTTTATTTTTTCCTTTTATATTATTATTCTTTTCTCTCTTCTTTTTATTTTTTCCTGAGGCGTGTCCATCTGTCCACTGCCAACAACACTATGGAGCAGGCACACTTAATTTAAGGGGGCGCAGGCTCGAATAGAGCAAAGTACGTTTATCATAATGCTGCGGGTCTGATTTTCATCAAAACCTCAGAAGATTCCAAAGTTGCAAAATTTAAAAATTCGTTTTACATCCTTCTATAATATTGTTGAACTTTTTCATAATAAAATCTCTTCTTCAGAATAAAATCTAAGTAATGTCATGTAGAATGTTGTGAAAATACGGTAAGATTTCACATTTTTTAGTGAAACTAAGAAACTTTACTTAAAAATAAGCATAAGATTTTCTCCAAATCAGCTTCAAAGTTTTTTTTTTCTCTCTCTCTCAAAGTTATCTTATAATATGGGGAGGTCCAATTTCCATTCATACTTCTGGAGTTTTGAAAATAGCAAAAGTTGATCTTTGCCTTTGATGCACTTTGAGCATTGTTTGAAAACCAACAACCAGGAGGTTAGCTGCTCAAGTGGGCAGCTTCTTGGTGGGCCACTATAAATATAGTGTGGACGTGTGCTTCTCGAATCTGCTCAATTGAAGAAGGGAGGTGCTCGGGCACAATCGACTCTAGTCCAGTGAAATGCAAATGGCACGCAGTCCACCACAGGCAGTGTGATCTGAATTCTTACATCTCTGGTCTAGTGGGTAATAGTGCAAAAGTATTTGTTGTTTACAGAACCTATGTGCCTTGGATTGATTCCTGCTGGGACAAATATTTTTGCGGGTTTATCTAGATTTCTATTATTCTCACAATTAACATGAGGTTTGTTGGGATATAGCGAACCACTTTTTTTAAGTTACATATTACAAACACATGAAAGAGTCAAAGTTTAATATTTTGCTGTAAAACATGCATCAATATTTTACCTTGCCCAAGATACCTCTAAAACTTTAAATTTATACTTCTGCAGGTATACAAAACCTAATTTTTAGAAGAATGGACACTGGTTCACTGATCCCCAACCACGAGGTACTATGAATCATAACTTGGGGTACACTGTACTATGTATTTATTAAATCAAAATAAATTTCTCACTTCTACGGTGTAGTCAAAACATTGCAATTAAATAGTAACACAGGAATGATTTAAACACTTGCAAAGATGGATCGTATAAATCACCTTAATAAATGTTCAAAATATTAAAACTAATTGGAGAGGAAAGATACATTTTCTACTGTTTGGTGTGCCCATAGTATAGTGGATTTCCTAAATGCACCTTTATTGTTGACTTATGCTCAGCTTTAATATATTCTTATTGCAATTAAATAGTAATACATGAATGATTTAAACATATGCCAAGATAGAACACTTATACATCACCTTAACTAATGTTCAAATTATCAAAGCCAATTGAAAAGGAAAGAGTCAATTTCTGCCATTTGGTGTGCTCGTAGTATAGTGGATTTCCTAAATGCACCTTTATTGTAGACAAATGCGGAGCTTTAATTTTACAGCTCTTCTTTAAATAAGATATTTCATATTCACCTTCCTCCTCCTTGTCTTTTCTAATTATGCCAGCGTTGAACATTTTCTTGTCATTATTATTTGAAAAGGAAACTAAAATAAAGTTGCTTATCTTTATTTTTGTTCCATAAAATGCTAGGCAATATTTCTCTTCAGGATGGATAACTTTCACTTTATCTGTTGAGAACACACACTTCAGTTTGATGACAGAATCTTGCATGAGTCATTGCAAAATATTTTTTTCTTAATTTGTTTTTCCTGCTTATTTTTCAGCCTTCTTTCTATGTTATTCTAAACCCTTCTTTTCTGGGTCAAATGGGCATGTGTCCTCATGAGTACTGGTTTTTGGGGTGTGTTGAATCAAGGCCCTCTTGTCTCTATATTTGTAACTTCATTTATGATAAAATCAGAATCTTCGAAAACATTCCTATCAAGGAGGAAAATACAATGTTTCTTGAATCCAGCAATAATATTACAGAGGTTGTGAGCCCTTTCATGGGCAGACTTAACACACTGCAACATTGTAAATTGACATTGGCCTTCCTTGAAGACTTAGCGAATTACATGAATCAAGTGGATCATTATAAAATATTTATAAGGACCATAGCATGATACATCAAGTGGCTGCAACTTATATGAAGGAAGAGTCAAAATTGTCACTCCAGTTTCTTTTGCAATGTCTGAAGCTCTTACAAATGGCTCAGCCTGCCCCAGTGGTTCTGGTTCACTTACCCATGACCACATTTCATTATGATTTTGAATTTAGAAGTTCGCCACGAAAGAGAATTATAACTGCAGTTATTGCAATTGAAAGGTAGAGGAGCATTCATTATCATATTGATCATATTGATCAAAAAAATCATCATATTGATTAAAAATAATTAATAGTTTTTCATGATGTAAAAAATTTATAGGTCTTTTTCTTCATTGTAAAAAAACGTAAATTCGTACCTCGTAATATAAAATAACAAAAAAGAACAGTCATTGACGGATTTACACATTGGACGCCCCTGGGCACCACACATCATGCCGTCATTTTATTTTCTCGCTATGGGGTAGAGAAAAGGTTCTGTAATGCTGAGCGAAAAAAAGACGAATTTTCAAAAGAAAAACTCGGCGACAAAAAAGTGGATAAATTCAGTTGCTAAATTTAGAAAAATACTCTCTTAAGTGGTGTAGCCAGAATCCACGTTTTGTGAGTCCTTGATACCGAAAAATCTAATGTCAGCCAAACGTTTGTCCGTCTGTCCGTTAGTGAAAAATGATAGTGTCCAAACCGTTCAGCCGCTTTTATCCAAAACTGATATTCCACAATCGATCTGGTTGATGGCGCGGCTCCTTGAATTTGAAACCGATTTTAAGTTTCGGGGGTACTTTATATGAAGTCCCTGGGACATTTTCGAAATATTAAAAAAAAAAAATGCTCCATCGTTTTTGCTTAAATTTTGTTGTTGGATAGTCTGAAGGACTTTTAACGAACGATAGCGGCTAAACCGTTCTGCCCATTTTATCTAAAACTGATATTCTGCAAACGATCTGGCTGATGTGGCGGCTCTTTGAATTAAAAACCGATGTTTTAATTTGGGGGAGTACTTTACATTAAGGCCCCGAAACATTTGCAAAATTTTCAAAAGAAAAGGCTGCAAATTTGTGGGTTAAATTTTGTTGTTGGATAGTGTGAAGGACTTTTATGAGAATGGTACAGGTCTCATTATCTTTGAAAACTCTGATGTTTCGAAAATTGCTAAAATTAAAACTTATTTTGATTACTACTTACAACTAAAACAGATATTTTCTCTCTTAATTAAATCTGTTCTAAAAGACATATTTTGTAATAAGGTCATGTCAATTTTTCGAAAATATGAGTACTTTTCGCGAACGTTTGCGTGAATTATTGGCAATTTCTACTTTCTTGTATACTAAAGTCGGGGTATACAGGTGTCCGGGGAGGAAACGTCGAAACTTGGAAAATAAGCTCTTAACACAATTCTATGCATATTTTGTCTAATAAACTACGTGGCTATTCCGAATGGTTCAGCCGCAATAAGTACTCAAAAGTTGGTTTGAAAAATTGATTTCTAGGCAAAAATTTGCATAATAGAAGCATAGAAACACTGCAGAAACATGTAAATTGAGTATTATTTGCAAACAAAATGAACATATTTGTTCAGAAAGAAAAATTAAGCGAGAAATAAAAAAGCCCCCAATTTACACAATTCGACTGTTTTTTTTTATTTCTCGCTTAATTTTTCTGTCTCAGCAAATATGTTAATTTCTTTTGCAAATAATACACACTTTACATGTTTCTGGAGTGTTTCCATGCTTCCACAATGCATATTTTTTTTGTCTAAAAATAATTTTCTCAAACCAACTTTTGAGTGCTAATAGCGGCTCAACCATCCGGAATATCCACGTAGTTTTTTTAGAGAAAATACGCTTAGAATTGTCTTAAAAGTTTATTTTCGAAGTTTTGACGTTTCCTCCCCGGACATCCTGTATACGTAGTGTAGAGAAAGTTGCATGCTGCGGAAAATCGATTACGAGATTTCAACGGAAATACACGTTTTGGGGTCCCTGCTACCAAAAAAGTTTTGTTTTTTTTCCCTTTCTTTCCAAAAGTCCCTTTGTCCGTCCATCTGTGAACATTACTAGCGCCTAAACCTAGCACTAAAAATAAAACGTACTATTTCTTCCAAATGGGTATTCTCGTGGTTAGGCGGAAGAGGAGGCCAAATGGCCTGAGCCTCGTCACTAATACGAACAATTACTATTATTATTATTATTATTATTATTATTATTATTATTACACTACATCACGACTAAAGGTGTTATGAGTCGGCTCAAAATAAAATCTACTCCAGGTTGCAACCAGCTACCTAAGGAGCAGATCTAGGGACTGTCGGTGCCTCTACAATAGTTTGAGCAAAATGTGTGCTGTTCCAAATAAAGCAATTTCTTGCACTTCCCAGACTCAATTTACCTGGGAGTTTACCCAAATTCTTGCACAAATTTTGCGGAACAAAACCAAAGACGACTGTAGGTACGACCTGTGCTTTACGCCCCACATTCGGCTGATCTCGATTTCCAAACTCTTGTATTTTAAACGTTTTGTCTACCTCCTTGGTTACGACGTTTTGATTGCAAGGTACAGCAACATCGATAAGTAAACACGATTTGTTCTCCAAATCCCGGATGACTATATCCGGTTTGTTTGCCGCTATCGTGCGATCAGTTTGGATTTATTGGTCATACAATATTGTACACAATCCAACAGAAGTCACCGGCTTTGGTGAGTGTTCGTACCATTTGGGGCATGTGTTTGGAACTTCGAGGGCGGTACAGATCTGCCAGTGGGCACACCCTACCCTGTCCTCTACCCCCTACCCTACACCCTGTCGTGTCTTTTCAAGTATTCTGTGTTTGCTAGGATTGGACAAAATGAGACAATATGATCAATGGTTACTACGTGTTCCATTATTATTATTATTATTATTATTATTATTATTATTATTGTTGTTGTTGTTGCTCCATATCACGACTACAGATGTTATGAGTCGGCTGAGTATACAATTATTATTATTATTATTCCTCTAAATCACGACTTAAGATGTTATGTGTTGGCTGAATATAAAATCTACTCCAGGTTGCAACCAGCTACCTAAGGAGCAGATCTAGGAACTGTCGGTGCCTCTACAATACTTTGCGCAAATGTGGGCTGTTCCAAATAAAGCGATTTCTTGCACTTCCCAGTCTTTTGAATTACCTGGGAGTTTAGACAAGTTCCTACACAAATTTTGCGGAACAAATCCCAGAGCTCCGATAACTATCGGGACGACCTGTGCTTTTACACCCCACATTCGGCTGATCTCGATTTCCATACTCTTGTATTTAAGACGTTTCTCTGCCTCCTTGGTAACGACGTTTTGATCGCAAGGTACAGAAACATCGACAAGTAAACACGATTTGTTCTCCAAATCCCGGATGACTATATCCAGTTTGTTTGCTGCTATGGTGCGATCAGTTTGAATTTGTTGGTCGTACAATATCGTACACAATCCAACAGACGTCACCGGTTTCGGTGAGTGTTCATACCACTTGGGGCATGTGTTCGGAACTTCGAGGGCGGTACAGATCTGCCAGTGGAGGTAGCTACTCACCCTATCGTGTCTTTTCAAGTATTCGGTCTTTGCTAGGATTGGACAAGCTGAGACAATATGATCGATGGTTTCTACGTGTTCCTGACAAATGCGGCATTTGTCATCTTGGGAAATTTTGAGAACCGCTTTATCATAATGTCGTGTTCTCAAGGCCTGATCTTGGGCAGCTATTACCAGTGCTTCCGATTCTGGCTTCATTCTTCCCCTTTTAAGCCACATAATTGATTGATCTTTATTGATCTGCACCTTGTCCATTCTTTTTAGATATTGTCCGTGGAGTGGTTTGTCTCTCCACGATTTCTTTAACATTTTCTGTGTCTCAAATTTCATGTTAAGTAGCATCAGAAGTTCAGTGTCTCTGTCATTCTGGTTGTCTTGCATAGTCTTGTTCGCAATGCTTCTTGCTACACTTACAATGCCTCTGTTTCCCATTCTTCGGTCAAATTTCATGACCTGCCTCATTAGTGGGTCATCTTGATGGCTGACTACATACTTTCCCATCCCGGTTATTGCATTGTGCCAGGAGGCTTCAATTTGTCTCAGGCCTCTTCCTCCTTCCTTACGTGACACATAAAGTCTATGTACATCAGCTCGGGGGTGGGCAACATGATGCATTGTAAGCAATTTTCTGGTTTTTCGATCCATGATGCGAATTTCCTGTTCAGTCCAGTCTACTAGTCCGAAACTGTATTCGGCTACAGGTACCGCCAAACTACCTATTGCTGATATTTTATTCCTTGAGTTCAGAGCGGACTGCAGGACAAGTCTCACTCTTCTGTAATACTCCTTGCGAATTCTCTCTTTCATTGTGTCGTTCGAGATTGTCTCACATTCTTCAATGCCCAGATATTTGTAAGTTTTACCTGGCTCAAGATCTTGAATCACAGTGTGTCTATCAACTTCAATGTTCTCTGAAGTGGTCACTTTGCCTCTTTTAAGTTTTTAAGTTGTTGTTATTATTATTATTATTATTACTATTATTATTATTCCTCTAAATCACGACTTAAGATGTTATGTGTCGGCTGAATATAAAATCTACTCCAGGTTGCAACCAGCTACCTAAGGAGCAGATCTAGGGACTGTCGGTGCCTCTACAATACTTTGCGCAAAATGTGGCTGTTCCAAATAAAGCTATTTCTTGCACTTCCCAGTCTTTTGAATCACCAGGGAGTTTAGACAGGTTCCTACTCAAATTTTGCGGAACAAATCCCAGAGCTCCGATAACTATCGGGACGACCTGTGCTTTTACGCCCCACATTCGGCTGATCTCGATTTCCAAACTCTTGTATTTAAGACGTTTCTCTGCCTCCTTGGTAACGACATTTTAATCGCAAGGCACAGCAACATCCACAAGTAGACACGATTTTTTCTCCAAATCCCGGATAACAATATCCGGTTTGTATGCTGCTATAGTGCGATCAGTTTGAATTTGTTGGTCGTACAATACTGTACACAATCCAACCGATGTCACCGGTTTTGGTGAGTGTTCGTACCACTTGGGGCATGTGTTTGGAACTTCGAGGGCAGTACAGATCTGCCAGTGGAGGTAACTACACACCCTGTCGTGTCTTTTCAAGTATTCGGTCTTTGCTAGAATTGGACAAGCTGAGACAATATGATCAATGGTTTCTACTTGCTCCTGGCAAATTCGGCATTTGTCATCTTGGGAAATTTTGAGAACCGCTTTATGTCGTGTTTATACGCCTAATCTTGAGTAGCTACTAGAACTGCTTCCGATTCTGGCTTCATTCTTCCCCTTTTAAGCCACATAAATGATTGATCTTTATTGATCTGCACCTTGTCCATTCTTTTTAGATATTGCCCATGGAAGGGTTTGTCCCTCCACGACTTCTTTAACATTTTTTGTGTCTCACATTTCATGTTTAGTTGTACCAGAAGTTCAGTGTCTGTGTTATTTGACGTGTCTTGCATAGTTTTCTATGCAATGCTTTTTGTTACACTAACAATGCCTCTGTTTCCCATTTTTCGGTCAGATTTCATGACCTGCCTCATTAGAGGGTCATCTTGATGACTGACTACATATTTCCCCATTCCAACTATTGCATTGTGCCAGGAGGCTTCAATTTGTCTGAGTCCTCTTCCTCCTTCTTTACGTGACACATAAAGTCTATGTACATCAGCTCGAGGGTGGGCGACATGATGCATTGTTAGCAGTTTTCTGGTTTTTCGATCCATGATGCGGATTTCTTGCTCAGTCCAGTCCACTAGTCCGGAACTGTACTCAACTACATTCACCGGCAGACTACCAAATGCAGATATTTTATTCCTGGAGTTCAGAGCAGACTGCAGGACAAGTCTCACTCTTCTGTAATACTCCTTGCGAATTCTCTCTTTCATTGTGTTGTTCGAGATGGTCTCACATTCTTCAATGCCCAGATATTTTATCTGGCCCAGTTTTATCTGGCTCAAGATCTTGTATCACAGTGTGCATATCAACTTCAATGCTCTCTGACGTCAGTTTCTCTTTTTAAATTGATCTTTGCACATTTGTCAAGACCAAACTTCATGCAGATATCATTGATAAAGTCATTCACGACAGACAGCATTTGGGAGAGAATCGCTTCATTCTTAGCAAACACTTTCAGATCATCCATGTAAAACAAATGTGATACTGACCTTTCATCACCATGGACCTTGTAACCAAAGTCAGCTTGCGACAACTGTCTCGATAGTGGGATCAAACTAATGCAAAACAGCAGAGGGGATAGTGAATCTCCTTGAAAAATACCCCTGTTGATCGGAATACTTCTGGTTTCTACTGCTTCCTTTCTGCTCTGTATTAGTAACCTGGTACTCCATGACTTCATGCTAGCCTTGCAAAATTCAATAAGTCTAGGATGAAATCGATAGATCTCCAGGGTCTTCAAAATCCAATCGTGTGGTACACTATCAAAGGCTTTTGGTAGTCAATCCAAGCCATGCTCAAATTACGTTTTCGTTTCTTTACATCATTCAGGATGACTTTATTCAGTAGCAAGATTTCCTTACAGCCATAAGAACCTTTACGACATCCTTTTTGTTCAGCTGGCATTAGATGATTCTTCTCTAGATGTCTGTACATTTTGTCAGCTATGGCTGAAGTTATAACTTTGTACAGTACTGGCAGACAAGTGATTGGCCTGTAGTTCTTCGCCAAAGAGCTGTCTCCCTCTTTGGGTAGCAGATACGTGATGCCGCGTGTGAGCCATTCCGGGAGTTCCTTTGGATTTTCTAAAATATTATTAATAGCCTTTGCCAGATGCGGATGTAATGCTGTTAGTCTCTTAATCCAATAGATCTGGATCTTATCAATCCCGGGGGATTTCCAGTTTCCCATGTTCTTAATTGCTTGGAAGAGGTCCTCTTCCAAGAATTCGTGAACATCTTCCACTGTTTCCACAAGTTCATTTGCAGCATCAACTTCAGATTGAAGCCAAGATGCATCTTTGTTGTAGGATCTGCTCTCTTCCCAGATTGCTGCCCAAAATGCCTCGACATCATCTTTTGAAGGAGTGACAGCATTGCCATTCGGTTTCTGAGTCAGATTGCGATAGAATTTCTTCGCGTCTGTTTCACACAACCGATTCTGCACACGGAAATCTATTCTGCGTTTGTAACGTCTAATTCGTTGAGCCCATGCTTGAATTTTCTCTTTTAGCTTCTCAACTACCATTAGCCTGCTGATGTCATTTTCAATTTGGTATTTGTGTTCAACATTGAATATTTTTCGTTGAACTATAGAGGTGTGCGTTGATTTAGAAGATGCCTCAGCTAAGAGTGATATTTCGCGCCGAGTGTCGGCTATCCGTTTCATAATTCTGTTCATCCATGGGGGTACAGAGCTGTTTATTCTGTTTTGCTGTCGGCCGTCGGTGTTCTTGGCTGGCCCCAAAATTATCTGAGGTACTAGATATCCAGTTGCATATATGATGTGATTGATTTCAGTAATATCTAGATCTCTGCCTGGGGTCTCTACCACCTCACTTAAGACAGAATTCACTGTTTCTATCACTCTTTTAGCTTTGGCATTTTCGTATATTCTCCTCAACGGTTCGCGAGATTCAAACGGAAGTTGACTAACTCTTTCTATCTCGCGCCGAAGGAGATTTCGCACCATGTCCTTATCGTGTAATTCATTGCCAGATGGATTTTCATCACTAACGTGTGTTTCACTGAAAAGAGATGAACCTTCCACGGGATCATCATTTTCAAGTTCTACATGTTCGCCATGTGGATAGTTCCAGCGAAGTACATACTCCGCAATTCTCTCAATGTCAGCAAGTTGTTCTGCTGTGAATTTTCCACTGCTGAGTATGTATCGACGTTGACTGGCAAGCTTCTTTGAGTCTAGGGTAGGTCTCATATCTGGGTTCCGCTCTCTCCATACCTTGAAGACTTCTATTTCTGAGCCCCCATTTTTCGCTTTTGCATAGTAAAAGCACCACATCACCTCCTTTAATTCATCCACGGTCCATCTCTGACGATGGCTTCGAGTTACTGCCGTCTCTGGGTCCCTGGGACTAACATCCGTGGGATGGCCAGACGTCGACAAGGTGACATTAGCTCGGTTTCTGAGCAGGTAGGGGACATTGGTAGAACAAGGCACGTTAAGATTCATTACATTTCTTGTTCTATCCATTTTGCTCATTGGTTTGAATTGAAGATTCGCAGGACGCAAGTTCGAGTTCACAGATCACACTTAACCCTCGGGTTGTTTCCTGCCATCCGTTAGTGCGACCCATAGTGGCCTCGGGGCATCCCCTCGCAGGGCCCAGCAAGGGGTCCCTCCGATCGCCAGTCGGCATCACTAAACCCTACGAAATTTTCACTGACTGCTGAAGGCAGCCTCCTTCGCTGGCTAATGCAAGGTTCGGGCCTCCACTCTAATCAGTGGCCTGGTGTGCCAACCCAGTTTCTCTCCTGTACCCTCTATGGGCCGACAACAGGAAGTCCAAAGGTTCATGACCCTTCCCTCTCTACTTACTTCCCACTCTCCTCAAAATGGAGTACTTCTTCGTCTGACCCCTCACCTTCAACCTATTCAGTAAGGGAGGCCCTACCGGTAGCTAGGCTACCACTGACATAGCTTTAAGGCTCATGGGGGTACACAAGCTCCACCACCAACTGCAAGGACGTGTACTCCCTAGGTGGGTTATTATTATTATTATTATTATTATTATTACCTGGTTGATCTGGCTCGACTCGAAGCGCTGCGATTTTGAAACACTTCCTTAATAATTTACACAATGAAACATTATTTATTAGTACATTAAACATTTTATTACACTACATTTTACTACACAATTTATTACTACATTCAACATTATTAATTTAATTTACATCCATACTTTACATGAAGCTCCCCGGAAGTTTCCAAATTTTTCCCAAAAACAGATCCAAATTTTTTCTTTAAATTTCTTGTAAGAAGAGAGTGAAATACACTTTAAAAGTTACACGGGTTCGATTTTCACGATTAATTCTGAAATTTAGAAAATTGCAAAAATTTGAACTTCCTACAACTACGAAATTGAAGATGAAGATTTTTCCTTCAAATGAAATTTGTTGTCCGTAATTAGTTCTTTCATTAAGGTCACGTACATTTTTTTAAACTTTTACTAGTTTTCGCGCAATATTGCGTGCAATATTTGCAATTTTAACAAATTACAAATACAAGATTTTTTCAAAAATAGCTCCAAATGTTTTCTTTAAACTTTTAGTAGGGATAGTGCTAAATGCACGCTATAAGATAACATAACCGCCATATTGCTCTATTCTTTTGTTTTTTGTATTTTTTTGTCGCGCACATCGTTTGCGGAGAATGGGATAGCACCGATCACTTAAGGATACGTATCGCTCATATGGAATGTATTCACCAGAAAATTTAAAATATTGCATGAAACGACAGATGGATATTTCCTAGTGTCTGTGGTTGAGAACTAAAAGTCGCAGAAGTTATTTTCTTTAGCACAGATTTCGTAAAAGAAAAAAACAGCTTTGATCGGCATTCCCCTACCCGTGGGGTAATACCGATCGTATAATGTCCTGTGTATTTCATACGGGAAATTTTGAAATGTAATTATTACCCTATATATTTGATGTATTACACTAAAATTCTTTAAATAATGCAAAATTTCAATAATAATTAACCAAAAGAGTAAATAATTGACTATCCTTCGACTCCAAGTGAAAAACTACTGAAATAAAAATGTTTTACAAAAAGTTACACATTGAACGTAAAGGTTATAATGTTTTAATGCTAATAATAATAACAACAACAACAACGCCACCTAGGGAGTACACGACCTTGCAGTTGGTGGTGGAGCTTGAGTACCCCTATGAGCCTGAGAGCTATATCAGTGGTAGCCTAGCTACTGGTAGGGCCTCCCTTGCCGAATAGGTTGAAGGTGAGGGGTCCAACGAAGAAGTACTCCATTTTGAGGAGAGTGGGAAGTAAGTAGAGAGGGAAGGGTCATGAACATTTGGACTTCCTGTTATCGGCCCATGGAGGGTACAGGAGAGAAACTGGGTTGGCACACTAGGCCACTGATTAGAGTGGAGGCCCGAACCTTGCATTAGCCAGCGAAGGAGGCTGCCTTCAGCAGTCAGTGAAAATCCCGTGGGGTTTAGTAATGCCGACTGGAGATCGGAGGGACCCCTTGCTGGGCCCTGCGGGGGGATGCCCCGAGGCCACTATGGGTCGCAGTAACGGATGGCAGGAAACAACCCAAAGGTTAAGTGTGATCTGTGAACTCGAATTTACTACCTGCGAATCTTCACCTGAAACCAATGAGCAAAATGGATAGAACAAGCAATGTAATGAACCTTAACGTGCCTTGTTCTACCAATGTCACCTACCTGCTCAGAAACCGAGCTAATGTCACCTTGTCGACATCTGGCCATCCCACGGATGTTAGTCCCAGGGACCCAGAGCCGGCAGTAGCTCGAAGCCATCGTCAGAAATGGTCACGGGATGAACTAAAGGAGGTGATGTGGTGCTTTTACTGTGCAAAAGCGAAAAATGGAGGCTCAGAAATAGAAGTTTTTAAGATATGGAGAGAGCGGAACCCAGATACGAGACCTACGATACAGTGGAGAGATACGATACGGTGTGGAAGCAAGGAATAAAATATCACTAATAGGTAGTTTGGCGGTGCCTGTAGCCGAATACAGTTTCGGACTAGTAGACTGGACTGGGCAGGAAATTCGCATCATGGATCGAAAAACCAGAAAACTGCTTACAATGCATCACGTTGCCCACCCCTGAGCTGATGTACATAGACTTTATGTGTCACGTAAGGAAGGAGGAAGAGGCCTGAGACAAATCGAAGCCTCCTGGCACAATGCAATAACCGGGATGGGAAAGTATGTAGTCAGCCATCAAGATGACCCACTAATGAGGCAGGTCATGAAATCTGACCGAAGAATGGGAAACAGATGCATTGTAAGTGTAGCAAGAAGCATTGCGAACAAGACTATGCAAGACAACCAGAATGACAGAGACACTGAACTTCTGATGCTACTTAACATGAAATTTGAGACACAAAAACGTTAAAGAAATCGTGGAGAGACAAAACACTCCACGGACAATATTTGAAAGGAATGGACAAGGTGCAGATCCATAAAGATCAATCATTTAGGCCCGCAACAGACTACACCGAGGAATGCATTGCGAGAAATGTGCGACAAGAAATGTGGAAATAAGCCGGCGAGGCTGCGTCCACACACTACAAAGAGGTTATTCGATGTCTCAAAATGCCTTTATGTGCCACAAGCCGAGAGTGATGGCAGCAGTTTTAGATATGAGATCATTTGAGAGTCCCATTTCTTGTATTATTAAATGCTCTTATGTAATTTTTACTCGTGATATCCTTGTTGTGTTACAATAATCGTAAACCATTTGTTTAACGAGTTCGAACCTAGAGAGAAACACCCTAATACATTGCATACAAATCATTATTTAATGTAAAAAAACAAGAAGTTAAGTGACGTATAGGGGAGAAGTTGTACATCAGCAAATTTTCTTGAACTCCGTAATCTCTACCACGCTCTGGTTTACTATATTTGTTGGTTGAATAATGAATAGATAATGATAAAATTATTCATAATAAAATTCACAATTGATAAATTCATTCATAAATACCAATTAAGAAAAGTAATAAATTAATTCAATTCTTTCAAAATACCCTTTCAAGTTTCTGGCTTCAAATTTTTATTTTTATATTACTCATTATGAGCAGATTTCACACAAATAATATCTTCCATACAAGTTTTTACGTGTTCATTTCCGCTTGAAGAGAAAATTCAAGAAAACAATTAAAAAACTGGTAGTTTATCGCATCTTTTACTGCCAAACGTAAAACCTCACTCAGTTCTATGCACTGTTTGGTGTTTTCCTGCGGCAGCGAACGCCCAAATGTCGTATAACAAGTGAAGGAGTAGAAATGTGTCCGAGAAAACTCGCTCGCCGACCGACTCGAGCGAGGAACACTTTCGCCTCCGCAGAGGCGAACGAGGAAACTCTTTCAGGTGTGTGGGGGTCCATAAGAGTCCCTTGTTTCGATTTTCCACATTTCTCGTCGCACATTTCTGGAAACACATTCCTCGACGTAGTCTGTTGCGGGCCTTATGTGGCTTAAAAGGGGAAGAATGAAGCCAGAATCGGAAGCTTTTGTAATAGCTGCCCAAGATCAGGCGTCGAGAACACGACATTATGATAAAGCGGTTCTCAAAATTTCCCAAGATGATAAATGCCTCATTTGTCAAGAACACGTAGAAACCATCGATCATATTGTCTCAGCTTGTCCAATCCTAGCAAAGACCGAATACTTGAAAAGACACGACAGGGTGTGTAGTTACCTCCACTGGCAGATCTGTACCGCCCTCGAAGTTCCGAACACATGCCCCAAGTGGTACGAACACTCACCGAAACCGGTGACGTCTGTTGGATTGTGTACGATATTGTACGACCAACAAATTCAAACTGATCGCATGATAGCGGCAAACAAACCGGATATAGTCATCCGGGATTTGGAGAACAAATCGTGTTTACTTGTCGATGTTGCTGTACCTTGCGATCAAAACGTCGTTACCAAGGAGGCAGAGAAACGTCTTAAATACAAGAGTATGGAAATCGAGATCAGCCGAATGTGGGGCGTAAAAGGACAGGTCGTACCGATAGTTATCGGAGCTCTGGGATTTGTTCCGCAAAATTTGTGTAAGAACTTGTCTAAACTCCCTGGTAATTCAAAAGACTGGGAAGTGCAAGAAATAGCTTTATTTGGAACAGCCCACATTTTGCGCAAAGTATTGTAAGAGGCACCGACAGTCCCTAGATCTACTCCTTAGGTAGCTGGTTGCAACCTGGAGTAGATTTTATATTCAGCCGACTCATATTATCTTTAGTCGTGATTTAGAGGAATAATAATAATAATAATAATAATAATAATAATAATAATAATAATAATAATAAGCAAATAAACCTTTCAAGAAAATTAAGGGAACGGTTGACGACTTTTTTCAGAATAAAACAAATATGGTTAGGTTAGTTTTATGATTTAAACTTTAGTTTGCTATTTCTTGAAGCAAAGGTCACAAAAATAGTTTACAGCTGAATCAGATCCACTGCAAAATGCATGGTTCCAAAGGCCACAACCTGTACTCCTACACCAACCTTCGCTATTTTCCCCAAATTGACTGCGAAGGGAGGACATATCTTCCTCTTGATTGCCCAGCAAATCATTATGTTCATCATTGTCACACAACTCATCTTCATTTACATTATTTTTTCTCCTCGCTCCCAACTAACAACAGAGCCAACTCTTTTTACTTTCTCGCCTTACGAATACTTTGTATTTTGTCCTTTAGTGCTCACTACTTTTTCAGGGTCTTGGACAGTAGGAACTCTCGTCTAATCCATGTTAAAATACGATACGGTGTGGAAGCCACTTTGTCATCACAGCTCCCCAATTATCAAAATATATTTTTATTTTCTGTCAGTTGAAAGCTTTTAATAGGTTGATATTAATTGCTTCCGATTTTCGGACACTTAAGGCATTCCTTTTGAGAAAAGCATAAAGCCAGACACCAAAACCACTTACAACCTATTCAGGATTTTTTTGAAAAATTGTTAGGAACGTTGTTTGCTTCGGCAGATGCGAAAGCCCCTTTGCGGATTTTCAGTGATTATAGACCATAAAAAATATTACCCATCAATTTTATTCGTTCAGACAATGCTGCTTCCTGCTCTTGACTAAATACTGTTTTTCGGCCAAGAAGTGGATCTCCTGAAATCCCCTTAAATTTTCTGTCAACCAGTCTTGTGAATGGAATGTTGAACTGTTTACTTGTTGCTCATATGGAATGTCCTTCATGGATAAGTAACATCGCCTGTTGCAGCTTTTAATCAGCCCATCCTCCTCTGGTTGTCATTTTCCACGTTCTAGGCATCTAAAGAAAATACAGTTTCTTGCAATATATTTTGGCCATAAGTAGTACAAATATGGAAGGACAGCGCATTAGTATTTAGATCTGTGAGGGGTTGTGCCGATCATTGATCGCCATTCTCCCACTCATCTGATCGGTGCAACCCAACCACGTATACTGCAGAATATCATAACTTAACAATTCGATAAGTTAGTTTAAAAACGTAAGCCGTGAACTAAAATGATACTGAAAAGATTACCAATCCATTTCCGCGATTGAGTTATTAAAAATACAAATGTGCATGTAAATTACATCGCTTTAAAAAACATAAAGAAATTAGAACGATTTTCTCTGAAATACACTTGCTTACTTCACACCCAGCGCCTGTGCGGAACTGGTCAGTAGCTTCATGTAGTTAATTTATTGCTCAATTGGAAAGAGCGTAGCACCCACCAGACTTTGCTAGAGTGCACTCTACTGTCGTTACAGACCTGATCGGGGCTACCTGCTGATCGGGGCCACCCCACTCTCCTCTAATATTTGCATTAGCGGCAATTTGTTCACATTATTGCATTTATGAGTACGTGCGCTTTAAATAATGTTAAAGTTTCTCGAAAACTCAACAGTTTCCTGTGAAAATGAACTCAAAATGGTGAGGAAGTGGTACGTCTCTCCATGATTTCTTGAACAGTTTTTGTCTCACATTTCATGTCAAGTTACATCCAAGTAGCAGCTGAGTGTCGTCTTATTCTGGTCTTACAGAGTTTTCTTCGTAATTTTTCTTGCTACATTTTCAATACCACTATTCTGTCTCGGTCGAATGTAAAGACCAATTTCGTAAGTTGTTCATATTTGTGACGACTACATACCTTCGACAATTGCATATTTCCTCTAAGCTTCAATTTGAGCCCTTTCTCTCCTTTGCGTGTCACATGAAGTCTGCGACAGCTTCAGGACGAGCGACATGATGCATTGGAAGCAGCTTTCTAGGTTTCAATGTGTTGCTCAGACCAGTCCAGTTCGAAGCTGTATTGGGTGCCTCTGAGTATGAGTAACCTCGTAATCCGTGACTTCATAGTATCCCTACAAAACTCAGTAAGTCTAGGATAATATCGATAGATCGGCATCATTTTTAGAATCCAATGATGTGGCACACTCCCAAAGCAGAAAAATAGTAGGTTAAGAATGTTCATCATACTTTAAAAACTAGTGGTGCTTCCAACGCACATACTTTCTCGCTCTGCTTCTATACGGTCCTTATTGCTATTCCACTACTTCATAAACCAGAAAAAGTGTATTATACCGGCAAACGTTTTCCGTACTGAGACCCGACATCCGATACTCAAAGTCAACGAACCGGCACTTATACCACTACGCCACAGCAACACCACCTGTGTCGAACAGAGCCATGAAAGAATAGAACCGACCTATAAAATGGTAAATGCATGATTAAGAAACAATTGATACGATGGTACATACGCTTTACAAATCCAAGAAGAGAAGTAAAAAATTGTTAAAAGTTAAAAATTTGAACAAATATATACAGACATTTCCAGTACATTTATCGCAATTATATTTTTGTCAAAACCTAATTGTATCGATTTTATCATTAGGAGCCGGTAATTTTCAACATGCGAAAAACATGTCTTTCAAACATGACCAAGAAAGGCAGCGGTGAACTGCTTTACGAAGTATTCGTAAGGCGAGAAATTAATAACAATTTTTGGAACCGTTAGGGATATGTAAGTTCATCGAATGCCTTCTGGTTATATTGTATTACAATTTAACGTTAAAATGCTCATAATTTTACTTAAATTGGTTCATACAGATATATACTAGACAACGGTTGATTTGACATGTCATACGCTTCAGAAATCGAATAACAGAGTTGAAAAATTGTTTAAAAGATGCAGTTAGGGAAAACAGAGACAAGTCCTGTCTTTATCTGCATTGATTCTATTCGTGAGTAGAAGTACTTCAAATGATTTTCAATAAAGTATGTGCCATTCTATAGCACCACTAGTTTATTTATATATTTACCGTCCCTTATTACACACGTACAGAAATTTTAAAGAAAAAATTTGGAGCGGTTTTTGAGAAAATTTTTTTTTGTAAATTTGAAACGCAATTTACTCAAAAACTACTCGTTTTTCCAAAAAAGGGTTCATGACCTTATTTGAAGTGCTAATTTTGTACAACCGACTTTGTCTGAGGCAAAAATCTCTGTCTTCAATTTTGCAGTTTTTAAACATTTTTTTGTAACTTTCTAAAAATTGGGCCTATCAACGAAAATACCTACGTCATTCCCTTCAACGTTCTTCGCACTATTCAACAACAAAATATAATCAAAAAATTTGGAGCCATTTTCTTTGACCGCCGCTTTACAAACGGTCCACGGACTGCGCGCGATCTTTCCTTTCTCTTCCTTGTTCTACCCTCCCCCTTATACACACACACACACACACACACACACACACTGAATTATATGTAGTACCATACAAGCCGGGAATTCCTCGGGAGCTTAGAGTTTGTCCCGGCTGGAATGACGTCTTGCTGCGAGTGATATCTGGAGATGTGAATCCCCCTTAAGCGGGCATGTAGGTCGCCGCCAGATCT
The DNA here is from genome assembly GCA_031308135.1 of Acheta domesticus. Lineage (NCBI taxonomy): Eukaryota > Metazoa > Arthropoda > Insecta > Orthoptera > Gryllidae > Acheta > Acheta domesticus. Next base: position 286,879,985 of record JAHLJT010008446.1, on the reverse strand, counting down.
CCCCATTCAGCAGAAAAGGAATACCGTCACATCCCGGGTTAAAACATTCACTACACTAACGGGAATAATGTCCATAGCAGTTGGCGTGTCCGGAAATATCAAACAAATCACTGATAGGTTCTCGTAGGCGTCACGGCCGCAGCACCGAGACAACGCCGAGTTTTTGAACTATGCTCCCAGAAGCAGAAAGCAGCATAGTTTTCTTGAAAACTAAGGTTTTCGACGGGACAAACTTCCTCAAATAATGAAATAATGATAATTACATTATATTTGTTCAGAATAATTAAGCTACACATGTTTATTTATGGCAAGTTATAAGATATGCTTCCTGAGGCAATCTCTTTGAGAATCGCCCTCTTCAAACCGACTTTCCCTCCTTTTCCCTTACACCTTATCATGGATAGCAAAGTTAACGTGCAGCTGGGTGTTTTATAAATATGAACAGAGATCTACACTATGAAAATCAGTGATGCACAGCTCCTCTTATTCAAAAGAGTATTAAAGCTTGTGCATGCTATGTGCCAGAGGGACATAATGAGGTGAGGTGTTTGGATTTGCCTACGTATTTCATATGACAGTTATATCTTGTCGCCTCCTGTTTATGTTAGGAACGTTATGTACTGAGTGTCATCGTTCGATTTTAGAAAGCAATTTGGTGTAATTCTCATTCCCTGCCAAAACCCGTGAATTGATATTTGTTGCACAATGTTAAGTAGGGTACCTATGTAAAACAAGCATATTTTATTAATAACGATATTTATCCGAGTTTTTTCGGACCAAATTAAAACCACGAATAACGATGATTACACGAACAACGTTGTCACCGAATATTGCAAAATATGGCACTGTAGATTGGTTGTTACCTAATTTTTGCAATTGCTCCTATGTAAAGCTTCGTGCAGATATCCGCCATCCATTAGGCCTTTCCGCATTTGATAAATGTAGAGCGTTCTATAATTAAAAGCTTATTTGTCACCGGCTGGATGACACCTAGTCTTTTGTTTTGCTGCTGCTAATACCGCAGACTCGTAATCAAGAGGGCTAAATGGAGCGTTCTGGGGCATAGCTAGGTTTCGGGAGCCCCGGTGCGGAGGGTTCAAAGATGCTCCCATTCCCATTGCTATCTTCATTGGGGGTCGCCGACGGTCCTTGGCATCGGAAGCCTCAGTGCCCCGCAACCGTACGCCCTTGCTGTGCTACCCGTTTGGGCATTCGGACTGACTAGAGAACCCCAGAGACAAAACTCAACTGAGCAACGATTGCAGTTACGAATTTAGATATGACGCTCCCCATTCCTTTGGACTATAGGTACAATAAATGTAAGGATCATACGATTTAAGAGTAACACTACAGGGAATAAAAATTACAATTGCGGTAATCATGAATTGCATACATTGTTATAAGCATGCCTAATGATTTGATTGATTAGGGATTCCGGGCGCGGCAACTGCTAAGGCCATTAGTCCCGTTAGTGTAGTGCAGTTTTCCTCAGGAGGTAGCGATGAACTTGGTGGCAGTGATGGTGAGATCCGGCCCCAACCTACGTGTCGGCTAGCGGGATTTTTCCCAACTAGGTGTCTCCCATCAGCGGGGCATCGCTCCATCCGGGACACGTTCTAAGCTCCCGACCGGTCTCCCGGCATGTCTAATAGGGTACAACATGTAAGTGTGAGCGTGTTTAAGAAAGGGGTGAGGATAGGGCAAGGAAGGGGAAGGAAAAATTGCGCGCGGTTCGTGGCCAGCTTGTTAGGGTACTGATCCGGTATTCTCCTGGTATTGATTGGAGAAACCATGGAAAACTAGCGATCAGATCACCTGTCCACTAGAATTCTTCCCTGGGCAACGACTGAATTCGACCTAGCTGACAAGCTAGTGTCAAAACTTCTGCCTCCGTCGGGACTCGAACTTTGGACCTCTCGGTCAATGACGTTTGTTGATGCCCTGAGCCACCTTTCCCGGCTGCATAACGCACAATACAATTGTTTTATAAAGTGTTCAAAATTGCCCCGGAGATGAAGTGACTAGGTCGAAATGGTACGTTTCAGGTCACAATACGCCGGTGCTTACGTGAGCCATATTCTAAAGTGAACCAAATCTCAATTAACAGAGTCCCATGCACGAATACGACCATCTGGGCAACCTCTTCTCTCGCGTCGCAAACCTCTGCTTTTACAGTCAACTTTCAAAGGAAAAGCTTTCACACGGGCCTTTTTGCACACATTTGCGCATCGTGGAAAATATCATTCGCGCACTTTTCCTTGAGCTCTCATTTGGCTAGACGCGAGAGGAGAGAGGAGAGAGGATTTTGGTTATTTTCACGAGTGGAGTATTACATCAAAAAAATGTATCCCACTTATCCATACAAATAGTTTCAATTACTGTGTAGCTTTAATTTCTGGTGATACAAATTTTAATTATTTATCATATTAAGTCTGTATATATTTAAATCATTTAATTGTATTTAACTTGGTCCAATTATGATTGAAACAGACTTATTTTTTAATAAATATAAACTTTAATGTAAATACATCAAGTAGCAACAGTTTCCAGGTTTCCTTTACCTCATCATCAGGCTAGAAGAATACAAATTAATGAAATTTGATTAACCTTAGCAATGAAGAGGGCTGTTATTTGTAATTTAGTGGACAGAGCAATAAAACTTTCTGCACCAATTTTCATAAGACTAATTTATCAATAGTTAAAGAAATTTTAAGTTTAAATAATTATCCTTTAAAATATATTCATAAACACATCCAGAAAAGATTAAAATTAATTTATTCTAAAAATATTTTGAATCCTAATATGAATAATTCAGAAAAAAAACTTCATATGTCTGCCTTTTATTCCAAAAATTAATAGTCTTAAAGAAAGAATTAAAATCAAAATTTAATATAAAACTTTATAATAGTGTAAATAATACAAAGCATATTGTTTTGAATTTAAAAGATGAAAAAGAATTATTTGATTTCCAAAATTTAATTTATAAAATCAAATGTCAAAATTGTCCTAAAGTTTATATTGGCCAAACTAAAAGGAAATTAAAATTAAGAATATCTGAACATATCAGAAATATCAACGAAATTTCAGAAAAACTAAATTCTATTTCGACACATAGAATTGAAATGGGTCACATGATAGATTTTAAAAATGTTGAAATATTAGGAATAGAACCAAAACAATTTTCGAGATCTACTCTAGAGGCTTTATTTACAACTCATAATTGTTTAAATACTCAGGTTGAATCTAATGTTTTCAGAAATTTATACGATTCACTCCTCAAAAATTTTTATATAGATTAGATTAGAAAAATTGTTTATATCCCCAAAACATACCAAAAAACATACCCATTTATTGATGATACCATGGTTCCCTTCCTGGTTACAAATTATTTATGTAATAAATTATTTTGTCTTGGAATTGTCATTGTTTGTGATTTAAAATGAATATAAGGTAAGCTCCATATGTTTATTTTGAAGAGAGAAAAAAAATCAAAATTGTTAAAAAAAATTATTTTCAGTTAATCAAATTTCATTAATTTGTATTCTTCTAACCTGATGATGAGGTAAAGGAAACCTTGAAACTGTCGCTACTTGATGTATTTACATTAAAGTTTATATTTATTAAAAAATAAGTCTGTTTCAATCATAATTGGACCAAGTTAAATACAATTAAATGATACAAATTTTGTTAACAACTCCCATTTTTTCTTAATTCAACTAATATTAGTAAAGGAGTGGGAGTAGGTATTCCGGAGCTCAAGAAAATGTGTGCGTATAATACAAGCGGTGTGGGGTGATGTTGGCAATTCGGATTGTGTATATCACAATCTGAGTGTTGCCCAGGCATACAGTAAAGATTAGGTGCCTATCACCACATTCGGAAGCAGCGTATGCGCCTCTTCTCGATGTCATATGATTTGAAATAAGGCAGTAGTAAACAGTAAGCACAGAAACTCCGAAAAATACACAGGAGGCCTCGGGGATATGGTCTGTTCAGTCATGTGAGCGTTTTTACACTTATTGATGCCAGACCAAATCGCTTATGGTTGGTAAATAAGAGTATGACAGATTCTTATTCATTTGGCGAATGAATTTTTGCTTGTGCTGCAATTGCTGTACTCATTATATTTACCATTTCGATAACTGGAGAATGTTCGCGTGAAATCAATCTATTTATGTAGCTTTAATACAATCAAAGCACACTGATAACTTCCTTTTTTAAGAAATGTTATTAACAAGCATAATTCTTTTATTAAAATTTAGTATGTTGAGATTTTAATTAAAAGAATGATAAATGTAAACAATGTGGGCTCTTTAAAAATCGCATTTATGACCTGACCGTATACACAAATTTGATGACTTAATACACACGCATACACATTCTGATCTGCTTTTCGGCAAGACTTGTGTTCATTTTTTCAATATTATTTTCAGTGACTCTCTTGAAACTATCTCTAACTTCTAACCGAACGCTTTAACTGACACTTCGAGGCATTGGCGTCACCACCACCACTAACAAAGTAGTCCCTATAGATGGTTCAGTTCCATTTTCAATCATTCATAGAGTTTTACAAACATCAGACTTGCGTCATATTTTTAACAAGCATTTAGAAACGTGCGAGAAAGTATGTGCTTTGGTAGCACCACTAGTTTTATATTATATGTTTCATTTTATTCCTAAAACTTAAAAAAAGGATATCCAAAATAACTTCACTGAAGGTTTGTCGGGCAATATACTGACCACTTACACATTCAGACCAGAAGCGTAGCCATGTTCTGGGGGGGGGGAAGGGACTCATTTCCAAGTTGAGCATGTCAGTATGGACACGATAAACAGCGCCAGAAATAATATATTATCCTTTAAGGGCAAAACAACGCATTTTAAATTGTATTATTTGGTGGGCTTACAAAACGACCTTCGTTAAATAAGGTCAGAGCCCTTGATGTCTGAGTGTCCTGTGTGCATGCCACCTAGTATTGGGAACGAAGCTGTGTAAGGCACGAACGCTATCTGCACAAAGGGAGCGTCTGTTCCCCAGGTGGCCATTGCATAATGTCAGCCTCTCTTCATGTGATACCTCCAGTCGTTTCACGAGGCCACATTGGAAGAAGGAAACAACTTGGCTCTCATCTCCAAGCGCCCCTCGGGGCGGGATTGAGATTCCGTCCGGCAGTCGCGGCGGGGAATTAAAAACTCCGAGTCCCGACGGATTTTCGACACTAGATATCGAAGTCGGATTCAGCTGCTGTTTAGAGGAAAATTCTAATGGTACCTAGTTTTCTGTGTAGTCCAGTCGGTATGTACATTTTACCTCGAAAAGGGTCATAAAAACTTTTTATTTGAGTATGTTGTATGCACCCAGGCGCTAGTTAAAATCGGCTTCCCAGACCCTCTGCTAACTCCGGGAGGTCCGAAATACCGGTATTTTTTCTTGTTCCGGTTTTTTCTCTATATCTCTTTAATCGTAAGTCCTGTTGAAAAATTACTGAAATCCGTTTTAAGGAGTATAACATTTACTACAACAATTTCCTACTTTTGTATAAAACATTTTTTTAAAACCGATTACCAAACGAGGTACAGATTTTCGAAAAAACGCTGTTATTTCAATTCTCAAAAATGTATGAAAAAAAGGTTTGTGAAATTATAAACAACCTATAATAAACCTAATAACTATTAAATGTAATACTGTTATTTATCTCATGGTCGATGTAAACATTGCCTCATAAATGTAGCCATTGTCGAAAATAATATACAAAAAAAAAATAGTGGTGCTAAAACAGTATTTTCAGTTTCTCGCCCGTATTTTCACGAAAAATTTTGCGAACAGTACTCAAATCTTCGAAAAATTCTACATGATCTTATTTCAGAATCTATCGTTAAGGAACATTTCATTAGGGAAAAATCGCTATTTCTAATATTTTAGTTGTACAAAGACCCCGAAAAAAATTTTGAACTTTTGTAGTTTTCGAAAAATCAAGGTTTTTAACGAACATGAAACCTGCGCCATTCTCTCAAGCGTCCTTCTCACTATCCAGCAAAAAAATTAAATCAAAATCTGTGGAGCCATTTTGTTTTTTTTAAATTTGGAAAATGTCTCAGGGACTTCATGTAAAGTACCCCCAAAATTAATATAGCGGTTTCAAACTCAAGGGGCTGCGACATTAGCCAAATCGATTGGGAAATATCAATTTTGGAGGAAATAGGCTGAACGGTTTAGCCGCTAGTATTGTTCATCGACGGATGGACAGACAGACAGGTGGGCAGACATTTTGCCGTCATTCGATTTTTTGCTATCAAGGACCCACAAAGTATGGATTCTGGCTAGATCAAGTGTTAGAGGATATTTTTTCTAATTTTAGCAACTGGATTTATCCCCTTTTCGCTACCAAGGCCATATAATAGGAGTTTTTCTGTCGGAAATTAGCCGTTTATTACATAATTTTCTCTCTACTTCGTAGCGAGATAGTAAAAAATTGATGAATATATATATATATATATATATATATATATATATATATATATATATATGTGTGTGTGTGTGTGTGTGTGTGTGTGTGTGTGTGTGTGTGTGCGCGTGCGTCCGTGCGTGTGTGTGTGTGTGTGTGTACGCGTGCGTGCGTGCGTGCGTGTTTTTTTTTCGTGTTCCAGCTCAATTCTAAAACGCGAGAACAATGTCATTTCAACAAAACTGGTACAAAAATAATACGCTGGGAGTAAGACACTCATAGAGGGGTGAGTAGGAAAGGAGCGACATTTACCAACAAAACCACACAATCCGCAATAATACGTACATACATACCTCATGTAATGCGCACTGAGCACGCATAATGGACGAGACGGTCAAGGCTGCTTAATAGACGATTGTGATAAATATACCCCTGGGAAACGTCGGATTTTTACTCGATAAAACGTATGTAAATGGTGAATATGTGCATTGCCTGTGCAGTGCGATGTTGATAAGGTGAGATTCTCATTCCATAATTAGCCAGTTAATGCTTTCGTTATCGAAAATAAGGAAATTAAGTCCGTTGCACGAAACGTTCTTAATGTTTGTTATTCAATAGCCACATTAAGTTAATTACTGTCAACATAATAAGAAAAGGTTTCGACGACTTCCCCTTGAGCAAAATTTTGCCAGATTAATGAAATGCAATTCCCTGCCTCGTCAGTTTCCGGGGAATTGCCACATGCATACTCAGAACTATGTTTGCGTAGAGAAGAGCACTTCAGTCCAAATTTTCTGCAGCTACATGACTTAGCACGCCATCTGATTATATGAAACAAGAGTTCTTATGGTGCATTTCATATTATTTTAATAAGGCACGTGTGTGCTAGACGATCAGCACCAATCCTAACGAATATTTTGTCTTCCCAAACCTGGTCTCGATGGTACGTGCGACATCCACGTTAGAGAGCTACGTTACATGTAGATTTATGGCAAGACAAAACTTCAGTTTTATTATCGTTTTTGAAAGAACCTGTTAGCGGACATCACCCAGTGTTCCCCTTCATCACCTCTTCATCATACAAATCGACGAAAAGATTTCGTCAGCTTCAGCAATATGTTCTGCTGTAGTTTCTCTCTGATATCACAAAATGTTTCAGACAAATCACAGTTTCCGGTAACCACTACAGAATATTTTCTTTTATTATCTACGCGGGATGAATGTACCACATCCAACTAAAAGCATGAAGGATAAAGCATATGTTCTCGGTCGTATTTGAATGATTTTGATGAGTGGGACTTATCCGTTTTTCTAGAAATAAATGTCTTGATAAGAAACTAGTTCTGTTAGAAAAATCAGTAGATTCATAACGTCATATGTGATGGTAAAACTTTCAGATCCTAGCGGTATATTGCAGTATTTACTATAGTTACTTTTCTGACACTTAACAGTAAACTGCTCTAATCTTCTGAAAGGCAATTTTTATATAGATTTTGAAATCTAGAATCTCTTTTGTTTTTCGAGGCAATCCCACATTTTAGCAAATTGGTACTGAAAACATTGTTGTCTCGGTGAAGGTTATTTTAAAGCACAAAACATCTTGACGATGTACGACCAATGGCGCCTAGAAGGTGGATCAGCTGGGACAATTTGCCCCAGACCCCCACTTAATTTGGGTCTGGAAAATTTATTATTTTTTCAATATTTTACTAAAAACTATTTCAACAAAACTGGTATAAACTCGCATACCAATTTACACAGGCGCGGCTCCTCATTAAGGCTGTAAGGCGGAGCCTCTCCTACAGAAATCGCTCTCCAAAAGAATTTTTAAAAAAATATTTATAAATGTATTTATTTATTAATAATGGATTTCTGAGTTGTATTATGTTACAATTATATCAAACATTTTTTGTCGGTTCGTTAACAGCCGTTCGTAACGCATTGAAGCTGTTGACAGGGAAGAGAGAAGCGTTAGGCTCCCACTTCATTCCGCCATAAGGCCTGTGTAAAACGAGGAGGCGTGACGTCTTGCATTCACTGCCCAGGCTTACCGGCGGACGAAGGCTGCAGCCAGACAGCCTTCAAGGGTGGGACCTACGGTCTGAAGAAGGGCGTGCTCACCAGATAGCAGTACTAGGCAGCTCGGCGAGTAGCATTGCGCTTCAACTAGTTTTCCCAATAAGTGGTAGAAGCGCTACTCCTTTAAGTCTGTATCAGACTTATTATTAATACAAATACAATGCAGGCAATGCAAAGCACTGTAATGTATTGTAATGTAATGTAATGCAAGGCTTTTTCAGCCTTCCCCATTCATAAAACCGCGAGCCGTGACTGAATTTACAGTTTATTTATTCTGTTCTGAGGCTGTAGGTCGCTTAGTGTTACGTTTGAAAAAAAATATAGAAGTAGAAAATGTTATTCGCTTTAAAAAATGGGTGTATTTATTTATGACAATCATCTATTAAACATCTATGCCCGCATACGGTCACTGTACCCGCTCAGTGCACACTCAATGCGAATGTTGCATTGCGGGTTGCATAATGATTCTGTTTGTAAATACACTCCATTTCCATACACCCCTCTAGGGGTGTCTTACCCCCAGAGTATTCTTTCTCCCTATGAAATTACCCAGCAATAATATATACCAAGTTTTGTTGAAATGACATTGTTCCTTCTTTTAAGAGTTAAGCGAACGAACACGAACATATTACATATACATCAATTTTTATATATTAATATTTTCGATAATGTATTACGAAAGGCATTGATTACTCTGGCGACGAGATAAATAATAGTATTAATGTAATAATTGATATGTTTATTATAGGTTATTATAATTTAACAAATGTGTGTATTATTGCACATATTTTTGAGAATTGAAAAAAAATTGCTTTTTTTGAAGATCTGTAGCTCGCTTAGTAATTGCTTTCGAAAAAAACGTTCTATACAAAAGTTGTAGAAAATGTTACCCTCTTGAAAATTGGGTTGAATCATTTTTTTATACGACTTAAGGTTAAAAAAGCTTCAAAGAAAAAATCGAAACAAGTCAGAAAAATATCCACTACACTAACGGTACTAAGTCCCGTAAGTGTAGTGCGTGTTTTTTCATCCGCAGGTGTTGATCTTCCCTCTCTGGATGGCGAGATCCAGCGCCGACCTACCGTCGACTAGTGGTAGTGGACTAGTTTTCCTCAACCAGGTATCTCCCACCAGCAGGTCACTGCCCCAAGTTGGACAAGCCCCCGACCGGTCTCCCGGCATGTGTGGTAGTGTAGTGCATGTTAGTGGTACGTGTGTGTAAGGGGTGAGGAATTGGACAAGGAAGAGGAAGGAAAGATCGCGGCGCTGTGCGTGGCCCATTTGTTAGGGTACTGCACTGACATTCGTCTGGTGTTGATCGGAGAAACCACTACCGATCACAGCAGCCGGCCGCTATAATTCTCCTCCAGACAGCGACTGAATTCGACCTAAATAACAAGCTAGTGTCGCAAATCCTGCCACCGGCGGGACTCGAACCTAGGATCTCCCAATCAGAGGTACTGCAGTGACATCAGTTGATAAGCTGAGCAACCTCTCCCAGTGCACGAGACTGGCCACAGCAATTGTCATTCTCGGAAACATCACTCCCGCCGCGTGCCCCCCATTTCGATATTATATCGTTAGCAGAAAGATGAGTGAAGTGGGGAGACGGGATGTGTGCCTCCCTGTGACTCCGGTACCAAACCGGACAGCTGGTTCGCTTCGAGATGGCGAAGTATCGGCCCAGATTTTGGTAGGGAGGTGAGAATATGGCTAAATGGCACTGGCGGATCCAGTGGGGGGGAGCATGGGGACCATGGCTGCACCAGAAGGCCTAGAAGGCCTACCTAGGCCTTTTTTTACCTTCCTTTATTTGGCAAAATTGATCTAAATATTTATGTTCAAATTACGTAATTTTTTAAACAATAATATTGAATAATGTCATATCTGCAGTACTTAAATAGTATACAATATAATTACAAATGTTTATTATTTAACAAAAATCTACGATACCCCCTCCGCCCAAAACGATCGTCTGGATACGTCCCTGATGCTAGGTGCTGGATCCTGAGGACATGAAACTGGAACCTTGGTATAACGTAATGCAGGTAGTAGGCTGCCGATGAAAAACATTTCTCATAGGCGAGCATAGGCGAGCAGTAGGCGAGCAGTAGGCGCCTGCAATAGAACGGAGAGGGAATAGGCCAAATAAGCGACAATGCCAGCAAGATTTCTGTGGCAGTCACGTTAAAACATGAGAAAAATTCTGTAACTCGAACATCTGTAAATAAAACGAAAATGTCAATTGATTTCCTGAGATACATTTTGATCGTCTGTTTTCTTCCATTATAGAAATGACCACCAATTATTATTTTGTCAAAAGCATCACAGAGAGAAAAACGTTTTGTGAATGCAGAAATATAAATGAGTTCTCCATTATAACGTAACATGAACGCAAACATTTGTTGCAGTCATTCTCATTTTAGGGTTGGCATTTTCTATATTGCCTCATTTAGCCATCAGTAATGTATTGGCCACGTTGTCTGTAAGCAATTTATTCTGATAGACATTTATTCTGGATTGAACATAGAGGAGAGGTCCAAAAAAAAGAATAGGAGTGAGAATTGGATAGGGTAGTAAAAGTCGCTTGCAATCTCTGGGTCATAGTTCTCACATGCTGTGAAAATAGTCAGCTTGTCACGTCTTTACTTATTTCACTAGGATGTCGAAAACCTGCCAGAACGCTGGGATCTGTGCTCTGCATGGCTAATGATGGAATTGTCAATGACGCAACCGCAATGCCACTTTCCGCCTCGATTTCCTTTGCGGTTTCTGTTAAAATAAAGGGCAGATACGGAAACCTGAAGAAACTAGAGATGCTACAACAACACACACTTTCTCGCCTTATTTGAAATTTGCAATTTCGAAATTCAGATAGTTCAACGAAAATGAGACATGCGCCACTCTTTTAAGCGTCTCTTGTTCTATCCGTGGAAAAAAATGGTGAGTTTTTTATAAATTGCATTAATTTCAAGCAGAAATTTCGCGAAAACTACTAGTTTTTTTTTCAAAAATTGTACATGAATTTTTTTTATAATGACCGGGAGGTCCTAGGATTCGAATCCAACGGTGACAGGATTTTCGACAGTAGCTATAGTGGCAATTTTTCTAACTCTGCCTCTCAAAGCTCTATGGCTACGATGGAATATCACACGGCATTTCACGTCATTCTCGGTCGTGCCGCTAGAAGTCGCATGATCGCAAGCACTGCTTGGTACGGTCATACATTTACACGGAGGTAGATACTCTATTAGTATACGAGGAAAATGAAGCAACAACTAACTCAAACGTATATACTAATATTTTTTTTGCATTGCTCATACTATATACCCCCCTCCCGAAGGTACGGTTCAGCTGTGACATTACGTCTACCTGAGATTCAGTAAAAATAATAACTAATTTATTATTATTTATTATTAAAAATACCTTCCGGGCTATATAGCCGTGGTCGAACGGACATACGTTTCATCTACAACTGCGGTAGACACATCTTCAGAGGTTACTGGGTACGTACTGTTCTTCCAGACAGCTAATTGGTGACTGGTAAACATTTCTTCTTTGTTTACGGCGCTGGGGCACTGGTGATTGTCGGCTGGGGGCGCTGTGTCGGCTGTTGACGTAGGATCAATTTAGATTTCACCCGATGGAGTGCAGGTATCTATGTCGCGTGGACTTTTATCCCTTCCTCTTTTTTATTAAAATTTAACGGGTGTTTATTAATTTCAACAGCCTCACGATGTAAACGAGCATGGTAGCGTTCCATACGGATAAAATCGCAACATCTTCAAATCCGATGTCGTGTTCCCGACCGGAAAAAGCGTGTTCTGCCAATGCAGACTTCTAAATTGTGCCCAATCGGCAGTTCCTTTTATGTTCAGAGAGACGGGTGTTGATGCTCCGTTGAGTGGTCCCGATATATATCGCCCCGCGAGAACAGGCAATTCTGTAGACTCCTGCTCCTGATAGGGGATCTCTTGCATCCTTACCCGACCTAAAGAAGTTGCGCAGCTGGATTTTAGGCTTGAAAATGGTATCGATATCGTATTTGTTTGTTGTTGTTTTTAGCATTTTTCCTATACGGTCCGTAATGCCATTCAAGTACGGAAGAATGATTTTGGCTGACAACGTTTTTTCCTTGTAGAAGATGCACATTTTTTATTAGGGTGGAGAGCTCTCTAACTGCGGTAAAGCTGTATCCATTAGATTGAAGGGCTCTTTCCGGGTGATTGAGTTCCTCATTAGGTTACCTGCATCACATAACCGGGTTGCGCGATCAAAAAGAGTTTTTCTCATTGCTCTTTTCTGGTTTGGGTGGTGTCCGTATGTGTTTGTTTTTCGGTACACCGTGAGTCCAAGAGAACCGTCTGCCTTCTTGCTGCTGCTTTTCGGTCCCGTTCTTTTTCTATGGTGAACTGATACGAGGGTGAATACTATTTAGATTCAGGAATTCGTTTAGGATATCTTCTCCGTGACCCCCATCAGAAAGGTGTCATCGACACAACGAAACCAGTACATAGGCTTGAGTGGCGAGGTGCTTAGAGCTTCGGCTTCAAAACTCTCCATGTATAAGTTGGATACATTTGGACTAAGGGGGTTGCCCATGGCGACACCCATCCTTTTGGTCATAAAGTATGTGGTGGTGAGCACATGTTTAAACAACACTACAATGTCATCTGAGAATAATTCTATAGTATCGCTAATGCTTCTCTGACCGCACTATCGTGAAAAGAAAACCACGTCAAAGCTGATGAGGAGGTCATCCGGTCGTATTACTATTGTTTTAAGTTTCTCAATAAGTCCGTAGAGTCTTTGATGAAGAGATTAGTTCTTACCGGAGATCAACGGTTTCAGCATCTTGCAGAGATTTTAGTCTGTGTACGTCGGAGAGCCTATGGTGTTGACTATGGGGCGTAATAGCACGTCCGGTTTAAGGATTTTCGGAAGTCATTACAGTCCAGGTTGCAATGCTTCCGATTTTTTGAACTTGCATTGTTCTTCCGCAGGGATAGATGACGCCTTGAGAAGTTGGTTGATACAGCGTAATATTCCAGCCGTCGGATCTCCAGAAAGCTTGAGGTAAGTCTCTGGGTCTAACATGTCCTTCACTTTCTTCTGATAGTCAGCAGTGCTAAGAAAACCGTTGCATTACCTTTGTCAGCCGATAGAATGAGAATGTACTTGTTGCTGTTTAAGAAATCTGGGCTGTTGAGAAATCAGGGCTGTATTTCCGTTTTGGTAAAGTTGCCCTTTGGGGGGATTGGCCCGTTGCAAAATCCTAGACGACTCACGCCGAATTTCCCTCTGCTGCGTCTATGGGAACAGAACGTACGCCAGATTCGATATTCGAAATAATATCTTCTATTGGTAAGTCGATGGAGTCACTGCGTAGTTTTCTCGCTCAGAACACACAGCAATTTCGTCCGTGGATAGTTGGTACTCGGATAAGTTGACAACTGTGCATTTTTGTCCTGGACTGAAACTGATATTGAAGAGGCCGCCAACCGGTCATATTTCAGTATTTGTTTCTTGGATAAATATGACATTCTGACTTGCGTAGAATTGTATGTAATATGGTCCACATTGTCCCAATCCTGTATCTGAATATTTCAGCTGATATGAAGATGCAAACGCATAAAGGTCTTTGTCCATAGCAGCAAGTTGACGGCGAGGTTGATGCAGTCGTTCTCGGATTAGTGCTTTCTCTGTACGATCATAGATACGGTTGGACGCAGCTGCAGAAAAAGAATGCGTTTTTGCTTTAACAAAAGTAGAATGACACCAGTTTCCTTTTCTATTATCTAAAGCAGGGATTCCTAACCTTTTTGTTTCATCGACCCCCTTTAAAAAAAATGATTGCTCCATCGATCTCCCTTGTATCTTTCTCTATAATGAATAATGTACATATGTAATCATAATGCAAAGAATTACACATAATTGCCTTAACGATACCAATTTCGTACACCAAACTTTTGGTAAATTTTGGATTTTCAATAATCGATTACGCTTTCGCTTCTGAGTTTCTAATCTTCATTGATGTGCAATGGTTTCCAAAACGTTCTGCGTTTTTATGAATTGGCCATAAAATTTCTCCAGTGCGTATTGAGGAGAATATTTTCTGGCGCTATAGAATTAAGTTGTGAGTACTTAGTTTGATTGTACTGAGCTTTGTAGCGTCCTAAGGGCAGTGGTGTAGCTAGGTCCCCGGAAGCCCCTGTGGAAAAAATAGAGCCCCTTTCTGCGATTAGTAAACGTAAAAATAAGAGTTTTAAATCTAATTGGTATAAGTAGAGACGCAATGGGAGCAATGGAGAAAATTAGTGTAAAGTACGATTTGTTTCATCCTTTGCTGTTCTCTGTCAGCGGGGGTTTAACACGGACCCCGGCGAGTAGCACAAGTTACACTACCCTAGTACCCCCCTCCCAATTATAAGGATGAAATAGGGGTAAGAAAGAAGAGGAGCGAAATAACGAAATTTACTATTATAATGTTGATTTAAACCAGAGATTAATAGTGTAATTATCAAGTTAATTAATATTTTTTGGAATTAAAGAGAATCTTCATTGTACCGATCAGTCATGGGTTTTATATACAGCTATCGATCTCCAGTCGACTTTCCTGATCATCGATGGCCCCTTTGAACATTTCATCGTCCTCCAGAGGGTCGATACTGACGCCGTTGGACCCCCGCCCCTTGTTCTAAAGACACATTTAAGTGTCACTCACTTTTTCCCGAATATGTCGAAAACAGTGAGTAAATTGACCAAAGTGAATTGAAGGTTTCTTAAAACCCATAAAGCTTCCTACAAAATACATTTTGATTAATTTCGGCAGCGCAATTAGATTCTGCATAATTGAAAGTCGTAATTATTACCAAAAGTTTACCGGGAGTCTCACACAATACATTGATACAATTGCTCACAGCAATGATGGTGGTAGCAACGAGTTAATCGTAGCAAACGTGCCGGGTCGAGCAGGCGACATAGGTCACGCAGAACGAGATGGGGGAGAAGAGAGAAGATGGATGGAGTGAGGGTGGGCGAGGCAGGGTGAGATCAGGAGGGACGGGGAAAAATCCGGAACAGTGCAGGCCAGGGTAGGTAAGGGCGGTATAGGCAGCGTAGGGCGGGGCTATTTTTAAATTCATTCTTTGTACTGTAATGAAGACATGTCAAGCTCGCGGATAAGATAACTAGCTTTCTAGAATCCGCGGTCCCTGAGTCCAGAGCAACTGCCGAGAGGTTTAAAAGTAGAGTTGTACAAATTGCTTCAGAGTGGTGGTATGACGCTCGATGTCTGGCCCATGAGGTCTTTTTAAGAAATCAATCAACAGTTATTGCATCAAATTTAACTGTATTAATTGACATTTTCTCTACTAAAAAGAAGAAATGATAAATTTATAGGAAATACACAAGTACGTACAGTAAAATTAAACACTTTGATTCGAAAACATCTTGCTTTTGTAATCTCGTTTTCGAAAAAGAGCATTATTGTATTCCTACGTTTACGTTAGGAACAAACATTTTGTCTGTTAAAAGCTCTGTTCGTCCGGTAAAATGACAGACCTATACGATGAGGTTTTACTGCACAAGATAAATTACATAGATACGTTTTACAATATTTTGCTTCTTATTATTGCTTTAATAACAAAATAACAAGAAAAGAAATAAATAACAGACACGTTTAGAAAACTTTTAATAAAATAGTTTACAAAACGCAAGCAGGCAAAGAATTTGCTATTCACATTTCCGCCCCTTGGCAAAAATTATTATACTAAGCAGAATTTGAAAATAAAATAAACATGAAAATTAAGAACAAAAATAATAAAATATATAAATATAATTCAAATATCAGTTGTGGTGCTACAAAACATCCGTAGACATATTTTTGTACGGAGCAACCATCCGTCGTGATATTTCGGGCTTTGTAGTTATCGTTCCCGCTACAGCTTGCTGTGTACTACTATGCACGGCTTTCTGGATTCGGCAAAGTGGTTCGTGCTCGCAGGAGCACGGGATCCCAAGATAGACAAGTAGATTGTGCGGGCGCATTTTGACATGCATGCTCTAATAGATGATTGCGATTCATAAATACCCGGGAAACGCAGAGTACTTGAGCTTGTAATTAATATATTTAATTAGGTAAGTTTTTGAAAATACTTTAACAGTTCTCAAAAAATACTCTTAAAAATGTAAAACCGACTTCGAAATTTAAAAACACACTTAAAAGCAGGCAGCAAATAGATTCGAACGCACATTTAGTCTTTCCATTCGGCAATGACATGTCAATTTTTTTGTTAAATACATTCACTGCCGAATCGAAAAAATAAATATGTGTTCTAAATAAATTCTTATTTTTAAGTGCGTTTTATATTTCAAACATGGATTTATATTTTGTACTGCCTCTTGTACAGAACTTGTTATTCTCTCTTCTACTGGTCGAATGCAAAAAGTTAAATAAAGCTGAAGGAAAAATTGCCTATATTTTGACAGAAAAAACACATGGATCCTTGACATAATACCGGAGAAGTGTTTTCTTCTTTCTCATGTAAGCAATATATTACTTTCTCGTATATATAGTCGAGTCGAAATACACGTTTTTGGAGGGTTTTCTTGATACTAAAAAAAAACGTCTTTCCGTCTGTCAACGTATTTCTCAAAACATCTGTTCCTCTTTGAACACATCAGCACCCAAATCGTTCACAGGGTTTTCATCAAAACAGAAATGCGCCAATCGGTTTGGGTGATGTGTCTATTTCCGGCCTACCACTGAAGGACAGTTGCGGAAGTTATGTCTGAACAAACGTTTAAAAACGACGAATTGCATAACATTTCGAAATCGGGTAAAACTGTTTAAATTTCAACATTAAATGCTCGTTATTTAATGAATAACTGAAGGGAGCGTATTTAATGAATAATTTTGTTAAAAGGTATTTCTTAAAAAAACTTTGAAAAATACCCCGATTCAATCAAATTACGTTTAATTTTTTCATTTCCGCTAGGGTAACCCTCATAGCAAATGACTCCCAACGTTAGAACGAAACTACGTAACAATCTACATAGTTATGTTGATAAGTTATCTGTTTACAGAATTGAAAATCCAGTGAGTTGAATTCTGGCCAACAATTAAATTCAACACGAGAGAAAACGTTTATACAGAATGTTATGACGAGAATCTTCGTGTCTCAGAGCGTATTATTGGACCGGCACTCAACTATCCCTGAAGCGAGATACCATATACTTTCTCTTCGCCTGAAAAGTTGCGTTTACACAGTTTCGTTCTCAAGCATTGTGAGTAAGAAAATTTCACCAGAAGAGGCAGCAGGTAGAACGTTTTTTGTTTCAAGATGTCCACGATTGTATCCACATCAAAGCAAATAAGTCGATGAAGGAAGGTCTCAAATTCCTATGAATTTTTGTAATCGATGGTGTGACTTAACCACCTGAGAGTGACGTGTGGGATTCTTGTAACCTAATATTAAAAAAATTTAAGCATATTTTTATTTTATAATATCTTTGTATTTCTTCGCGAAGTCGGCTCTCGCGGTATGGACCCCGGCCGAGATGATTGGTTATCAAAGGGCGGACATTTTTGTGAACCGTCGCGCTAGTTACATGAAAAAGGACCTGATTAAACCCCTGGAAAAATGTTTATCTTCCGCCCTGTTCTCATAAAATCTAATGAATATGGGATTCAACTACGAAACGACGCAAGAAACGGGTGAATATATCCGAGACAGTTGTTGTATTGGTCATTGACGGCGAATATAGAAGTCAAATATTAGTCGGAGCCCACATATGAAAAATTCAAATACAGTCCATGTCGAGGGTAGTCATTTGGAATGTACACTTTTCTGAAGCCTCGATATTACCCTCGACAACAGCAACACCAACATAAGCAATAATAAAATCTGCATCGTAAACAAATGTTTACAGTTGATTTCAGAAATAATATTATAATGCTTACAAGTTCACTAAATATTTACTTAAACCTACTTCGGTGGGAGGCAGAGGCGGGATTCGGGGGGGCAAGGGGGGGCAACTGCCCCCCCAATGTTGGGACATATTTAAAAAAATATATTTAGACATTGCATTCAAGTTTATGTAAAAAAAGATTTACTTTTTTCTGTATTTTCAAAAGAATTTTAATAATAATTAAGGGAATAATAATTTTATTAAGCTAAGATAATACCATACTGCTTAAATAAATTGGCAAACTTTAGTTCAATATTATAAAACGGGCGGGATAATGTTCAGCGTTACTGTGAATATCCCGTATTTAAAAAAAATCCTTCAATTATATTTTACTTTTAAATGATATTTACTTAGAAATTAAACAGTTTCATGCGTAAAATCATGGTAGGTTTGACATCTTGTACTTCCTACTCAGTTTCGAACTTACGCGAAAGAGAGAACGAAGTCTCTGTTCTTTCGGAGCCCTCAATGCATCCACAG
This sequence comes from Acheta domesticus, assembly GCA_031308135.1. Lineage (NCBI taxonomy): Eukaryota > Metazoa > Arthropoda > Insecta > Orthoptera > Gryllidae > Acheta > Acheta domesticus. The sequence continues at coordinate 286,861,008 of JAHLJT010008446.1, read as the reverse complement.
TACGTGTCCTTTCGGCACTGTAGATCAGTGGGGCCAGTGGCGGGCTTTCTCACGCCACGACACTCACTCACACACACACACCACATATACTGCGATTTTTGTAGGAAGAGCTCTCAAGGCCACTCAAATCCCATCTTCGCGATGGAATATGTCACGGCATTTGGCGTCTTTCTCGGTCTTGCCGGTAGAAGTCGCATGATCGCAAGCACTGCTTCTTACGGTCGCGATCGTGCGAAATCTAGCGGAACGACTGTGAATGACACGAAATGCCGTGACATATTCCATCGCGAAGATGGGATTTGAGTGGCCTTGAGAGCTCTTCCTACAAAAATCGCAGTATAAATCAGCCCAGCTTATCGGAATGACCAACCTCACAGGCGCTGAAAGAGTTGTCAGGAAACAGTGGGCGGCTTGCGGTACGATTCATTATAATCGGTACTATTCACACGTAATTCGTTTAATTCACACTTGTGATGAGAAATGTCTTGTAAATGGAAAGTTGATTCTTAGGATTTTACTTATAGACCAAAATAAATACTCTATTATTAATAATAAAATTAAAAATTTCTTATCGACAGCCGTGAGTGACAGGGACAAAAGAGAGCAAAATAAATCAGTCATTAATTATAATAAGCCTGTTGTCCACCCATTTGGTTCTCTCATTTTTAAATTGTTTTTGCGGGCTGTGAAATAAATGTTTGTCCAACATGAATGCGGACCACTGTCCTAGTCCTCAGTCAGAGGGCTTTCGGTATAGGTGACGATGACATCTCTGCGACGTCAAAAGAATAAGAGCTCAGTTGAGTTCTTGCAGTACTGGCGAACGCACGAGCTTTTATTATAGTGAAACGAGCCAGATCAAGAAAGTAAGATTTCAGCTCTTGTATCTGACAGGTGAGAAATTAATGTTAGTTCATCGCGTTTAGTTCAAATTAGAATTTAATCAATAGCTGATGAATAATACTGAAGGAAATGTGACTTTATCAGACGACAATCTCATAGATACTTTGTTCTCCTAGAAGTTATAGCAAAATAGCATAACTTCGGTGGCCATTGACTCACGTTATTCTAGTATCCCCAGGGTAATCGAGAAAATAACATCTCTTCGTTAATGACGACAGAGGAGTGTCAAATAATACGTTAATCTGCTTTGCAGCCTACCCAGGAAAAATGATCACGCTAGTCCACTGATAATAACTTCCCTTCTCTGTTATTATAAATGGGTATCTGTTGTTTTAATCTAATGTCGGTTGTATTATTATAACAAAAAGGTTTTTATAACAAAAAAGTTTTTTGTTCTTTTTTGGACAACAGAGCAACTTTTACTACCATAATTTAAAAAAAGGTTTGTTATTGCTATGAATCGTTAAAGTTCGGCAAACTGACAGTTTTGTCCACTTTCCTAGAATGTCGAATGTTTTTATCTGGTCGATTTAACATTTCGTAGCTAATATTTATGTACTTCAATGCACGGAATTTGTATGTCATTAAAACTGTAAATTTTAATTACAATTCAAATACTTCAATCATTTAATTCTAATACTTAACACTGATCATTTTGTAAAGAAAATTATTTGATCGTCACTTTCCTCAAATAATTTAATTTCAATATTCAATTTTATACTTAACATGTGAAAAATTGCTACATTCATGTAATTATTTTATTCAGAAACAAGAACAAAATAGTGAAAGCAAAATTTTTACATATGTTTTGTCAAAAAATATATTAATGTGTAAAGTTTAAGTGTACCGTCATACAAAATTTGACATTAATAATTATGTATCTTTATTCGATTCTACTAACTAGACCGCGGGATTTCATGGAATTGCATGTCTGTTTTTTGTTATTTGTTAACTGTGACGTTATGTTAACTGTGAAGATGAAATGAGATGGTGATGATAGGGGGTGAAAGGACGAATAGAAATGCAACCATGCCCAAGGCGGGAGTCGAACGCGCGATCCTTCGGTGCGAGATCGCTAAGAACTACCGGCGTATATTACAGGTTTTTGTCTAGAAGTGGGTCGAAGTCAGTTATTTTTGTGTATTTCTCTTTCGAAAGAAACGTGAATTGGGCCAAGACAATACCAACATAATATTTCCGGTAATATTCTGATAACATTGTTTTCGCTTAAATCGATTTACTTCCTGTAACTTTATTCGTGCACATGAACTTAGTGAATGGGCTGAATAGTACGGCGTCTTGTAAGATGGCCATTTGTTCTCTCATTTAATATATTTTCGTTTATTAAAATGGAATATATTTACTTTTATTAAACGCATTTGTACTACACTGTAAATCAGGGTTCATCAAAAAGACGAGTCAAGAGCAAAGGGCCGTCGGCATTGCCGACTCGGCAAGAGCCGGACCTCCGTCAAGTTGCAACCCCCACTTGTCAGAAATTCAAAATTAACTAGCCTATAATTTTGAACTATGTACTAATTTTGTACCAAAATAAAAAATTTTGTACTCAACTATAAACCAATAAAAAACGACATTCAAAAGTGGGGGTGCTAGCTTGACGTCAACCTACAACTCCCACTTTACAGAAGTTCAAAATCACCTAACCCATTGTTGTCTACTAATTATGTACTAATTTTGTACCACAATTAAAAATTTTGTACTCACCTATAACCAATTAAAAACGGTTGCAAAAGATACACTTTTTGCACATATTGACGAATTTTTTAAATCCCTTTGGAGTCACACTTCGAAGTTGAAATGTATACAGCGGTTTGCTACTATAGTGAACTTTCAGGAGTATTTGTTTCAAAAATTTATCTGGTCCCCCAACGGAGATAATGCAATCGAAAAACAGAAAAAAATTGCATGTGGCATGAAACAAAAGTGCCTGCCAAGCCACCCACACTATTCACAAATTCAAATCCAACTAGCCATTTGCTATCTTCTATTTGTCTACTAATTTTGTACAACAATAAATAATTTTGTACTCCGTCCGTCTGTCCGTCTATGAACACTGCTAGCGCCTAAACCATACGTACGATTTCTTCCAAAATGGATATTCCCCGGTCGATCTGATTCTAGTCGAAGCTTTGAGATTTTGAAAACGATTCTTCAAAATTTGGAGGTACTTTATGTGAAGCTCCCCGGGGATTTTCAAAATTTTCTCAAAAAGGGCTCCAATTTTTTCTTTAAATTTGTTGTATGAATAGAGTAAAATACACTTATTAATATGGCATAGATCTGATTCTCACGAATAACTCTGAATTTTCGAAAATTGTGAAAGTTTGAATTGTTTTCGGCGTCTTTCTCCAACTACAAAATTGAAGATACAGATTTTTCTTCAAATAAAATTTGTTCTGCATATTGAATTCTTTCATAAAGGTAATGTAAATGTTTTTTCAAAATTTTAGTAGTTTTCGTGCAATTAATTTCGGGCCTGCAATATGTGCACTTTTAAAAAATTACAAAAACAATATTTTCTCAAAAACTGCTCCAATTTTTTTCTTTTAACTTTTGGTAGGGATAGTGGTAAATATACTCTATCAGAAGACATAAAAGCCATATTGCTCTATAGGTTGGTTTTTCCAAAAATTACAAAAATGTAAATTTTTTCACATGTTTCTCACGTCGATAATATTTACATTAGCGGCGATTTTTTTACATTATTATATTTACGAGTACATGTGCTTTAAATAATGTCAAGTAAGATTTCTCGAAAACACAACCATTTTCTGTGAAAGTAGTTCAAAATTTCGCTTTTTCAGAAACGCTCAAACGCCATTTTCTCATATATGGCTGCAAATGTTTTCTTGAAACTTTTGTCACGGATAGTGCTAATTACACTCTTTAGTATGGCGTAAAGTTTATTTTGAGTTTTTTTTTTCAAAAATTACATAATTGTATTTTTTTGAAAGATCTCTCACATCTTTAATATGCACATTACCAGCAATTTATAAACATTATTATATTTGTGAGTGTAAGTGCTTAAAATAACTTCAAATAAAGTATTTTGAAAACTCAAAATTTGTCTGCGAAAATGGGCTTCAAATTTCGCAATTTTAGTAGCGCTAAAACGCCATTTTCTCTTAAACGGCACATAATTTTTAAAAGAAAATTGCTATTTATGACTAGGTTTTTGTGTTCTTTAATATTCTAAAATTAATATTTTCGTTCTACCAATAGGAAACCGAAAAAAATAAGAAAATTCAAAAAAAATGTACTTTTGGCGGTGATAGATGGTAGCTGGCAAGAAAGAGTATGTGGCAAATCCGAATAGCTAGCGACGACCCAAGGGAATAGAAAACTAATACGGCAAAGTCTGTGCCATTCTGTAGCACCAATAGTTCCTTTTCACGGCCCGGCAATTAATTTTTTTCCGCCGAAAATTGGCCATTTTTTCGCGCAGCATTACATAACTTTCCCTATATTACGTATATCACTCCGTGTATACGTACGTATACGGGAAAGTAAAAATGTATCGTTGAATTAACAGTTCGGACCGTTCAAGTAACAATGCGGAATCTCACCGCTGTGTGCAACTAATATAATTAATAACATTCAATAATAATTAACAAAATTGAAAGCAATGTGTATAATTGCAGCACAATTAATTAACTTAAAGCATGTAAACGAATATTTTGATATTTATAATAGCGTCCAAATTTGCCCCCCCAATGAAAGATCCGAAATCCCGCCCCTGCCTTTACCAGTATTTTCGTTATCAGCAGTGATTCATTGAAATTTTCATGTCAGCGTGTTCAGACACGTGGCTTTCTCAAAAGTCAAAAGCTAATATTTTTACTTTCTCGCCTTACGAATACTTCGTAAGAAATGAAAGTTATGTAATCGTGCG
>JAHLJT010008446.1:286830091-286856092 GCA_031308135.1 Acheta domesticus | reverse complement strand
ATGAATATGACTGAATAAATTGAAATAACGTAAACGTCAGCAGTCTTACCCATCCTACCCATTACTTCACTTGCACTGAATGTTCTGATCTCTAGGAGGATGTTAAGGAAATTTAACTACATAGTAGAGAGGGTCATATGTATTTAGCTGCAAGTTCATTGAGGAAATGCTTGTATATTAATACATAAAAATATAATTTTATATTGTTTGATTTATTTTTCAACACTCATGAAGAGACACAGGCACACAATATTTTGAACACATATCCTAAGAAACACATTGGTTACATTCAGGGGTGGATCCAGTGGTTTTTTGTAGTGTGTATGTGAGACTATGCAATATTAATTTTTAAATAATTACATAAATATAACATAAATATTTGAATCAATTCTGCCAAGTAAAGGAAGGAAACGAATGAAAACTCTAGACCATTTTTTGAGGGGGGTCATGCCCCCCCCCCCAGATCTGCCGCTGGTCACATTTTCAACATAATTGTAGGTGGCTATCATTGACATCGCCAATTTTTTTTGGAGTCGACAGTTTGTATCAACAGTGGTTAATTATTTTACGTTAATTTGATTTGTAGTATGGTTAATTTAGTATTAATATATAATACTAAATATAAAAATAAGGTTTGATAATTGAAATTATATATCTGATGTCACCTATTATTAAACAGAATGTACTCTTTTCCTATTTTAATTGTACTCTACATTTCAACACCAATGTTTTCATGCACATTGGTGTCATTAGAATAGGGCAGTAATGATCACATGCATCTTCCTGTAGAAATTGAGTAAGAAGTAAAAATATAAAATAATATATTTCTATAAAACAAAGATGACCTAACTACTTTAGACTCTTAGATTCTTCTGTGAACATTAGGTGTTTAAAAATTTTAATTGTAATGTAACCCCTCCTCAAAGCATAAATCCTTCTTGCGGCCATGGTCATGTCCTTCATGGAGTCATGCATTTTTTTCTGTAAAAAGAAAAACAAATTAAAATCATATTGATAGGTTTGAGTTTTTGAAATGATAACAGTGTAAAGATATTTTTGTATTCAAGCCACCAGTTACATTAGCAAAATACTAAAATAAAATGATTGAAAAATAGGAATCATTTCAATTATAAAAAAATAAAAGTATTAAATACATGACTTAAAAACTATGTTGGAAAGTTTCGTATGAAGACCATACAAACAGGGATAACAAAACGATAGCTTGTATATTAGCAAAACACCATTCGCTGAAATAGAAGCACCTGTCACTTTCTGGTGGAGGGATGTTTACTCTTAATAATCTGATTTATTTAAAAACACTGAAAGCTACATATTTTACTTTCTTGCCTTATAATGTATGTAGTAAAGATAAAGTATTGCAATGCTGTGGCGGAAATTGCGATTTTTCGACAAAAAAACTCGTGCCTTGGTAACGCAAAAGTGGATAAATCTTATTCCTATATGTAGCAAATTACTTCCTCTAACTCTTAGTGTGGTAGAGTCTACGTGTTGTAAATCCTTACATCGAAAAGTCGAGTGACGACGGAACCGATCGTTAGTGCACACATGCATACTAGTGACCTGCAAGAGGAAAAATGCTGTCAAATAAAACCCGAAATAGTTTTCTAAAGGTAGAACGGGCACTGCTCAAAAGACACAAATAAAACACGGACGTATATCATACCTAACTAATGGTGCTACAGAATGGCGCAGACTTTCCCGTATTGGTTTTCTATTTCCTTCGGTCTCGGCTACCTATTCGGAATTGGCACACGTGCCAGCTGCCAAAAATTGAGAAAATGTCAAAAACATGTAGTTAGGGTGACGGCCCCAAACTACATGTTTTTGACATTTCTTAATTTTTCGGTTTCTTTAATGGTAAAACGGAAATATTAATTTTAAAATATTAAAGAACACAAAATCCTCGTCCTATATGGCATTTTCCTTTAAAAATTTGTAGCCGTTTTTAAGAAAATGGCGTTTAAACTCTACTAAAAATGCGAAATTGGAAGCTCATTTTCACAGAAAATTTTTGAGTTTTCAAAAAACTTAATTTAAAGTCATTTGAAGCACATTAACTCACAAATACAATAGTGTTTACAAATTGCTGATAATGTGCATATTAAAGATTTGAGAGACCTTTCAAAAAAATTACATTAGTGTAATTTTTGAAAAAAACAAAAAAATACCCCCAAATAAACTTTATCATATTAAAGAGCGCAATTAGCACTATCCGTTCTAATACTTTGAGGAAAAAATTTGGAGCCATTTATGAGAAAATAAAGTTTGAGCGTTTCTGAAAATACGGAATTTTGAGCTAGTTTTCACAGAAAACTATTGAGTTTTCGGGAAACTTTACTTAACATTATTTACAGCACTTGAACTCGTAAATGTAGTAATGTAAACAAATCGTCACTAATGTAAATATTAACGACGTGAGACAAGTAAAAAAATTACATTTTTGCAATTTTTGAAAAAACAAAGAGTAGAGCGATATGGAGTTTATGTCATCTCATAGGATACATTAAGCTTTGTCCTTACCAAAAGTTTAAAGAAAAAAATTTGGAGCCTTTTTCAGAAAATCAGTGTTTTGTAATTTTTTTAAAATTTCAAATATTGCGTGCAATATTGGGCAAAATCTACTAAAGTTCAAAATAAAAAATATATGATCGTAATGAAAGAACTCACTTTAGGCAACAAATTTTATTAAAAGAAAAATCTCTATCTTCAATTTTTGTAGTTATAGGAAGACGCCGAAAAATTTTTAAACTTTTGCAATTTCCGAAAATTCAGAATTATCCGTGAAAATAGGACCTATGCTGCCTTAAGTGTATTTTACTCTATTCTTACAAGAAATTTAATGAAAAAATTTGGAGCCGTTTTTGAGAAAATTTTGAAAATGTCCGGGGGACGTCATGTAAAGTACCCCCAAATTGTACAGAGTCTTTTTCAAAATCTCAAAGCTTCGACTAGAACCAGATCGACCGGGGAATATCCATTTGGGAAGAAATCGTACGTATGGCTTAGGCGCTAGCAGTGTTCACAAACAGACGGACGTTTCCTTTTCAATTGGTTTTTCGGCATCAAGGACCCACAAAAGAGGGGTTCTGGCTACACCACGTGTTAGGGGATTTTTTTTCTTAATTTAGCAACTGGTTTTATCCACTTTTTCGTTATCAGCGCCCGGCAACGAAATTTTTCTGGCGAAATTTGGCCATTTTTTTCGTGCAGTATTACATAATTTTTCCTATGCTCCGTGTATATGTACGTATACGGGAGAGTAAAAATTAAATATTTTTACAAAAACAAACACAAATACTGCAATAGTTAATGTATATGATATAGATAACGGCGATTGAGTAAACCACAGAAAACAACCAATCAGGATGATAGTTTAGGGCCGAAGCTACATAAGGATACAGTTTAAACACTGCGGTGACGTTTAAGTTCCCGATTGGATGAAACCTGTCAACAGCTGATTTGTGTCACACGCAGAATAAGGAGGATCGCTGTGTAGTTTCTCGTGGAAAGTGAATTTTGTCGATTTGCTTGCAATTTTGGAATTTCTTTGCAGTCTACATGTCACCGAAATATAGTGCTATACTGCGATTTTCTTAACTTTGCCCCTGAGAGGAATCAGCTGTTTCGCTGCCATCCAATCGGAAGCTTATGTTTCGCTATAGTGACATCACTGCGGTGACGTTCAATCTCCCGATTGGATGAAATCGTCAACAGCTGATTCCTGTCAGGGGAAAAGTTAAGAAAATCGCAGTATAGTTTCCATGACGGTCATTAACGTCATGTGCCGACGGCGAGTGCTCTACAATAGAGAGTCTAATATCGGGAGCCGATTGTAGGGCCGCACGCGACAGAGGAGTTTCGTAATTTAAGGGTGACTGATCCCTGGAAAAAAAAGATAATACAGGAAAATTGTAGTGCAGAAATTATACGAAAACTGCTAGTCACGGGAAAAAAAAGTGCATTCACTGCGAGCCCGAACCTTGGAAGAAAATTATGTACTGATGTGATGGTAGTGGTGAGATAAAGTAAAGGTTCTTTAAAATGCGGAGTTACTAAATCGGATCACTAAATTATAAAAGATCTTTTTGTACAAAAAACAGCAGACCACTTTTGAGAGGGTTGTAAATAAAAAACGATTATTTTCCGTTATTCGTCTCTGATTGTTCCTATCGGTCCGAATACTTGCACGTTATTGGCTGAAAGGGAATAGCCACGTAAGCCGATGAAAAGTGCCTCAAAATCAAATCGATAATCGCAATACTCATATGAAAGAATAAAAAATGTAGTTTCCCAAAAATCTGCCTCCTAGGGCAACCTGTTCCAGAGATATATTGAGGAACGTGTTTTTCATGTTTTATTTTCTTCTCGGCTTCTATATCATGTATCAGACTGAAGAGAAAATTGCAGAGACGAAGAAAAAAAATAGGTAAATTTTAAGGTATTTTTGTCAACCATTTTTGGCGCCAAATTCAAATAGTAAAAATAAATTTTGGAAATTGATTTTCGACATGATAACGGAATACTGCCTCAGTTTTTTCCTTCAGAATGAGTCTCATAACATTCTATAACATTTTTTTCCAGATTTTTAAATAGTGTGGACTATAGTGAAAATTTATTAAAACGTTATCAGTTTAAAACTTTGAAATTCGCGCCAATTTCTTTAATAGTGTGGAACCCAGGAAGTGTCTGTTAAACGCGTAAGGGCGGTCAACGTTGTAGTTCAGACGGAAAGGAGGTAAGGCCCCACATTAATATGACTATTCCACTCGTGAAATTAAAAGCAATAGTGTTTAACTATACACATACAAAGTCCCAATCAGGGCTGTGTATCTGAAAAAAATGTGTTGACGTGCAAATAAACCGCGTATGTACTATTGCGCTTCTGACGCTGTTGCTTCCTACAATATGAGTATATGATTTGGCTATTTTTATAAGTATTTATTTGAAGTGTTTATTTTCGTGTCCCGGGAACACGTGCTCAGTGGGACGCAACCTATCAATGTCACTCTTTTCCATTCGCAACTGGCAATCACAAACTTCTTTTAATCGGACTAACATAACCTCTCTGATCACGCTTTCAGTTATCTTTAGTGTTTGGAACTCTGTTGGACGTAATTTCATACTCCTAGTTGAATAGTCCTATTAAATACTACTCGTGCTTTGGAAATTCTCTGATAAATCTCCGACTCGGGAAGCGCGTCGGGAACTTATAGACAATTTCCAAAGCAACTCTCAAAACTTGTAAAATAACAGTTTAATAACATACATTTTTGCAGGGCTGTAGTAGGTCATCTCTAGTTTATTTGGGATCTTAAACGCTCTTGGTTTTACACCTCTTCCCCACATTACCGACATCATTGGCAACATTTTTACTTTAAATGTAGTCAGAAACCAAAATGATGTTTCAGAGTACGATTTTTACTCGGTACTATTTCTTAGTTGATAAAATGTGATTTGGCAAATATCCGCCATCTTTTTAGCTTATTAAATTACCGAAATGTTAATCATTTAACATAAAAGTTTCTACTTATGGAACGTCTTTCGTGTATTCATCGACCTTCGAAAATATTTTAATTGTTTTGAAAATATTTTTCCTATTTTAAAAAGAAAAAATGAATTAAAAGCATTGAGAAGGAAATCTATATTTAAATTGAGAATAAGTTTTATTTCAAAATTTTCGAAGCATGAAACCGCTGAAAGTTTTAACTGAATTAAACTAAAAAAGTGTAAGAGAGTAGGGGAGGATTTAGAGTTCGAAAAAAGTTAAAGAAATCTTATTTTACGTCGGAATCACAGTAAAAACATTTTACTTATTTCTCGTAGAGACAATTTTACATCTTACTGGGCTATGTAGATACGTTAAGGCTGGGAAATGCAGAGTAAACAAATTCATGTGACCAGTGGGCACCTTGAATTTGCACACCAAATCAATTAAATCACAAATTTTCGTTTTTAGTAGTTTGTATCCGAAAAAGGGATTTTTTCTCTGACAATAATTTGTTATATTTGTATGCGGTGACCCCATTCCCATCCCCTTCGAAAGCAACCTTGGCACCACGCGTCTGGGGAATTTTGCATGCGAGCAGATTATGGTCCGGGCAGTTCATCGTCCGGGGATGCAGGAGTCTCCGCCCGGAATTGATTCCCCTCACCCAACTGCTCTTTAGTGGAGTAGATAAGGGAGGACGGTCGGCCCTCTTGAATGGTATGGTTTCAAGCGTGGTATGAAAAAAATTGGAAAAAAAAAGTTCTGTCCAAACGGTTTGAATACCGGAATAGCAACAATATGGCGATGTACACGTATTTCATTAAAATTTACAAAAAATCATTAATATTATGAGTATTTTACAACAGTTGTTTTAAAGATTGTCATTTCTTTAGTTCGACACGTATTTAGATATAGACAGTTTCTCAGCAAAAATATCTGGGAGAGTCATTTTGCTATTCTAACGGCCAATTAATGCAAAACATATTTATCTCTCCCATTTTTATCTTTATCCAAACATCGTCATTCTGAAATTTGATTGTATATGTAAAGGCTTCGTGAAAAAGAAGATGTGATACAGACTGGGCCTGATTTCTTGCGGAACGCGACGGAACGACGTTCCAGTACTTCTGGAACAATTATTAAATTATATTATAAAAATATATTTCTATTAACAATTAATTTGCGGCCCGTTTCGGAACCTAATATTTATAAATCAACCACTGGATACAGAGAATACATTTCAGTACACTTTGCTTCAGGGCACACATTCTGTTAACCCATTAACGGCTAAATTAATTTTGTGCTCATAGCGCTGGCCCATTCTTGTCGCGTTCGTGCGCGCACAGGAGCCGTTGGAGCCCTCGGGCAGAATATTTTTGTGCTAACCAATTGTTGTGTTGCTAAATAATTGCTACTCCACCGTTCCAAAGCGCAAACCGTTGGTTATATGGACAGTTTCGCTTTCCCGTATGCATACGTATCGTATATACGGAGTAATATACGTAGTACAGGGAAAGTTATGTAATGCTACGGAATGTAAATTTAGAGATTTCAACGGAAATACATGTTTTACCTGATAACGAAAAACTGTTGTTTTTTTCCAAAACATCCATCCGTCCGGAATTTTCTCAAAAAGGCTCCGAATTTGGTCTTGAAATTCCTTGTGAGAATAGAGCAAAATACACTTACAAAGGTGGCCTAGGTCCGATTTTCACAGTTAACTCTGAACTTTCGAAAATTGCAAGAGTTTTAATTTTTTCGGCGTCTTTGTACAACTACAAAATTGAAGATAGAGGTCTTTCCTTCAAATAAAATTTATTCTCCACGTTCTTTCATTAAGGTCATGCACCTTTTTTTAAAAAAAAATTGTAATAGTTTTCGCGCAATATTGCGTGCAATATGAGCAATTTTCAAAAATAACAAAAGCAATTTTTCTAGCTATAATTTAAAGAGTACTTTAACGAATCGGTAAACTCAAAGAACGTTCTGGCGACGTTTTCTTCCGTTAAGACAACACTTACAGGACCAACAGCGTTTAGCGAATCTTTAAATAGGTTCATGAAACCCAGGGAATATCTCACCCGCCCCCCAATGTGCGCCAGTTTGTGGACTTCTTTAATTGCGATTCTGTGGAAGTTGTCGCTACTTACACGCCATCTTTTTGCTCCTGATTTCAACAAGTTGATTGCCTACAAAGTAGGTAATTTTAAATAAATACTAGCGGAACCCGGCAGAGACTCTTCTGCTCTTCATCTCCCTTTTTCTCCTTACCTCTCCCTTTCTCTCTCCGTGTCTGTCTCCTTCACTCTGTCTCTGGCACTCCCTTTTACCATCTCGCCGTGTCTGTCTCTGTCTTTCTGCCTCTCTCTTTCTGTCTCTCTCTCTCTCCCTCTGCGTCTGTCTGCCTGTGTCTATCACTGTCTGTATGTTTGTCTCGGTCTCTGTCTCTCTCTGTCTCTATTTGTATCTCTTTCTGTCTACTTGCAGCTCTCTCTGTCTCTACTAGCATCTCTTTCTGTCTCTATTTGAATCTCTTTCTGTCTCTCTTTGTCTCTCTGTCTCTGTGTCCCGCTCTCTTACGTGCGCGCGCCGGTGTCCTGACCTCGGCGTCACCTTGTGTCATACGGCAACGCTCAGCAACAATGAATCCCAGGTGGAGCGCAGTTTGAATGGAAATTTAATTAAAATGAAGCAGCGCTATCTAGTGGGGTTCTGCAGTGCTATCTAATGGAGTTACAACAAAAGTAACTGCACATAAACCTTCTTGTAAAAAAACACATAGATGTGCCGACTTTCATGGAGATCGGTCACACGGTGTCTGAGTTTACCGCTCATCCCAACATCCATTTATATATATTGTCCAACCAAACATTTGATTGCAGTACGGAGCCTAATGGAGTATTGCCCTCTCTTTCCATCCAATACAATTTTACATAAGACTCTTTTTCTACTGCAAGCCACCAATTCACGAGGCCGGGGGTTATTCGGCTCGTCCATCCTCTTTCACGCGCAAATATTTAACATGTTTACTCAACGATAGCTTCAATTGTATTGATCTTAGACAACTGAGTTTTTACCCGTTATTCCCAGAACTGTTATGAATGTGATGGTTTAATTTGGAAGAAATTATAAGTGGTAGCCAGGTGTTTACTTCTACTTTTTGACGTCCTTAAATTTTTAGTTTACGAGAAACTTTTTATTATTGAAGAAAAGCATACACATCCAGCGGATGAAACGGGACGGAAAGTCCAGATATTGATATGAGACCTACCACATTTCTGTATGAATCATGGTACTTGAGTTAGACTAATAAAAACAATATTTAATGCGCTCGGAACGAACATCTCTTGTCGTTCAGTGATCTTGAACACTTCTCAGCGATCTCAAATGGCGATATGGAATGAAAAATGGAGTGTTATTTTTGAATTTTACTTATTAAAAACAGTGAACTGAATGTAAATACATCAAAAAATGAATTAGAAATTTTACAGTTAGCAATATTAATGCCAAAGTCATTCATCCAGCAATTCTGTCTTAAAATGTGCTTTCAAATCCAAAGATGTGGCAAATTTTTAGCTGGATGTCCGAAAAGAATATTATGCATTGTCCGCACAAAGCCTTGCAGTATCTGAATCCATCAATGTCATCTCATCTTTGTGAATAGTCACTTTTCCTTTATTTTACAAAAAAGGTTAATAAATTAGACGTGTATAATTACTTGAGGCTGAAAATTAGCAGTATTGATCTTGATATCGATGTCATTCGCGCGAAACAACAATTCAAGTCTCGGATAAACAATGTTTCACCTGCAGTTGGACTTGCTTTGCTATTGATATTTCAGTTTTAATTCTCAATTAGAGGTCTGTGAATAACAACAAACAAATACACATATTGAATTTTTATTTACACATAATAATTTAATACCTAGATCTTTTTTATAAAAGATCTTTAATTTTTAATATTGAGCCATCTATGTAAAATGTCTTTAAGTGATTTTCCTTCAAGTGGTATGCTAATTTTCTCTAGGCTTCTAGGTAGTACGTAAGATTTGAAGAACGGTTGAGAGCCCCTGCCGAAATCCCGTCTTGCCTGTTAATAAAAAAGTACGAAAAATAAATTTGTCCTCCGTGATCTTCACACTCACAGACGACTGGCGAAACCCTGAGATGCCGATGTCAGTCCGTGGGAAGACAGCTCTCCTTTCGCGGGACATACGGTGTAGGAAGGGAGGGCACCAAACATTCTCAACATTGCCAGCCGGTAGAACACCAAGTTAAACCCAGATAATATTCAAAATTTTATGGAGTCATGTCAATCCGAGTATCCAGAACGGTGAGTGTTGCTGGTAAGCGGTACTGAGAAGTGGCAATACCGTTTTCCATAAGCGGTGTACTGCAGTCAAATGCTGGGACGCACTATAAATTGTTCAGTCAGCTTTGGATCTCATTTTAACACAAGGTCAAGCACAAGCAATATGAAGAATCTAAAAACAGGGCTAAACATGGATATCTCAATAGGACGAAATCCTACATCACACAATAATTCCTGTTACAAAACAACGTATTCATGGTTATGCAATCGTAAATTGCCATTTCTTTTTCCATTTGCAGAAATATTGGGCAATAAGAATCACGCGGTCAAGTCTGACTCATCTATAAAATTCTTTTCAGCACTGTAAAAGCTTAACTAATGGCCAATTATTTTTTATACTCTTTTGGTCTGATTACTAAGGGTACGATGCGATCAGTTATGAGCAGTGCCCTTGTGGGAATGTCAAGATCATCTATTGCATCCTTTTGTATTTCTATTTTTTCTTATGATGTAATCGCGATCTTTCTTTTAATGCATCACTGGCAAAATTTTGTTAAGTTATGATGATAATTATAGCCAGAATGTTCAGCCATTTACTTTGACTAAAGGTATTCATGTCAATTTCTCGCCTTACTACGTATTTAAATAATTAAGAGACTAGCGTACCCGTGCGAGAACTCTCGCATGTTAAATCCCACCCTTTCCCTATTCATTTGTCTATCCTTTCCATAAAGGAGAGGAACTACTAATGTACTTACAGAATATCAAACAAAATAACAATGCAATTGATGTTTGAAACAAATTTTCAATTGAAGTTTATTCAACATTATAGAGAGATGTTCTTGGAACAATTCATACTTCTTTAAAGCCAACATTTGAAGAAATGTTTCAATCCTCCTTGAGAGTTAGCTTTTCGCTTTCCTTGATAGTCAAATAATTGAAAAGCTTTTTACTCTTGAGAAAGTAAAGTAGTGCGAAAATACCGGATCGGGCAAGAACAGACCTACTCATTGCAATATTATTTAACTTTCCTTTATTTTTTTATGAAGAACCGAGTGGGTTTTGGAGAGTCAGGGTGCCAGCTTGCTGGGGTGAGAAAATTGAAAAATTATTTGTTTACTAAAATGTATTGAATTATTTTCTGAGTCTTTACGTACCTCAAGAAAAGCAATTCCGATCCAAAAAATAATCAAACTAAATTTTTCACCTTTGAGTACTAAATACCATTTGTTAGCATTAGAAACAATTTAGTAGGCATTAGTAAGCCCACTTCGGTACATGGGAATGTTGCTCAAACTATGTGTGCATTTTTAATATCTTAACGAACCGACACCTTGAGTTTAATATCATAATAATAATAATAATAATAATAATAATAATAATAATAATAATAAAATTGTCTTTATTAGTGGCGAGGCTCAGGCCATTTGGCCTGCTCTTCCGCCTAACCACATTAAATATACATAATTTCATAAACTACGAAGAAAATCTAGGGGGGAGGATACTTTTACTTTTACTTCTGGGAGAGAAAACTAGGGACCATCCCGGCATACGCCTTAAGCGATTGAGTAAACCCAGAAAACCTCAATCAGGATGGCGGCTGAAGGCCGAGGACATTGACAAAAATAGTAAATCTAAATATACTTAATACATTAATTAGAAAAAATAATAAATTACAATGTACATTGATTTGAAGAAAAGTAATCTAGGATAATACAAAAATGACAAAATTAAGTAACAAAACTTATACAATAAGAATAAATATTGTGTAATGTTAAGTAGTGACACAGTAGCTACAACAATATGGTAACATAATCAAATTGATAATTATAAGAACAAAGATTAGAATATTTTCAATTTCTGTATCAGTTACAATCAAATAAATGTTATTTTATAAGATGTCCAGCGAAAAGAAAATTTAAAATTTACACATATCACAGACAAAAGAAATTTAATTTTAAGACAAAAGATAGTAGCAGATAAGCATTACACACTTAAATTAAAAATAAAAAATAACCGTCGATTTCTTGGGAATGAGAGTTCAGGTAAGTTAAAAAACCGTTAAGTACAAACTAAATTATAGGTCGTGTTTTTGAAGGAGACCTTTAAAGGCTTAGTGATTTCCCGCAAATCAATATAAATTTTTGTTTAGATGCTAAACAATTTCTTATCTTGTGTGCACATATTCAATATGGTTAGTTATTAATATTGTTTTCATTCTTTGTCATTTACTTTATCATGTTTTCCAGGAAAAGCGGATTTGAGCACTCTTTACCAAGAAATCGACAAAAATATAAAGGAGACAGTAAAAGTGAAATTAATTACTAATACAACTAGTTAAAAATAGTTTTCATCAATAATTTGAAATATTACACTACAATCAGTACTTAGTAAGTTTGAGTTTTGTAAATTGTATGGCAAAAATATTAGAGGCTAATCTTACATGCCTTGGAAAATAATAGAGCTTTTAATTGCTTCTTAAAAGAATTGACAGAAGGACTATGTTTTATGTTCTTTGGGAGGCAGTTCCAAGCTCTCGTTACGCCTACGGTAAATGACTTGTTATAATAATTAGAATTATGTTTTGGTATTTGTAATAATAATGATTTATCGAGTCTAGCGGATATAAGAGGCCTGAACCGACTTGTTATATGCGGTATATGTTTTGTTTTTAGTAATTTGAATAGAAGAGATAGACAATGAAGCATCCGCCTGTCGCTTAGCCGCAATATTTGATTACATTCAAACATGTTCGATATGTGATCGTATTTTTTTAGATTGTAAATAAAACGAATACATGCATTTTGAGCTCTTTGTAACCGTGTGGCAAGTGCTAAGTTTAAATCGTTATACACAACGTCGCAATAATCGAAGTGCGGAAAGGCGGGGGATTCTATTGCAATTTTTTTAATACTGACTGGTAAAAACTTTCCAACAATCCTAAGAGAACCAATTCGTGAATAGACTTACTTTGTAACTTTATTTACATGAGAATCCCAGTTGAGGTTATTTTTAAGAATTACTCCTAAGTTTTTGACTTCAGAACAATATGGTACAATGATTTTATCAAGAATAACATTTTCTATACTAAGGTTATCAACTCGTGGTTGAACTTTTTTTGAACAAATTAACATTGTCTGTGATTTAGCAGGATTCAAGGAAAGGCCGTTTAATTTTGTCCAATTCAGCAAGGTTTCCAAGTCCTTATTGGTTCTATCTACTAATTGTTTCAGTGCAGAGGGTCTTCCGCTAATATAAATTTGTAGATCGTCAGCATACATATGATGTTTACAGAAACTAATGGAATTTGGCAAGTCATTTACGTATATTAGGAAAAACAATGGCCCGAGAATGGATCCTTGGGGACACCCTTTGTCATTGTTTCTGTCACTGAGTAATCCTCCCCGACACTAATAAATTGCTGACGGTTCCTAAGGTAATCTTCTATCCACCGCGTCGAGGCTAATGAAAAGTTTAAGTTCCTGCATTTTGTGAGTAGGAGGTCATGGTCAACAGAATCAAAGGCTTTACTGAAATCTAATAGCGTTAATACAGTTATTTCCCCATCATCCAGGGCTTTCCTCAGATCTTCGGTAACTTCAAGTAATGCGGTTTGTGTACTTCTACCTGGCCTGAAACCGGACTGGTACGGATTTAATAATCCATACTCTGCTAAGTATGAGTAGATTTGCCTATGAATAACTTTTTCGAGGATTTTTGATAGTGTCGGCAAAATACTTATAGGCCGGAAATCGTTGGGAGACGAAGGGCTTTGGGACTTCGGAAGAGGATGAACTTTGGCTAATCTCCATGCTTTTGGGAAACAAGACGTAGTTAGTGAATAATTAATAATGTGAGTAATAACGGGAAGAGCTACGTCTGCAATAAGTTTCCACTGTCTAGCATTAATTCCGTCAGAACCGTTTGCATTTGATTTTAAACTCCCTAAAACTTTACGAACCTCTCTATTGTCAACACATTTAAAGTACAGTTGGTCTCTGAGGTCATCTATACTGATGCTCGAATACTCTAATAAAGCGTTTGCTTTCAGCACTGGATCAAATGAAGGAGCCGCATTTAAGAAATGTTTATTCAATTCGTTCAATGGTATATCTATGATTGGAGTTGTTGATCTATCCTTGCCCACACCAATATTTCTAAGACTGTTCCAGATTTGTTTAGAATCAGTTTGTGCTTTAAACAATGTGTTGTAGTATCGCAACTTAGCATTTCGTATTTTTTGGTTAACTATATTACGCAATTTTGTATATTCAAGTTTGAGAATGGCCGTTTTTTCTCGTCGGTATCGTTTCTGAACTAGGTCGCGATGCTTCATGTAAGCCCGAATTTCATCATTCAACCATGGTGCTGCCGGAATCGTGCGTTTGAACTGCGATCGTTGGCAGTTGTCGGGTGACTTGCACTATTCTTTCTATAATTTTAAATTTAGTTGTTTTTTAATTGATTCGCATAGTATTGTAGGATAGCGCGTTTTGATTTTTGTTTTCCATTTATTTCAAGCTATTCTACTTTAGCTACTTTAAAAAGTTTGTTCTTTGTGTTGTGCCATAGCACAAGTTTTCCCCCCACTACCTCTGCGTGTATATATATATATATATATTATATATATATATATATATATATGTATATGTATATATGTATATATACCCGTGCGAGAACTCTCGCATGTTAGACCCCACACTCATCCCTATCCTTCTATTTTCATTCTAAGACGGAAAGTAGTTATCGAAACGTTTATTTGTATCTATACTACTTACTACTATCTATACTACTATACTTTTATTTGTATCTATAAAGGTAACTTGCAATGTACTAACACAATTACATATAAAAATAATAAAAAATGCAATTAATGTGTAAAAGAAATTTTCAGTAAAAATTTATTCAATATCATGGAGAATTTGCTTGGAACAATTCCCAACACTTACTTAAAGACATTTGAAGTAATTATTCAATATTCTTTGTCAATTAGGTTTTAGTTTTTCGTGATAGTCACAAAAATATTAGCTTTTTACTTTTGAGAAAGCTACGTGTCTGAACCCGTTGACTTGAAAATTTCATCGAATGATAACGAAAATATTGACACAGGTAAAACACAAACACAGTCTTCACTCTTCACTGAACACCCACATCTTTCCACAATTTAGTACACAGCACTTATAGACCATGAAAAAACGTTAATTGAATAGTTTCTCTAAGCGCATAAGAAACAATCTTCATAGGTATAGGTATCAAGCAACTATAATAGTACTTCTAATTGTTGCTGGAGAGCAAATATTGAATTAATGATTATGCAAATAAACCTCGTCAGACTGCACAAACTACGGTGTTAACAGGATGTGTAAATAATGATTGTCGAATCTAAGCCTTCTAAGCGTGTCGCCACAAAAATTGCTACCAGCAGGAAGGACTGAAATATTGAGGTGGCCTTGATAGTATTGAAGCGTGGAACCGAAAAGTTAATTGAATGGATCGAAGAATGTCTCATCTTGTAGATTATGATGTGAAAAACGTTTCTTTGAGGCCTTTGGCCTCAAAATTTTACTTTTTAAGGCTCTAAAACGCTTCGTTTATGAGTTATTTGCATATATAGGTTGACGTGTGATGCGTGTTGCATTTTACTTGAATATTTCGATGCGTTTTTTTTAAAGAAATCATCCATATTTGTAAAGTCAAAATGGAATTCGTCAAGTCTCCGTGAAATTCTCTTTCTTTGGAGCCCTCATTTATAAAGATTGGTTGCGTGTGAGAGCCGCAAAGGGGAGGTATACTACTGAAATAATATAGGAGACGATACTGCAATGCTGCGGCAAAAATCGGCGATATTTTTGACAGAAAAACTTGAATTGTGAGGCCTTGTAATCGAAAATGTGGATAAATCTTGTTCCTTTATGCAGTAAATTACTTCCCCTAACACGTTGTGAGGTCGAAATCCTCTTTGTTGGGGGTCCCTGATAGTGAAAAATCGATTGATGGCAAAACTGTCTTGAGCTGTGCGAGTTTAAAATGGATATTTAGATTTTTAAATGTAATTTACAAGAAGCATCAACATTTTCAAAATTTTCTTCAAAATGGCTCCAAATTTTTTTATTATACTGTTTCATCCAATAGCGTAGAGGACGCTTAAAATAGTGGTGCAGGTTCCATTTTCGTTGAAATCCGTGACTTCTCGAAAATTCGCAAGTTCAAATTGTTTCGGCGTCTTCCTACCACTAAAAATTGAAGATAGTGATATTTTCCTTGAATGGAATCTGATCTATAAAGACCTCTTGAAATAAGGTCATGTACAATTTTTCAAAAAGTTTAGTAGTTTTTACATACGTTTGTGTGAAATGTAGGCAATTTTAATTTGGAAAAAAATATTCTCAAAAATGGCTCCAATTTTTTTTTAAATTTTCTCCTCGAATCTGTCAGAAGACGAAAAAAATTAATGCTAGTCTCACTTCCGGCGAACTCTTTTTTCGAACATTGTAAAAATCTACCAATTCAAAACTGCAGAATGGAAGATATAGATTTTTGCCTTAAAGAATCAGCTCTTTAAGAGAGATTATGTACATTTTTTTGAAGGAACTTGTAGTTTTTGCATAATCTCAGTTTGAAATATATGCAATTATAAAAAATCTGAAAAAACCGCTTTAATTTTTTTCTTCAATTACAGTATTTTCCACGAATCGAACAACGAGCGCTTAAAATAATGGCGCAGATCTAATTTTCGTTGAACTCTCTGAATTTTTGAAAATAGCAAATTTAGAAATAATGCGAGAAAGTGTGTGTTGGTGAAGCATCAGTAGTTAGTAATTGAAATGACATAACGCAGCACTCGAAATCGAATTTGTTTTCCGTCGGTACGCGAGCGTGTTAGTGAAGGAGACGAGTTCCTTTCGCACGTAGCGCTGCTCGATTACTAAACCACCGGCGTAAGCGATATTATTGTAACAATTCTGTTTTAAAATGTTAACTTATTTATAATGAATATTGCAGTAATCTAAATATTTTAATAGCTGAATTATATATATATATATATATATATATATATATATATATATATATATATAAACCTGTACAACTAGTAAAATACTTAAAAATTGTCATTCATATATACGAGCCCAAAATATTTTCGTTTAAAATTTTATTGAGGCTTGTATTACATTTTATTACCATTGACTGGGACCTCCTCTGAAAGTTGAGTCCCCAGGCAATTGCCTAGTTTGCCTAGCCGGAAGTCCACCCTTGTCTATCTGAAATGGCGCCTCAACTTGAATAAGAAAGAGTAAATGCGTATTTATGGTTTCTTGGTGCGAGAACTACGTAGGTCATTAGTCCCGTAAGTGTGGTGTATTTTGTCTGGTGGTGCCGGTGTTCCCCCATCACTTGAACTTGAGGTCCGACGTCGAACTACACGTCAGCTTTCGGAGCTTTCTTTCCCCCCTTGCGGGAGACCGGTCTAGTCGGGACTCGTTCTAAGTTCACGGCTGGCCTTCCGATATATATGGTAGTGTAGTGCATGTAAGTTAGTGTGTATAAGGGAAGAGGAGGGGGCGAAGATGAGGAAGGAGCCATCGCATGTGGGCCACAGCTGGGATACTGTTTTGGGATTCCCTTGGTACTGGTCGGAAAAGTCATGGAAAACTGCCGATCAGAGCAACTGACCGCTGGAATTCCCCTCCAGACAGTGCTTGAATTCGATACAGCTCTGTAGCTAATAGGGAGTTTTAGCGCCATGCGTAAGGTAGCGATATTAGTCACTAACAGTCACGTGACGGACCTTAAACTCATAACGTTTACCTTAGGCCTAACCTTATTCCTTCCTAAATAGTGCACGCCTGTGGGAGTCTCTACGGTCACCTTACAAACGGAAAAATGGCCGCCTAAAAACCGTAAAGGTTGCATTTTTCAACTCTTATAAACTACTTCTCGAATGTGAGACATTATTCCTTCCCAACTCCACAACTCAGGCAAGAATTACGAGAAAATGTGGGAAAGGTGTCAGGTAAGAAATTCGGAAAAAGAAGTTGAAATCATATCTTCGTGTTAGGTTATGTCTTACGCTCGTTATTAGGCATTCCTTACATTCTCAAGAAAAAAATAAAACTATTCAAAATCCCAGACTGCATCCTCGTTATGCAGGGCCACAAAATCTGAAAATCCTTCCTTAATGAAGATTTGTGTACTCTTGACTCCTTCCATATTTCCAGTGTGTCACCACTTGCCTACACTCTTTGATATATTATGCAGCTCCTTTGTTGGACGCTTGAAATGCTTCTTTTGTTATAAGCCGTAACGCAATGTAACAGCTAAAGCTCTTCCAAACGTTGTACATTATGACCGTAAACGAGATTATCCACGTGATCAATAGAATATAAGGATGTCTTCTTACACCTACCGCTAAAACTACCTAATGTCGAGAATCCGCCGTTATCGGGAAGCTATCCCTACGACCTCCTGGTCAACGCTGCTGTTGATGTAGAACCAATAGCAAAAACAAAACGCGACTGAGTCCACGTGTTGTCCATTATTAAATATAGGTTTACAAGTTGATAGAGATCAATGAAAGGAGGAAACAACAGTTTATACACTCTTGCATTAGTTTTTTTTTTTTTTTTTTTTTTTGACAATTCCGAGAGTTCAACAATGAGACCTGAGAAATTCGTTTGCTTCCTTACCTATACCTGAGGAAGAAGAAAAAACATTAAAGAAATTTGGAGCAGTTTTTGAGAAAATAGTAGTTCAAAAAATATGCTATATTTGAAACAAAATTATATGAAAACTACTCATATTTTCGAATAATTATGCCTCACCTTATTTCTCGATCTGCCTTTTAAGAGCAAATTTTATTAATATCATCTATCTTCGATATTGTAGTTAAAAGAAGACACCCAAACATTTTTGAACGTTTGCAACTTGAATTTGTACTACGATATTTTGGTAGCACGTGCGTCACTTTGTTGCTCTCGAGTTTGCTCATGGAAGTGAGATTGTTTATGAAACTTAATTCCTACAGATCTTGAATTTTGTATAGTACTATATGGAAGGGAGGATTTAGCGTTAAGTTAAATAAGCTACAGCTTGCAGCTTCAGAGTCCAAGGGTCTCAAAAATTATTAAAGAAAATTGCAAATTAGCTAAAAATGAATGGATATATTTTTATACAAATTTATAATTAGTGACCGTAAAGAAATAAAAATTAAATAAGTTTGATAAACTCGCTATTGGATTTAAACAAACATTGAGGTTTGAGTGACACGTTGAGGTTGCCTTTCGATTTTTTTGTACTTTGATGACTGCAAATTGTTCAGGTAAAAGATCATTTAGTAAACTTAAAAGGGTTAATAACTAGTATCGAACTGCCAAGTGACAATGTGAACTCAATTTACTAACAATAATGTTAGTCAAAATGATAAGGTCTCAGGTTTTATCTATCGACGATACTATTTCTGATTTTGTGAATGAAAAATAGACATGTTTTGGCGGTTTCGTTTTTTTAATGAGTGTTGAATTACAGCTTGTTTGACTTATAGATACTACTAGGAAAACCCGGCAGACGTTGTTCTGCCCTTCATCTCTCTCTTACCTCTCCCATCACCATTTCTCACTGTCTCTCCCTCCCTCACCCTGCCCCTGTCTGTCTCTGTGTGTCTTTGTCTCTGCCGCTCTCTGTCCCTCTCATTCACATTTACTTGAAGATTCTGCACGTCTCTGAGCTAGTGAGGTAATATCAGGAAGCGCCGTACCAGCAAAAATGTAATAGAATGTTCAGAAAGAGTTCATTTTGTAGATTACGGTGTGAGAAACGTTTCTTTGAGGCCTTTGGCCTCTAAATTTAGTTTTTAAGGTCCTAGAACGCCGCGTTTAAGAGTTAGTTAACGATATAGATTCAAAATGCTGCCGAGTGTGTTAAAGTTTCATTTGACGTGAATATGTTGCGGAGTTACAACAGAATTAACAACACATGAACCTTCTCGGTGAAAAAACACGTAGAAGTGCCAACTTTCATGGAGATCGATCCAACGGTGTTAGAGTTTTGCTCTATATACATACAAACATCCTGTTATATTAATGGATTATACGTTATAGACGATTGTTATTAATTTTTAAATGTAAAATTTTCATAAAATTATTATTTAAAGGTATGTTTTATCTTTTAATTAATTTTTAGTAAAACTGGTCAAAATCTTCCATCTCAGAAAAGTTATTGTTGTCCATAAAAAGGGGGACCTCAAAATAATTTAGCTTGGGGCCACGAAAATGGTAAATCCGTCGCTGCTATAAGGTCATGTGTTACCTGTGCATTTAAAGAAAATATCAGAATATTAGCAGACACAAACGTAATATAGAATAATTCATTTCTCGCAATTCGTAGCACGTCACGTACTGTTTTCAACTGTTTTTGACGTAACATAAATTTAAGTTAAATTTAGGATATATTGCAGGTTGGGAGAGTAAAATACGTTTGATTATGGGATCTGCTGTGGGCCATGTAGTAGTTTAGTGCGACAACTGGCAAACATCAAGTATCCATGCCAGAGAGACATAAATAAACGTACGAGTTCTATCGCTCATTACGTAACGATCGGACGGATTTGAAATCCGTTGCGGAAATTTGGGAGGGACGTTGGTTACGAAGTCGGCACGATAATGCGGCGCAACGCCTGCGACGACGTACGAAGGCGATGGGGCGATGGGGGCGTGCGCCATTATCGTCTGCGTCAGAGCCCGCCCATTGCATAGCATCACGTCTCGTCGGGATCGCCAGAAGACTTGTAAAGAGACGAGATGCCCAGCACTACGCGCTGGGATTGGATCCGCTGCCGCCATTCGCGCCTACTGTGTACTAGTATCTAGGAATTGAAGTGCCTTAATAGTAAATCGATATTGCAATAAATTGGAAGACAAAAATCGATTTATCTACGTAATCCACAGAATTCGCCGATATTTCTATAGATTTACGTCTTCGAAAATGTGTCAAAGAGAGAAGGATGTATGTTTTTTGATTCGTCAATTATAGATTTGTAAGTTAAGGAGTTATTTAAGTAACAAGATGAAACAATCAATTTGAAGTTATGTATTGAAGTAGAGCTCTTTCGCATTTATATTTTTTTAAGATGTACTTAGAATATTAGTCATAAATAATCACTAATGTTAGGGTAATCAATTATGACCGGGACTATTTTTCAAACAACTCGTAATGCGCGACTGCTGTACGTCCTTCAGAGTAGAGCCACAATCCTCACTATCGTTTCCGCGCTCACTGGAACCTGTCAGTCGTGTATGGTATTGGCAGGGTGACGAGCAGGGTGTGCTGCAGAGTTTGGAATAACGCATTGAGATCACAGTATTGGAGAAAACGTCTCAGAATGTTACGAGACAAACATAGGGAAAAGTGTTCTCTTGATTCGGTGTATTTGAATAAGAGCTTCAAGGAGAGGAGAGAACGCGTAGAAAATGAACCGCATTATTGCTGTTTGTTGGCAAAAGCTATAGGAAGGCGTGGAAAACCGTTTGGCAGGAAAAGACAAGGTCGTTTTGGAACTGGCAGAATGTTATCTATGCATACATTCGTACAGATGACAGAAACGCCTATGGGTTCTGAGTATTGGTAACAGAAGTGGAGAAGATACATCTCCATACTACAGTATATTGAAGTATACTACAGTATATTGAAGTATACTGCAGTATATTGAAGTATACTACAGTATATGAATATCAGTGGCGTAGCGTGACTCACACGTTTGGGGATGCTCAACAATAACACACAAAATGTCACTATCAACTACTTCATCTAACAGGCGAACGCAACACAAGGCAGATACACTGGGACTACTTCCACGATATCGATTGCTTACGACGGTGTAGGCGCTTCCCACAAAACCCTCACAGCAGTCAGGGCTGCCGATGTCTTGAAAGCAAATTATACAATGGCTCAGCTTTAATTCTTATACGCGAATGGCAATAAGACCATTTGTTAATTTATACATTGCAGACTTAAATAATATGTAATCTATTGAAGAGATAATACAATTTCTTGGATATTAATTAAGAAATAGTAGTCAGGCACTATTTCTACAGTTTGTACCCATGACCAAGCGGGGACTCCCGAGTGAGAGAGAGAAAGATAATTTACTGAACGCCTGAAGTGTGCTGCGCTCTCGTGCACAAACGAGCTTCTTTCCGCAGTAGACGCTAGCGTAAAGCAGTCGGGTTTCTCTGGGCCAGGGGTGAAGAGGGGAGAGGGGAACCTCGCCATCTGCGCATGCGTCATTGCTCGTCGCAATCTGGCGGCAGACGCTGAAGCACTTTAGCTTCCAAGCAATCAGAGGCCAGCTTCAACAGCCCGCCGAATTCAATCATAGGAAATCAATTTAAAATTAATACAAAACGTATTTCGCTCAACAGACCACTTGTAAGATTATCAATACAGTATTTAAGGTTCTTATATACGGGGATGCTCAGCATCTCAGCGTCCCCTGACGCTACGCCACTGATGAATATACTACAGGATGTTGAAGAAGATAAGTAATCTCATGAAATTCACCTTCTGATACAGCCAAAACAATTATGAAAATATTTGTACTAATTGTTTCTTTGGATTTCTAATAAACCTTACTAAACAGTGCCGAAATACAACAGATATCAGGTCTTTTTTTAGTGATCATAAATAAAAATAAGTTAATGATTTCTCTTCTTCCGTAGGAAGGCGTACGAAGGAATGATTTATTTATTTATTTATTTACCTCAAAAACAGTTAAAAACTGTGTGTGACGAGCTATGGGGAGAAGTGAAATTTCTGCACGTTTTCATAATTCTGTGATCTCTATCCTCAACCATATTCTAGTCGAATTTTGAATACAGAAAAAGAGCGTTTTTTTTCAAGTTTTGTTGACAAAATATTCCCTCCTTTATAATAAAATATTTTTCAAAGGTAAATTAGCTAAAAATTTGTGCCCTTAACCCTCATCATGTTCTTCAGAAAAGAATAATACTTTTTGCCGCAACAATATGGAAAACGATAATTTGAATAACTATATTTCCCACTGAAATTCAGAAGACGTGCACAAAGAATGAAGTTACATTTCTGGGTCCGTTCGCTAAGCGTCTCACTATCGAAGAAGCCCGTAGAACTATTTTCTTTGTTATCGTATCATACAAGACCGTCCAGTTCTCTTATTGGCGATGCGAACCACAGATGTCCTATCGCTCTGAGCGAAGGGGGGCAGAGCTTGCATCACGCAGTTGCATAACATGTGTTTATTACATTCCATTACACAACATTGTCAACTTTATCGCCCCCTCATCTCACGCCACACCGCCGTTCATCTTCAAGGAAGAAGAAGAACTGCACAGAAATCTCTTCCGAGAGAAATGAGAAGGCACAGGGAGGATATTTGTAGTTTGTAAATGAACACGTGGACTCTGATGACTGTTGTAATTGCTGGACATAACTACATTCCTTTTTGCAGAGTTCCTCGACATAAGTATATTGGAGGGGCAAATCATTTTTACATGTTTTAATAGCTAGAAAGTAGCAAACAATGAAAATGGGAATTGTGATGAATTTATGAACACAAGTTATTCAGGCTGAGTCATGTCACTTGTATAAATATTTCGCCAATGTCATGTGGATTTTTAATGAATTTTTTAAAAAATTTAGCTGAACCCTCCAGTAATGAGCTACATTTTCCATAGATATATTAAAAGCTGCGACGTTGCCTTATTCTACTGTAAGGCGATGTAGTGTTCTACGCTTCCCTAGAAATTAAACTTTGATATTCTTGAACGTTACGAGAAAATATCAGTTACAAATTCTGCGAGTGAAGTTTACACGTTCCTTTCCAAGACAGACTTTGATGTTTTCAAGAACGCGTACGTTTTTTCGTATTGTGACTTCTTGGATTCGGAACTTCTCTGAGTCTCTGTCTCTTTAATTTTCTTCGGCAAAATGCCGGAATCTCGTCACGAATGTTCACGTATGGGCCAGACCAAACCCAATGCTTCAGTGATCGTCCAGACTGTGCTGCAAGGTGTGGAATTTTGGAGATTTAAATAAAATAGAATTTTTAGAGACCTGATATGCTACTTTGCTAGGTGGGAAGCCTATTCTAATATGTTCGCGAAATACTGAATTTTTCACAATTAAAATTAGAAGTTAGAGAAAGTTATTATTTGGGAAGTATTTATTTTTCATTTTAAATTAGTATGCGCGGATTATTAGTTCTTTCTTTCTCGCTACTGCTTACACTGTAGAAAGTTTTGTAATGCGGGAAAAAGCGGTGAATTTTCGGCCAGAAAAGCTTATGCCGGACCCTGGCAACGAAAAAGTTAATAAATCCAGTTGCTGAATTTAGGAGGGAAATCCTCTAACACATGGTGTAGCTAGAATCCGCGTTTTGTGGGTCCTTGATACCGAAAAATCGAAATAACGGTTAAAACGTCTCTCCATCTGTGAACAACGCTAGCGTCTAAAGCGTTCAGCCAATTTTCTACAAAATTGTTATTCCTCAATCGATCTGGCTGATGTCGCGGCTCCTTGAATTTGAAACCGATATTTTAATTTTGGGGGTTCTTTACATTAATCTCTTGGGACGTTTCCAAAATTAAAAAAAAGTGGCTCCAACGTTTTGGTTTAAATTTTATTGTTAGAGAGTGTGAAGGGAATTTAAGAGAGGCAGATCTTATTTTCGTTGAAAACTGTGATTTTTCGAAAATTGCAAAAAGTTTTTTCGGCATTTTTCCTACAACTAAAATTGTGAAGATATTTTTTTTTAAAATAAAATGTGTTCATCAAAAACATCTTTAAATAAGGTCACGTTGAATTTTTTCGAAAATATGAGTATTTTTGTGTAATTTAGCGTCAAATATAGTCGCCCGTCTTCGAATTTCCTGCGCTTCATGAACGTAATTTGAGAAGTGCTTGGAAGCAGTTTGCATGCTACGTGAGTTAGAATTTGTATATTTTTCATATTTCTTTGTTCATTTCTTACATTTGAGCGTTTTTTATACGTTTACAAATTAATCTTTTAGAAATTATTTAAAACTCAGCCTCGTGGCAGCTCTTGGTCAGCGTGCACGCTTTCCAGTACGCAGCCCCGGGTTCGATGCCGGTCGAGGCAAGACTATAGTGTGCGTTTTCCTTGTGATGTCCTAGTATATGTTGCTCTGACGATGAGAAAATTCACTTCTATGGGTTGAGAAGACCGGAATACAGCGTGGCTCACCCACACGTACCCTCTTAACCCTAGGCCGCGAGGCAGGGACGTGGCCGGTAGGCCTGAGCCCGTTCACGGGATTTTGCGCCAAGTACATATTCAAAACTCACTGGTTAATCTATGTTTTGTTCGTGTTGCGAGGAATGTATTTGCATCATCAATTTATTGATGTATTTTTCTTCCAAGCACTCCGCAAACAATTGAAATTAACCCAATTTTGATTAAATTGAATAAATTTAAAAATAATTGGATTGAGGTGGGGCATGGACCCCATGCCCCCTTCCCGGGATCCGCCGTTGTTCAGTAACCTGTTTGCCTACCCTGAACGAACCGACTCTGCTGGTTGCATAATATACTATGTCCATACTGAAGGTCTGAAGTTACGTTCTTCTCACCATAATCTACAAATAGGTGATATTTTTTAGGGATCTATTACATATTTGGGGGTGGGCGTGCATTCTCGAATTCTATTAGGGCATCATTCATTGAGTTCAGGTGATCAAGCAGTTGCTCATTTTCCCCTTCATATTTAAAGTGGAATAATGTGGTGGTCAGGTTTCCTATGCGAGAGTTTTCCCAAGGGTACGCTAGTGCAGAAAAAATTATACAACTTAAGGTTTTGAATGAATTATCGGAAGGTTTCGCTTCTACTATTCCACTCAGTAAACAGACGTCCTTGTGCAGTTTATTGCGTTTTTGAGGACCATGCCATGAGGACCAATGGTAGCCCATAGTACAGCTCACCTGTCGTGCCCCAAATAGCTACGTCTCTGAGTGTCTCCCTCTCTCCTGGTATAATCGTGGAAAACGACAAAAGTAAGCTTTCTTTTAAAAGCGAAACCTACCCTACTAAGCAACAATGAAATCTTAATTCCTTTGCTACATCAAGTAACTCATTTTATTGTATGTATTATAATTTTATTGTAAGCAGTCAGCACCGAACTCATTAACACGAATT